>CM022944.1:50393984-50439614 GCA_012931725.1 Litsea cubeba
GCATGCAGATCAACGGAGTAGGAAGAATAGAACAAATGGAAGAACGATCATTTACAAGCTAAACTGCCATTGTAACATTTTTTTTTTACCCAACCCAATTGTAGACATCAAAATGATCAAATCAGAGTAAAGTGATTGTTTGTCCTTAACTTTACTGGCCCTTATCTTATACATCTTTCTTTTCCCTTCCCTCATAAGTAGGGTTGTCAAAATGCAACACGACCTGTTAACACAAACACTAACCCCCAATATTAACGGGTTCGGGTGGCCTCTTAACGGGTTCGTATCGTTAATGGGTGGGTCGGACCCATTAAATTAGCGGGTCGTTAACGAATAAAATCGGTAACCCATTAACAACCCGTCAATGATAAATGACATAAATTATAAAATGCATCAGGGGTATTTTGGTAAGTTTGAATAGGTTGAAGTGAAACCCTAAAACCCATTAAAAGATCCTTTTCTAACTCCTTCACTCTCCTTTCATTAGCAAAAGAGTGTTAACTAACATGGTCCAAAAATGGACAAAATATTTAACGGGTTAACGGTCGTCATGTAACCCGTTAAATACGGGTCGAGTTCGTGTTTGATTTTTGGACCCGTTATTTAATAGGTCGTATACGGGTTGAGGTGATTCTAACACGAATTCGTTAACACGACACCGCCTAACAGCCGTACTCATGAGCTTGCGAGTAGAGATCAATGGATTTTTACTTGCTATTGTAATGTAGTTTGTCTCTGTTTCCTAACAACTTAAGCTTTTGGGATGTATTGGCCCATAATTGTCAATTCCGTTCCAGTCGCCGTTCCGGTTTGACCAAGTAGTGGAACGTTTTGGCATCCCGGTCATTTCCGGTATTCCATTCTGGAAAAGACGATATTAAAAATAAAAATATATATATATATATAAAAAGGAATAACTAGAATTGGATAAATAGTGAAATGCTAAAAATACTAAAAATGCATACTTACATCACTTAAATTAAACTACCACCCCTACAATCGACCATTTTCTAGTTTTCATTGCATGAATGGAAGTAGGAAACCTTGGCCGGAATAAAGCGGAATTGGGACCGGTACAACCGGAATGGACCGGAAACTTTTAGGGGGCCATTCCATGCCTCCCAAGGCAAATTCCAGAATGGAATGGAATTGACAACTATAGTATAGGCTAATCAGACTTGACATGGTATCAAAGCAACACCAGGTCTTGAGTTTGAATGCTAAGGAGACATTTTTCCTCAAGTTGGTGGGAGGACAAGTATCGCATGTTAGGCAAGTGAAGGTTAAGAATTCGAATGGCGTCCCATTTGAGCGGGGTGTTAAGTAGATTTGTCTTCCGCTTCCTAGCAGCTTAACCTTTTGGAATATATTTCCTAGTCGGACTTAACAACTATTACCTTTTAAAAATCTACACATTCTAAGAATTGTGCCCAAGAAGTCTAGGCACCTAATTGATGCAGTCCTAGGGTTAGGATTGCAAGTGCCGGGCACAATTAAGGTTCCCACGGGAACAATCACACGATGAAGAGAAGCTCTCCAATGATAAACCACAAAAAGGGAATTTCTATTAACTCAATATTTGAGATTAACCAATCTCTACAATGTCATATTTATAAGAAAGAAACTTAAGGGCTAGAAAGCAATCTAAACCAAACTAGGATAACCAAATAATAATTAGAACTATCCTAATTATACTCTTGCTAAAATAAAACTAATATAATTAAAAATCAGAATTTCATGGGTCCCACATGTGGCCCACGAGTCTTGTTGTAATGATGTGGTATTGCTGCTACAACATTCTCCCCAGGTTGAAAAGAGTTCGACCTCGAACTCAGCTCTTCTTCTTAGATGTTACTTCTGTAGATAGTGTGCACGTGAAGCGCATCCTTGGTGAGACGAGAACTTGACCTTGCTTCGGTGGTGTCGGCTTCTTAGGACAGAGTGTGACTTGCTTAGTACCATGCATGATGTGTATGTGTTGTTGCGCATGCCATTAGTTCCATTCTTGTCATACATCCACCGACGACCCAATAGGATATCACAACTATCCATGGGTACCCACATTACACCAAACTGTATCTGTATAATCTGTACCAATGGAAAAGATAACTGGACATGCATATCGGACTTGCACTTCATCACCTGTCATTAACCATCTAGCAAAATAAGGACGATGATGCTTCCGAACTTTCAGCTGTAAGCGATCCACAAAAGCTTGGGATATAATATTCTGACAACTGCCTCCATCAATGACTACGTGCATTCTGGACCATTGACTGTTCCTTTAGAGCGGAAAATTTTTCTCGCAACCACTCTGCGTAGTAGTTGATGGAGTATTGGTGATAACCATGAGAGATTCACCTTCAACTGCATTGTAGATCTCTAATTCTTCTGTCTCATCTGCAACCTCTTTCTCTTTAGAATCATCTGGTACATCATTCTCATCACTTTCATTCTCAATGAAGTGGATGCGTTTGGGACATTCCCTTGCACGATGCCCTTGTTGGCGACAATTAAAGCATGTGATCCTAATTTGACCTCCGGACTTCGTGAAATCCTTCTCCGAGGAATCACTCGGCTTAGAACCTGCAATTGAAGAATTCTTCTGCATAACCCATTTAGAGGCATTAAGTTTTCTGGCTTGATGATGTGCAATCCCTTCAGCTTGATAGCATGCTGAACAATCTCATCAACATTATCAAAATGCTTGAATGTGAGGATATCTGTATGTCAAGTATAAGCCCATTAAAGTATCTGTCAACTAATACACCCTCATCTTCATTCAAACCACAACGAGCTTGCATGGTCATAAACTCCTCAGAATACTCAACAACTGTCTTAGATCCTTGTGTCAAGTATTGAAAACGTGAACGCAGATTTATGGAGTAATTGACAGGCAAGAATTTTTGCTTTAATAAATTTCCCATCTTAGCCCACGTGTCAACATGGTCAATTTGTTGGTATCTTCTCTTCTTTTGCAACTCGGCCCACCATATCGCAGCATAATTGCGAAATCGAGGTGCCACCAGTGTAATCTTATGACCATCCGTCATTTGTTTATGTGCAAAATTATTTATTTTAACGCACACCAACCAATCCAAGAATTCATCTGGCTTCAATTTCCCATCATATTCGGGAATCACAAGTTTAATACCCAAATCTCGATCAACATTCACTACTTGTGTGTTGACACCAAAAATGTCACTTTGCCTCTTCAAGATCCAAAGAGCTACATGAAGTCGCAACCTGCCATAAATAGGCAATGCTACTTCCAAAAATCAAATCTTGTCAGAATCAAACAAAAACTACAAGATCCTTCAAGACAGCCAAAAGAGGAGTACACAAGAAGTTTCGGGCCATTTCAAAATCCTTTGGCCTAACTTCGCTTCTCCGACAGCCGAAAAGGAGCTCTCGGCGGCAAAGCATCGGAGACACCAAATCTTCGATCAGAGCCGATGGATGGTCTCAAAATACATCCAAAAGGCTCCACGTCAAGTTCCGAGTCAAACCGACAACGTTTGACCCTACATTAACCCTCGAACGGCTAAATCAAGCCTCTCGACGGCGAGAACCACCGAGGCCATTACTCATCAGATAGAGCACATGGACGGCTTCAAAATGCTTATAAAGGCCTACACGTCAAATTTCAGGTCATTTCCACAACATTTGACCATAGTTTGACGCTTGGAAGTCAAATCAGGCCTCTCGGCGGCAAAGCCCTCCGGGACCATGGTTTCCAAGATAGAGCCTATGGATCATCTTTAAAATGACTCCAATAGGTTCCCTGTCAAATTTCAAGTCAATCGGACATCGGTTGACCGCACATCAAACCGCGACATCTTCATCGCGACAAAAGCAAGTCTACTGGTGATAGGACCCCAAACGGCTTCAAAACTCAAACAAAAGCCTATGGTTGGTCTTATTTATTGCTCAGCAGGCTTCACACCAAATTTCAGGTCATTCCGACATCGTTTGGCCCAGTTTCAGCTTCTGACGGAAAATCGGCAGCTCTGTGCGACAAAGTCTTCGGCTTTCTCAGGAAATTGGAAACTTTGCAAAATAAAATGCAAGGATTCTCATCAGGTTTCCTACAAAGAAATCAGGCTAATAAATGATCAAAATGTCAAGGAAAAATACAGAAGAAAAAAGAATCGAAAAACAGCAAAAACGGACACAAAACGGGACAAAAAAGGGGGAAAAACCCCCCAGGGTCGCAGGCCCCTGCGACCCTGGCCCAGGGTCGCCGGCGACCTTGGAGCCCGGGGTCGCCGGGAAGGCCCCGGAAACCCCGGTTTTCGCCGTTTTTTCGCAATTCGAAGCGCCCAGCCTCTGGTACTTTTCAAAATTCATGCTTTTGAGACACCAAATCCTCTGACATCCGTCCAAAACATGGGTCAATCATCAAGAGTATCGAAAACAATATTGATCGCCACCCCGGTCAAACCAAAAAAAAGTGTGCTTTCTACCCGACCCGATCGAGAAATCGACAGGACAGATGGCACCGACCCGCTGTTTGGCAACAAACACCTGAAATTACATGGTCATCTGATGTCGATCTACATGAAGATCCATCGATGATCATCGACAGAAGAATCCCAAAGACGCGGCAACGGCCCGCGACTCTTCAGCTGCTCGGCGACCACTTAATGCGATTAATTGACTAGCTTTATTACAGTCATTAATCCATTTCTTTGGACGGACCAATCAGAAGCAAGCATCCGGGAGTTACAAGTCAAGAGATTCATGGCATTTAACCCATGAAACTCCTCCCATCATGGCGATTAAAGGCGATAAATGCCCTCAATCTCCTCCGGCCAATCAGAAGCCAAGAAAAAGGAGTTACAAAATAAAGAATTCAATTTTGTAACTCCTCCCTTTATGTAGCTTTATGACAATCAAGGCTCATAAACCCTCCTAAATGGCTACCTAAGAGCCTATAAATAGGAGAGCTCTCCAAGAAGAAAGGACAGACAACGAAAATCACAGACAGAAGCACAGAAATTCAGAGAAGGAAAAGAGAGAAAACTCTGCGGAAGTTCTACACCGGCCACCGCTACAAGGTGATAAAAGTCCCTTGGGGGGTACCCCCCCCAAGGTCCTTGCCTTCTCCTCCTGCCTCCAATGGCTTAGATGTGGCTTTTCAGCCCGTCTACTCGGCCTTTTTATTGGACATAGGACCTCCTTTTGGTCTTTGTCCTCTAAAAACCTGAGGTTATAGCCAAGCCAAGCGAATCAATAGCATCCTCTGTTCTCATCTGCATGGATGATGACGAAGCCCACATATGGCTTGCGACCGTCAATCTAAACGAGTCCCCCACAATCTCCTGAGAAGTTAGATCCTCCTTTTCTTGCTTTTCATTTGTAGTTTGTATTTTTTCAAAAGAGACAAAAATCACAACTCTTGTCTTTCATTATTGATAAGGATTGTAAATCGGCTATAAACGCCAAAATCGGCTATAAACGCCAAAAATCGGCTATAAACGCCAAAATCGGCTATAAATGCAAAAAAAAATCGCCTTTCACGGCAAACCAAGAAAAATGTCTCTTTTCTTAAATATATGTGCAATGAAAAACTTGAAAGAAGTTGATTTCCTTTTTACTTGCGAAGGTTGATCTCCGGATCACCACTTGCAATTCCAAGTAAAATAGAAAATCTGGCACACCCACACAAAAAAATAAATGTTGATGCACGCCCTGCCCCCTGGTTATGAAAGGGTCGGACCCGACGGACTCCCACGTCCGCCGAACCTCGGTAGGAACCGAGAAGGAGCGCGGTCCATCAAGCTGGCTCTACCGGTGGGACTCGTTTATTTGAGAACACGATGCTAAAAATGAAATATTTGTATATCATATATTTTGCTCTATGCTTATATTTCTTTTCTCGATTCCTTGGCTACTTTATAATTGGTGGCCTATGTTGGATTCCGCAAAAAAAAAAAAAATGAGATGAGATTTTTTGTTTGGAAATTTCTAATTCTTTGAATTTATTTCCAATCTTTCTCTTTTCAAAAAAAAAAAAAAACAAAAAAAAAATCAGATTTTTTCAGTTTGGATTCAAAATTGAGAAACTTTGATCCTCTCCCTTCTGGGCACTGGCGCTCACGGAAATCGCTGAGACCGTGTTCGGATCGGGGATTGGGCCATTGTTTCTCTTCGATGAGTTCATTAAAGAATCTAAAAAAAAAATGTAAATTTTTTTTTTTTTTTAGATTTTCTCATTTGGATTCAAAATTGAGAAACCTTGATCCGTTCCTATCGTTCATCGCGCTTGCAGAAATGTTGAGCCTGTTCGACTAAGGTTTTGGGCCATCGTTCTCTTCGATGAGTTCATTAAAAATCAAAAATATATATATATACAAAAAACAAAAAAAAAGACATAGACCACTAAGGTTAAACCAACTGTGTTCTTTGATCATGTTGATTCAAGAAAGCCTTGTCCAGAGTGTGGAGACAGCTTGACTGTTCTAGGCAAGGGTCCTCCAAACGGGTTCATTAAGTAATCCTACCCTTACCTGGGGGCAATTTTATCAATCAAGATTTCATAAGACCGGGTTAGGAGGCCTATGTGTACTCTCTCGTCTTTTAAATAAATTTAAAAAAAAATATATAATAATTTTTTTTTAAAAATAAAAATTTTAAAATAAAAATAAAAAATAAAAAAAAATTTCAAAAAAAATTCTTAAAATAAAAAAAATAAAAATAAAAATAAATAAAAAAAAGATTTCTTTAAAAAAAAAAATCTTCAAAATCTTCAAAAAAAAAAAAAAACTTCCGTCATTTTGGGTTAGATTGGAGAAATCTTGGTTTTCTCCTTTTTGAGCACTGGCGCTCGTGGAAATCGCTGAGCCGTGTTCAGATTGGAGTGCATTTTGCTCTCTTTGATGAACCCGATATTGGCCTTTCAAAAAAAAAAAAACTCGTCATTTTTAGATTCAGATCCGAGAAATTATGGTTCATTTCTTTCTGAGCACTGGCGCTCGCGGAAATCGCTGAGCCCGTGTTAGATCGGAATACCATCTGCTCTCTTTGATGAATCAATCTTGACCTTTCAAAACGGAGAATCTCATCTCATGGATGCGGTCTCAAAACATTTGTGTCTAGCGGTACTAGTACGCCCTTTCAGGGTCTACTGTATTGCGACCGGCACATCTGTAACTCCAACTTTATATTCTTCTTACCTCGAGCAAGCTCTGCTTCTCGATAAGTCGAATTTAAGTTCACAATTGCTTCTAGCAGTCACTGGGATGCCCATTCTGGGCTTACCATACCTGCGATCAGAACAATTGTACCCTCTATGGCGTT
This sequence comes from Litsea cubeba, assembly GCA_012931725.1. Lineage (NCBI taxonomy): Eukaryota > Viridiplantae > Streptophyta > Magnoliopsida > Laurales > Lauraceae > Litsea > Litsea cubeba. The sequence continues at coordinate 50,401,287 of CM022944.1, forward strand.
TTGCCTTCCTCATATTGCTTGGGTCATCTCCCTCGAGCAATTTGAAAAGACGAAACCATAGAACTTCCCATTTATGATCATTATATTCTTGTGATTACTAATGGATGTGGTCTTGTTTCAGAAATTTTCGAAAACTAACAATGGCAGCTTCACTAACCATTACTTTCGATGAAAACAAGCACCAAATAATGCTTCAACAGAAGCAAACCATGCGCACTTACAAGCGCCCCATCAGCTGCCGAAGCGTCAACTCCCTCGGCAACTCTCTGAACTCCGGGTCGACCTCGACTCCCCGGACTATCGTCTTTGGGACGCTGGGACCATTCCCACTTCCTGAGGAACAAACTGCTCCCTCCAAGAAGCAGAAACTCGCCTCTTAACGTGTCACTACCGTGACATCAAAGGCGAGCACCAGAAGGCCTGAAGCCCGTGGCAGCCCCACGAAGCCTCGACCTAGCAAGCAACCAGGTCTATCCCAAGACTTGGTCCCCAAGACCTTCACCAAAACAAAGAAGGTCCCAAACATCCACTAAGCCAGCATTCCTGGCCCCACTCAAGGAGAACCAGTTCTACCCTCTTGCTTACATGAAAGAGGAGAGACCCATCTCCAACCTGACTCTCAAGTCATCCCAGCATGAGCCGGCTTGTTCCTACAAGCCCAAAATCAGATCATGCATCACAAGGCCTCTACAAGCACCTGCTAAGGCCTATAAACCTGCAGTTCGACCCTTCATCTCTACAGGGGCCGAACTCCAAAAATTCAAAGCTTCGCTGCAACAGGCGAAGGACAGGGTTCGCATCCTGTCCTTGCCCAGCTGCAAAGAAGACAGGCTCGGCTGCTGCGCTCGAGGGAGCACATCCTTCATCGTCAAAGCCCAGCCAGAGCTGACCGAAGCTCAAATTGCTCGTCGCATACGCCGCCGCGCGTCGTATAGACAAAAGAGACTAGAGAAGCAAAGGACCCAGCCTCCTACACTTCAAGTTTCTCCCAAATGGGTCGAAAAAGAAAGACCCAACCAAGTTGCTGCCAGCCATATGGTTGGAAAAACCAGAAGACGCCAAAAGTCAGCAACAAAAATTCATGTTCGACATCCGATGACCCGCAGCGTCTCAAGGACAAGAAGACATTTAGAAGAATCCCCTGCTCCTTCAAGCAAAGGACAGCAGAGTGATCCTTCCTCAAGCTCTTCTTCAAAAAGAATGAGCCCCAGCTCAGTCACCAGGACAGTTTCTTCGTTCGGATCACGAAGGATGAACGTCTTGGCTACAAATTCTGAGCCACCACCCCGCAATCCACCTCCAGAAGATGCGATCACCCGCATCCAGCAGTTGGAACAGGGCCAGCAGAGGATTGAAACTCTGATGGAAAACCTTCTCATCGCCTTCCAAAATCAGGCGAACAATGAACCTCCTCCGAATCATCAAGACGGCGAGGTAAATAGAGAAGAAAATGAGTCACGCGCCCTTACCAAAAAGGACGTAGACAGTATCCTCGCCCAAGCAAAAGAAGAGGATATACTCAAGGAACATGGGATCAAGCCACCATATCCCTTATGGATGGACTCGGTCCCGTTCCCCACCAAATTCAAGCATCCTACTCTCCAAACATATACGGGGAAAGGATCAGCCAGACAGCACGTCATCCACTTCAAGATCCTGACGGGAGCTATCGCGGATCAAGATGCACTCAAGATCCGCCTCTTTGCAAGTACCCTAAAAGGTACGGCCTTCGATTGGTACTCCACTCTGCCGGAGGACTCAATCCAAAACTGGGCCATGCTAGAGACACACTTCCTGACTCACTTCAAAGGTGAGGATCACCCCGCTTAGTATGGCTCAGCTGTGCAGCCTAAAACAGGGGGAGAATGAATCAACATACGACTTCATTCACAAGTGGAAAGCAATGGCATACAAAATGCTCTGATGTATTGCCACAAGCGTTGCTAGTCGACATCTGCCGAAACAACATGAGAGCCAGAATCCGCTCCATGATCATCGGCAACAAATCAAAAAACCTGGGAGAACTCCTAGAAGCTTCCATGGAAGCTGAAACTGTGATTAAAGACCTCAACAGTCAGAAATCATCAAGAAAAGAGCCAACCGCCATTGCAACCTCTAAACCAAAGAAAAAAGAGGTCCTCAATGTGCAGACCAAGTCAGCTCCTCAGCCACCAAAGAAAGCTGAAAACAAAGCTGCGGGTAAGAGACCTGAACTCTCAGATGCCTTCAAAGAACGAGTAGAAAAGAAATACCCGTTTGATGAAGACGTTGATGAAATCTTCGGGGCTCTTGTGGCAAACGACAAGCTCACCTTGCATGAACCAAAAAGACCGGGTGATGTTGGCAAAACCAACGATCCTCAGTACTGTCCATACCACCAGATGATCTCGCATCCTCTCAATCGATGCTTCGTTGTGAGAGAGAAGATAAACGAGATGTGGAAAAACGGAGTCATCACCTTTGACAAAAACTATGGGTCTGCCTCCGTCAACATGGTGACATGTGGACAAACATCAAAATCACCGAAGAAGAAGATCACTACTTCCTTCAAGGTGATAAACTCAATCCAAGCGTCCGAGCAACTGGTTCCTTACCCGACACCAGACGGACAACCGATATGGGTACATCCCGATCTCCTGGAAGATGAAAATTGGGAGGTCGTGAAAACAAAGCCTACAACTCAACAGCGAAGGCAGGCTAGGAAACATCTCCTCAAGCTGAAACGGCAAGAGAAGACCCAGCCGAAACTAGAGGTCAAAGAAAAGGCAGAGGCTTCCTCTACCGCTTCACTGGAGGTAACAAAAACATCCCTTCCAGAGACTTCAAAGGGGGTAAGGAAATTCACTCTCAGTGATTTCATGCCACCTCAATTCAAAGAAGCCATGCAGGAGGCATCATACTCTTACAATTCGGTAGTTGGATTCTCCATTGATGGATACGAGTCCAGCGACACCGATGATGATTCGAATCCAACTACACAGATGAGTGGGAGGAGTCCCTTGAAACAGGAGAATATCTCTCCGATGAAGAATGGGTTCCTGAGTCTCATCTTATGCCAGTAATCTGATATAACCCCCTACAGCCACAAGGATCCTGGTCTGATGATGAAGAAGACCAAGAAGCTGTACAAGAAAATGCTGCTGACCCAGCACCTCTCATTACTCCAGTGGAAATCAACCATGTTGAGCCACAAGGAGTTGATGAAGAAGAAGATCCGGCTCCCATGCCTGATCTTGAAGAATATGCAAGGATCTTGCAGCGACTCGCTCTAGAACAAGAGCAAGAACGCGTCAACGAGCCTCCTCGCAATCCAGAGCCTGAAGTCCCTGAAGACCACCAGGTACATCCTCCCTTAACTCCTGAAAATGGAGAAAATTGCTAGATAGACGATCCTCTTACATCCGAGGATGAGTCTGACTCCGATCAGGCAACGTCTCCCATTAGAGCTTCCTGTAATGTGATAATTCGGGATTATAGTTCTTCCGAAGCATCGTCTGATGAGAGCACTTACACTCCGGCGACGCCTAGCAATGTATCTTCTGGAGCCACCTCATCTCACGTGACTTTCACTGAGATGACACCCTCTCAGGTTTCTTCTCCTGAGACTGTGACTTCAAAGTTCACACCCTTCCTGACTGAAGAATTCCCAGCCATTGATGCTTGGGATGATGAATTAGTCAACGAAGAAGAAAGGTTGCTGGATGCTGTTCAGGACTTGTTCCCGGAAAATGCTCCGTGCAACACGATCACTGAGGATGGCAACTCTGCTGCTGATTCATCCTCAGCAAATGAAAAACGACAGCCTCTTGATCCTGAAGACAATCTTCCAAACGAAGACCCTTCTCAAGAAGCTCTCGAAGTTGGTAGAGGCACCCGCTCTGGCCGGGACTACCACAAAAATTACAACCAATCTTCCTTTACATATGTAAATCCTTCGGGAAAAGATGTTGTAAGCGCCCCTAGTGGCAACAATGATGAACATGCAGGCCCTAAGGAGGCTTTCAAGTATGACTTGATTGAACACTTCAAGCACATACCTGCACGTCTGCACATCCTAGATTTATTGCGAATGTCTCCGCACACTCGTGATAATCTCATTTCGGAATTACAAAAGCTGAATGAGGATGTCGACAAACATGCCCCGCAAGTCCTCCAAATTGAAATGGATTACCGGGTCAAAAACTCAGAAGCCTCCTCAAAGGGAGAAAAGAAGAAAACTGAGGGATCATGCATTGAATGCCTCTCGGTTAAAAAAGCAGCCAGTGCAACCATCGCCTTCACAAAGGACGACCTCCTACTTGGAGAAACCAGGCATAACCGACCCCTGTACTTCACAGGGTATATCAAGGAAATGCCTATGCACAGAGTTCAGATCGACCCTGGTTCTGTACTCAACCTCATCTCCACATCCCCTCTTGAAGAGTTGGGCATCCCACCCAGCAAACTGAGCCACACATCTGTATCTATCTTTGGATACGATGGGAGTACTCAAAGGCCTATCGGTAAAATCAGGTTCAAGTTGCAGATCGGTGATCTTATCTCTGAGGTCACAGTGTATGCAATAAAGACCCCTTCATGCTACAACATCCTTCTCGGACGCCCTTGGATCCATGAGAATGGTGTTGTTCCCTTCAACTCTACATCAATGCATCAAGTTTGTTGGCGACGACTGGCATGATACATCGAGTCTTTGCGGACAGAAAACCCTTCAAAGGTAAAGAAGTCCACTTCGCAGACTCACAGATGTATGAAGGTGAAAAAGAAGAAGAGGAGAAGCACACAGCATCCTTTGCCGAAAATCTCCCGAAAGATAAAGGCAAAGCTCCTCAATCACCGGAAGAAAACAAACCATCCGGTAAATCTGAAGAGAGCATTCAAACTCCCTTCATCATTTCCCTCAAATCTTCAAAGCCTTTGGTCATCACAACTAAAGTGAAGAAGGTAAAATAAAAGCCTGGGGGCAAATTTGTTGTCTCTTTCGTGTCTATCATGCAAGACACGGACTCAGATTCAGAGCCAGAAGATGACACATCGTCAAGCCAAGCTGACAGTCAGCAAGTTCAGCCTGCTCTCACTCCAATGGAGATAACTTCTGACATAGAAGATCCTACTTCAGCAAAGGAAAAGCCGATCTTCTTCCATAGATCGGATGCTTCTTCATCAAACTCCATGCTTGAACCTTTCCAAAATAAAGGTATGCCTCAACTATCCTTATACAGTTCTGTGGCACAAGCTATTATGAAGAAAATGGGCTATGATGCTCAAAACCCAGTCGGTTTGGGAGAAGGACGCGGTATTCTCACGCCATTGGGGCCCGTCTTGACCAAAAGCCAGCTGGAAGATTGGAGACTCTACGGCTATGTAGAAAAGTCTTCACACGGGTTAGGGTATGATCCTGACACTCCCTTGAGACAGTTGACACAAAGGCTTAAAAGTCAATATACTGACCAAGCCTCAACATCTCAAGTCCATGAAGACATCGATCTCCCTGGATATCTCTTTGATGAGTCACCTGACAAAGATCCAGGAAGCTCATCCAATTGGCACGATTTCTCCGAAAAAGAAGAGGAGTTGTCCGATGGCACAGACGTGTGGACTTCTGACCCAGAAGAACCCTCATCTCCAAAAGAAGTAGCCTACTTCGACCCGGTTTCAACAGACGATTGGGATCATCTCATAGCAAGCCTTGGGAAAATTACCGATCAAGAAGACCCGTGGAAAGGAACAAAACCTTGGTCTGGAAATGCCTTTGAAAACCCAGAAGGTTTCGTTGAGCTGGAAGCCTCCGAAAATATTGTGGAGGAACCACCTTCGAACCTTCCAACAGAAGATCCTGTTCAAAAGATAGACTTGGGAACACCAAATAACCCACGTCCTGTATTCATAAGCAAGAATATAATGGATGATGAGTTACCCGAGTATATCACCTTTCTTCGTGAGTTCGTTGATTGCTTTGCATGGTCTTACGCTGAAATGCCAGGCTTAGACTCCAAAATAGCAGTTCACAAACTCAATCTTGAAGAAGACATCAAGCCTGTCAAGCAAGGCCAAAGAAGATTCCATCCAGATGTGATGGATAAAATTGAACAAGAAGTTCAAAAACTCAAAAGCGTCGGCTTCATCCGTGAGGAACAACATCCTGAATGGTTGGCCAACATTGTCCCCGTGACAAAGAAGAACGGGCAGATCAGGGTCTGTATTGACTATAGAGACCTGAATGGCGCATGCCCTAAAGATGAATTTCCGCTCCCCATACCAGAGGTAATGATTGATAATACCTATGGATTCGAGCGAATGACATTCATGGATGGTTTCTCTGGCTACAATCAGATAAAGATGCATCCCGAAGATGAAAAACATACGTCTTTTCGGACCCCATTTGGCGTGTATTGCTACACTGTCATGCCATTTGGTCTGAAAAATGCTGGTGCCACATATCAGAGGGCTATGATGAAAATATTCCAAGATATGCAGCACAAGACGATTGAATGTTACGTTGATGACCTCGCCGTCAAAAGCAAAAGAAAAGAAGATCATCTCGAAGACCTTCGAGAAGTCTTCCTCCGGCTTCGCAAACACAAACTGCGAATGAATCCTTTGAAATGCTTCTTCGGCGTCTCGTCGGGTAAGTTCCTCGGATTCTTAGTTCGGAAAGCTGGAATAGAGCTTGACCCCATAAAAGTCAAAGCTATTATAGAAATGCCCTCTCCAAGAACCTTGAGAGAACTCAAAGGGCTTCAAGGGAGATTGGCCTACATCAGACGGTTCATCTCCAATCTTTCGGGGAAATGCCGTCCATTCTCCCGGTTGATGAAAAAAGGTGTAAACTTTGTCTGGGATGCTGACTGTGAAGCTGCTTTCCAAGACATCAAGTCATACCTGATAAAACCTCCAGTTTTAGCTGCTCCTACCACTGGAAAACCATTCATCTTGTATACAAGAGCCCTTGATCACTCTTTGGGAGCTCTGCTTGCGCAAGAAAATGATCAGAGAAAAGAAGCTGCTCTATACTACCTCAGCCGCATGCTAGTAGGTGCAGAGCATCGCTACTCTCCAGTCGAAAAAGAATGCCTTGCAGTGATGTTCGCCGTACAAAAGCTGCGTCACTACTTGCTTTCCAACACAGTCTACCTGGTCTCGAGGGTCAACCTCTTGAAGGTCCTTGTCACAAAGGCAGGTTCTCTCAATGCTCGACTGGCAAAATGGTCCATCCTTCTGTCACAATTTGATATTAGGTATGTACCACAAAAAGTAATCAAAGGGCAAGCTCTAGCGGACTTCCTCGCAGAGCATCCATTGCCTAAAGATTCTCCGCTTAGAGATGATCTCCCAGACGAACCAGTCTACAATGTGGAGACTTTCTCACAAAGTGCCTCCTGGGATATGTACTTTGACGGTGCAACCAGGACAAATGAAAAAAGACAGCTGATCTCGGGAGTTGGCATCCTCTTTGTTATCCCCGACAAATACATGATTCCACACACTTTCTCGCTACTGGAACCACGCACAAACAATGCAGCTGAATATCAAGCTCTGATCTTAGGATTGGAACTCGCCATCGAATCCGGTATCACCATACTGGAAGTCTTTGGAGACTCTCAACTGATCGTCAACCAGATGAATCAGAAATTTCAAGTCAGGAAGCTAGATTTGTTGCCTTACTACAACAAGGCACAATCACTTCTGCAAAAGTTTGACATCTGTCACATCACCCACATTCGTAGAGGTGAAAACATGCGTGCAGATGCCCTAACCGGACTTGCCACATCCATGGCAATCCAGGAAGGGGAAAACATGCAAATCACAGTGTGCGAAAGGAGAATCCTTCCTCCTCTTAACACACACCAAGCAGTTGCTGAATGCCACCAAGTGGTCGAAAGTCAGATTTCAATCCTTCAAACTTCAATCGGCGACTGGAGGGATCCGTTCATTGATTACATTATGTTCGGAATCCTACCTGAAGATCCAAAAGAACGGGTAAGCATCCAAAGGCGAACCCCAAGCTTTCATTTGGATATTCCTTCAAAAATCCTTTACAGGAAATCCTTCAACGGAGTACTTCTACGCTGCTTGTCACAACAAGAGGCTGAAGAAACACTCAAAGAAGTTCATGCTGGTCTTTGCGGAGCTCATCAGGCCAGACCTAAGCTCTATGATCAGATAAAAAGGTTAGGATATTACTGGCCTACCATGGTAGCTGACGCAATGCAATTTGCTAAGCGCTGCCAACAATGCCAAGTTCATGGAGATTACATTCACATGCCTCCAGAATGGCTGCATCCTACAGCGATCTCATGGCCTTTCGAAGCCTGGGGTATGGACATCATAGGTCCTATTTCTCCCCCTTCGAGCAAAGGTCATCGCTTCATCTTCGCCGCTACGGATTATTTCTCCAAGTGGTCAGAAGCATTTGCGTTTAACGAAATGAAGACCTCATCAGTCCTTCACTTCCTACGCACCAACATCATTTGTCGTTTCGGCATACCCAAAAGATTCGTCCATGATAACGGACCACAATTCTGGGATTATCGATTCTACAGGTTCTGCGACAAATACAAAATCCAAAGCTGTCCTTCGACTCCATACAATCCGGCAGCAAACGGGTTAGCAGAAGCTTTCAACAAGACACTCTGCAAAATCCTCAAAAAATGGTCTCTAGTCACAAAAGAGACTGGAGCGACAAAATCTCTGAAGCTTTGTGGGCCTATCGAACCACTGTTCGAGGACCAACCCATAGCACACCATTCTCCTTGGTCTATGGATGCGAAGCTGTCGTACCTTTGGAAGTACAAATTCCTTCCTTGAGGGTATCCTTGCAAAATGACATGACTCAAGAAAGCAATGTCAAATTGCGACTCCATGAGCTGGACAATCTCGATGAGAGACGGCTCGAAGCTCAACAAAGCATTGAACTTTACCAAGCACACATGGCAGGATCTTTCGATTAAAAGGTCAGGCAACGCGTCTACAAAAAGAGTGACTTGGTTCTTGCGGTAAAAAGACCAATGGTCTTCGCTCACAAGTCCAAAGGCAAATTTGAGCCAAAATGGGGGGGACCCTACGTCATCGACAAGGTTTTCTCCAACGGCGCATATGCACTCCTAAACATGGAAGGCGACAGATGTATGCTGCCCATCAACGGCAAGTTCTTAAAGCGGTACTACCCTTGAAGACTTACCCAACTGGGTAAGAGCAATGCTTGTACGGCCAAAACCGGTTTCCAGGTACACGCTCGCTAAACCCACCTTTTTTTTTTTTTAAAACAATGCTTACTTTCATCGTTTCATTGTTCAAAAAAAAAAAATAAACATCCAAGTTTAGGAACCTTTCCCTAACTTGACCAAAATTTTCAACCCTTGAACCCAAAATTCATGGTTTGAAATAAAATCCGGATTCAGGGATTTCCACCCTAGTCCACCCTGTCTTTTACCGCCAAAATGGTTTTAGGTCAAAACTTATGACCCTCGTGTCTTTAAACAAAAAAAATGGTTTTTCAAAAACCGCGAGGAAGCGACGCTTAGTTGATACTCGCACAAATCAGAAGCATATGAACCATGTTCGACACTTCCAAGATCGCAGGAAAGTGACATTTCGTCGATACTTGCAAAATCCAAAACTATGGAGACGCAACATTTCAGTTGATATCCACAACCCAAATTTCAAAGGTTCGAAAAAACCTAAAAAACCATGGAGACGCAACATTTCAGTTGATATCCATAACCCAAAGGTTCGAAAAAACCACAAATTTCAAAAATCGTGGGGAAACGACATCAAGTCAGTACCCGCAAAACCAAAATTTTTGAAAAGCAAGGATGCGACATTCCATCGATACTTGCACCCAAATCCACGAGGATGCGACATTCCATCGATACTCGCAACCGAATGAGCAAGGATGCGACATTCCATCGATACTTGCAAGAACATTCAGCAGGGAGGCGACTTTTAGTCGATACTTACATTTTTTTTAAAACCAAACCGGCTATCAATGCCACAAACCGGCTATCAATGCCATCAAAATAGGCTATCAATGCCACCACAAACTGGCTATCAATGCCACCAAAACAAAATCGGCTATCAATGCCACAAACAAAAAACTTGGATTTCAAAAAAAAACCGGCTATAGATGCCACAAAACAAACCGGCTATCAATGCCACCAAAACTGGCTATAGATGCCACAAAAAAAAAAAAAACTCGGCTATCAATGCCACACAAAAAAAAAAAAGCTGGCTCTCATGCCAAAAATCGGCTTCCATGCCACAAACAAAATCTGGCTCCCATGCCAAAACAATCATTTGACAAAAGATTTTCACAAAATGACAACCTTTTGATCACACATTTAGCAATTACTTTTATCACAAACAGATTCAAGTGAGCGTAGGGATAACAAAAAAAAAAGAGCATCCCATTTAGCAATTACTTTTATCACAAAAAGATTCAAGTGAGCGTAGGGATAACAAAAAAAAAGAGTACAAAAAAAATACATGTGGTACCAAAAAAAAGAGAAAGTGTTCACAAGCACTACAAAAAAAAAAGTACCAAAAAAATACAACTGGTACCAAAAAAGAGAGAAGAATGGTTTCTGTAAAAAAAAAATAATACAGGAGCTCAATCAAAAATGGTCTCCAGCCAAGAGTTCAGCTCCTTAAGCAAGCTTTTGGCCTCATCCATCAAGGATTCCAAGGCACGCTTCTTCAGGAACCTGCCATGAGATGCTGGGGTGGGCTGTAACCCTTCTTTTGCACTGGGAAGCTTCCCTCGAGCGGTTTTCCATTGTTTGTTCTCATCAGACTTCCTTTTGAGAACTCGATCGGCATCCGCAACTCGGTGAATCAGAGCAGTCTCCCTTTCACGAGCCTCTGTTATTTCAGCCCACTTGGCAGCGACTTGTGCCTGCAATTGCTCAAGACGTTTCCTGGCCTCATCGACCTCCCTATCAAGGATGTTAAGGTCATGTGTCAGCCCAATGATGGTTAGCTCTTCTAAGTTCCTCTCTCGGACTGCCTGCTTCCTGCTTTCTGTAGCCTCATCCAGGTTAGATTGAACCTTATCCGCAGGGTCCAAGAACATCTCCTTGAAGAACTGATCGTCAGGAAAACCCATGGTCTCAAACCACTTGTCACCTAGCTCAATGATCCTATTAACGATCGCCCTGGCACCTATGACATCCAGAACAGCCTCTTCGGCATCACTGAGAATCTCCTGCACATGCTGGATCATGCCAAATCCGGCTTCCAAGTGCCTAGAAAAGAGAGTCTCAATCAAAGAGCTCAGAACTCGCACCACCACCTTCTTCGCAAAAAGAAGAGATGGCCCAGCTGAAGATTCGCCCAACTCCGTTGGTTGGCCGCTCATATCATCATCTGTTGGAAGAGTAACAAAAGAACTCTTTCCAGCTGGAGCTGCTCCTGCTCGGGAAGGAATCTCAGCACGAGGAATCTCCTCAACATTGTCAGAACTGGTCCCAGGAGTCTCTACCTCTGGATTAACCTCTGGCATCTCTTGCTCTGGAAGCGATGGATCCTCCTCTGTCACTTCAAAACCTGCCAAAAGAAACACAAAAAGGTATGAATATAATCCTGCTTGAAAATCATTATCAGGATTATAACTACAAAATACCTTCTTCGACGACTAGCGGAACACTTTCTTCCTCCATGAACTCATCGGAAGCATCATCAACATTTGCGTCCATCGATGGTTCAAAGTCATTGGAATCCTGTGGCAAGTCAGCTGGCAAGAAAAATGTTAGCAAACCGAGTCACAGACACAAAAAAAAAGCAAGAGAAGTCATACCAATTGGAGACTCTGGAATCACTCCAGAGTCCCTCGGTTCTTCTTCGGGTGCCTCGATAGGATCCGTCACCACCTCATCGACCGGAACCTCAGGCATCACCAAGTCTTCCTCTGCTAAAAAAAAAAACAAAGCAAAAACAAGAAGCAAATCAGAACATGGAAAAAATCCCATGAAAAGAAATGGAAAGAGAAAAAGGAAGAATCATACCTTCACCGACGGTCTCTTCTTCTCGGCTTCTCTTCTCCGGAGGTTCGTCAGCATCCCCTGGCACATCCTCATTGATAGTAAGAGGAACTTCCAAGTCAGGAGAGTCCTCATGCTGCCCCTTGCTGCGATGATGACTCCTCCCCCTCTTACCCCGGCGGGCTCGCTTCTTAGAGGAACCTGCCCCACTGTCAGAGTCAGGTTTTCCACTTGACTCCTCACTGGATGGTCTACTCTTGCCAGTAGACTCCACGGAAGCTTGCCTCTATGCCGCTTGCATCCAAGCGCTAAGTTCGGCTTCCTCCTGTTCTAGCTGCTCTAAAGCCTCATCAGGTATTTCTCGAACAGCTTCAGAACCAATGACGCCCTGGTCACCGAGAAAGCCTATCTTGTGCTTCTCTCCAGAAAGGAAGGCCCAAACTTCCTCTCACCGGACGCCATCCGACTTTCCAAGGCCCTTTCCAGATGCCAGCTTCACATCAAGCTCCTTCTTGGAAAGCCCCCGATATGACGAAAAGCTCTCCGCGAACCACTTCGCAAAGCCGGCAGTCCGGGAAGTCAGCAACACAGGATAAGAAATCATGGCTGTAGTGTCTTCAACACTATAGAAAGCCCATGCATTTCTCCCGTCCTGTAAGCCTCCAAAGCGCTTCACCATGCTTGAAGGCGCTCCAACAACGCCGTGAGAAAAGCCCATCTGCAAAGCAAAGCGAGAGGGTACATACGGCTGGATGTCGACGAAAAGATGTCTACGGTACACCATCGTGCCGACAATTATGCTGAAAAGCCACTCTCTCTCTGCATTCATCAAGGAATAATGCCTTCCCAACCCCGCCCTGGTAGAGTCTCGGGAGGCACCAAAATCAAAAGCCTTCTTCCGCAACTCCGGAGAAAGCTTCACTGAAGACTGCCCCATCTCGACGTCCCTGAACCGTCGGATCCTCATACGGGCAAACAAAAGTGATTCGGACACGGCTTTGCCCTTAGCCAGTCGAATCATCAGAGGATCATCATCCTGTGCAGCACCCAGCCGGTGGAAGCCAGGACAGTGGTATACATACCACGAATAAAATATATGGGCTGAAAATACCCTATTCATAGGAAGCCCAAGCCGAACCAAAAAAGCAGCAGCCTGCAGTTCGGTACACAGGTAAAGGTAAAGAGCTGGCACCAAAGCAAGCTGCTCTCCAAACGCCATCTGACAAGCCGAAAAAATACAATGCGGCCTGATGTGCGTTCCATCTCCTCCAGCAAAAATAGCCTCACCAAGCCAATAAGTGAGGTAAATAGCGAGATCTCTCCGCAGTGCAATGTCAGGACATATGGCGTTTGTACTTGCACAGAAATCTCTCAACTCTTCTTGCATGGCCAAGATCTTCTTTGAACTTGGATCCTGAAATCCGGCTTCTTGGGTCACGCTATCAGAAGACTCCCTGCTATCAGAAAAATTGGGGAATGAAGAGCTAAAACTCTTCCAACTGCTGGATCTAACTTTCAAACCCTCCTTCTCCTTCAAAAAATCATAGAAGGCGACGAGCTGAAAGTACAGAAGCCTGAACTCCTCAGACTGCCCCTCAAGGACGCTGTCAATCGGCATAAACTCCTCATAGAGTTTTCCAAGGATAGGCAATCCAGTAATGGCGCTCAGCTCCTTCAAAGAAAAACCAATCTCACCATTCGTCACAACGAAGGTATTGGTTTGGGGGAGGAATGACTCCAGCATAGCCATGAAGGCCTCGTCGGAAAAGATCACGGTCTCCCTAAAAGCGCGGACCGCATCAAAAATCCCGGCTTCCTTCAAAACGGCGCCACCAATCAGCAGGACGCGATCAGTCCACGACTTCCACTCGGAGTCAGCATTGAAGCGGCCACGAAGTCGGAAAGGCTTGATCCAATTGCTGCCGTCACCGCTGAAAATACCAAGGCCCACCGGTCTCAAATCGACCGACGGATAATCAGAGCCCTGGTAGCCGCTGGATGGCATCAACAGGTCCATATCAACAGGCGACCTCTCCGTATATCCAGGAGAACCGCCAACAAAAACCCCGGTCTTGATTACATTTGTCCTTCTTAACCAGCTTGGAGGATCTTCCCTCTTAGGGCACGTGGGGGCAAGGCTCAGAATCGAGACGGTGCGATCAAACGTCGACCGGGTAGCAACAGTCTTCTTCTCACCATCTGCTGTGAAAGAAAACTGAAAACATCTCCTCTGGTATGTCATGTCATCAGGGACTGCATCACCAAAGAAGAAGGTAGGCTTGGGCAAAACGCTCTGATCTTCCATCACCCATGGACGACTGCTTACCATGATCTTATAGAAATCCTCTCCCTTGAGAACGATCAGTCGCTGCCTTATCTCATCTCTGTTGAGGGAGTCGCGCTCTTCCAGATTTCTCTCAACATACTGGACCTTCTCAAAAGCCTGCTGAACGGCCGGATTAGAAGATCTAGAAGATCGACGAGGTACGCTTGTAGCAGGCTCTTTACCCTTGTTCGTTCTGGAGGAACCACCTGAAAAGGATGGAAAAGAAAAAGATCAAACATCAAAATGACAGAATCTCGCTAAAAAAAATCTGGCGAAATTTTGACATGATGACGGGGCAATTCCGAAGAAAAGGAACTATCCCGAAAGAAATAAGAAAGCTTGAAGATGGGCTCAACATCGCTGCGAGCTCCGAAACTCCAAACTTTCGAAACCTCAAAGTCTCCGCAAAATCAGGAAGGGCTCAACATCGCTGCGAGCTCCAAATTCCCAAAAATCGCGAAAACTTTCAGGTATGCTATCACATCATGCTACAAATTTAATTTACAATTGAATGCATGCATGAACATCTAGGTTTGCCAAAAAAAAAGGGGCATTATCATGATGAGCAAAAAAAAAAAAAAAGAAGAAGAAAAAGAAAAGAAACTTTCTCAAAAAAAAGGGGGAAAGAAAACAAAAAAAAAATAGAAAAGAAGAAAAAAGGGGCTGGCCCACAGGCCGTGGCCCACTGGCCACGTGGCCGTACGGCCAG
Organism: Litsea cubeba; assembly: GCA_012931725.1. Classification (NCBI taxonomy): domain Eukaryota; kingdom Viridiplantae; phylum Streptophyta; class Magnoliopsida; order Laurales; family Lauraceae; genus Litsea; species Litsea cubeba. Next base: position 50,416,297 of record CM022944.1, read on the forward strand.
ATCCGTACGGCCCACAAAAAAAAAAACAACATGAAAAAAAAAAGAAGAAAAGAAAAGAAAAAAACGTGTGAAAAAAAAGGGAAAACACGTGAAAAAAAAAGAGAAAAGAAAGAAACAAAAAAGAAAGAAAGAAGAACTTTTTATCCTACAATGGAGTTTTCTTGAAAAAGGGAACTTACTTGAAGCCATTGATGGAGAAGAAGAAGAAAAGTCTTGAAGATCTTGAAGAAGAAGAACTCTTGGTCTTGAAACCCTCTTGAGATTATTGCAAAAAGAAAGTAATAAGAGCAAGAGATCCAACCTCCTCCTTGCTTTTATAGAGGAGAGCAAACCAAAGAAGGAAAGAGGAAAAAGGTAAGTGTTACTAATTAGTAACCTTACCAAAAGAAAGAGATTAGAAAGATTCTTTCCCAAAAGAAAGATATCTTGAAGGATTTTCTCCCAAAAAGAAATCGATGAAGGATTCTTTCCCAAAAGAAAGATATCTTGAGATATCCTATCCCAAAATAAAGGGAATATGAGAGATTCTCTCCAAGTAAAGATATTCTTAGATATTCTCTATCCAAATGAGATGTTTTTGGATATTCTTTACAAAAATGACACCATATGAGATCTAAGCCATTTCAAAAGCTTAAGGTCCCATGGGTTAGCCCATATGAGCCAGGTTTGACCACCTAGGCACTAAAAAAAAAAAAAATTTGGGCTTTTAGTCAAAGAGAAATCCCTTTTACCAAGAGCATACAAAAATGGTTCCATGCCTCTTTTGAGTTGATTGGACCATACAAAGAAATTCCAAGCCCCATGAGCTTCCAAAAATCAAACCATCCAGCCTCATATACCAAATTGAGCCAAAATCTTGAAATTGACATTCCACAAAAATCAAACCAAATCCTGGTCCCCTAACCTGCCACATACAGCTTGTTAGGTCACAAGACCAAAACCAAAAACCAAAACCTGATCCCCCAACATTCCACATACAGCTTGTTGGGTCACACGATCAAAACCAAACCCGACCCCCTAACCTGCCACATACAGCCTGTTAGGTCACAAGGTCAAAACCCAAATCCACATCCCTGATGTCATCTTCAAAACTTTGCCTCGAGATGGTACGTGATCCCTTTCACTACCATAAAATTCCCCAGGAAGCTCAAAAGGCTACAAATACAAAAAAAAAAGACTGCTCAAAGACTCTTGGTCAAGTCACAGGCTCTCCTTCAAAAATCTCTTCGAGGCACATCGACTACAAAAGTTAAGCAACTCGTCGCTGTACCTCGAGGGGGCATTTGTTGACACCAAAAATGTCACTTTGCCTCTTCAAGATCCAAAGAGCTACATGAAGTCGCAACCTGCCATAAATAGGCAATGCTACTTCCAAAAATCAAATCTTGTCAGAATCAAACAAAAACTGCAAGATCCTTCAAGACAGCCAAAAGAGGAGTACACAAGAAGTTTCGGGCCATTTCAAAATCATTTGGCCTAACTTCGCTTCTCCGACAGCCGAAAAGGAGCTCTCGGCGGCAAAAGCATCGGAGACACCAAATCTTCGATCAGAGCCGATGGATGGTCTCAAAATACTTCCAAAAGGCTCCACGTCAAGTTCCGAGTCAAACCGACAACGTTTGACCCTACATCAACCCTCGAACAGCTAAATCAAGCCACTCGGCGGCGAGAACTACCGAGGCCATTACTCATCAGATAGAGCACATGGACGGCTTCAAAATGCTTATAAAGGGCTACACATCAAATTTCAGGTCATTTACACAACATTTGACCATAGTTTGACGCTCGGAAGCCAAATCAGGCCTCTCGACGGCAAAGCCCTCCGGGACCATGGTTTCCAAGACAGAGCCTATGGATCATCTTAAAATGACTCCAATAGGTTCCCTGTCAAATTTCAAGTCAATCGGACATCGGTTGACCGCACATCAAACCGCGACATCTTCATCGCGATAAAAGCAAGTCTACTGGTGATAGGACCCCAAACGGCTTCAAAACTCAAACAAAAGCCTATGGTTGGTCTTATTTATTGCTCAGCAGGCTTCACACCAAATTTCAGGTCATTCCGACATCGTTTAGCCCAGTTTCAGCTTCTGACGGAAAATCGGCAGCTCTGTGCGACAAAGTCTTCGGCTTTCTCAGGAAATTGGAAACTTTGCAAAATGAAATGCAAGGATTCTCATCAGGTTGCCTACAAAGAATTCAGGCTAATAAATGATCAAAATGGCAAGGAAAAATACAGAAGAAAAAAGAATCGAAAAACAGCAAAAACGGACACAAAACGGGACAAAAAAGGGGGAAAACCCCCCCAGGGTCGCCGGCGACCTTGGAGCCCGGGGTCACCGGGAAGGCCCCGGAAACTCCGGTTTTCGCCGTTTTTTCGCAATTCGAAGCGCCCAGCCTCTGGTACTTTCCAAAATTCATGCTTTTGAGACACCAAATCCTCTGACATCCGTCCAAAACACGGGTCAATCATCAAGAATATCGAAAACAATATTGATCGCCACCCGGTCAACCAAAAAAAAGTGTGCTTTCTACCCGACCGATCGAGAAATCGACAGGACAGATGGCACCGACCCGCTGTTGGCAACAAACACCTGAAATTACATGGTCGTCTGATGTGGATCTACATGAAGATCCATCGATGATCATCGACAGAAGAATCCCAAAAGACGCGGCACGGCTCGCGACTCTTCAGCTGCTCGGCGACCACTTAATGCGATTAATTGACTAGCTTTATTACAGTCATTAATCCATTTCTTTGGACGGACCAATCAGAAGCAAGCATCCGGGAGTTACAAGTCAAGAGATTCATGGCATTTAACCCATGAAACTCCTCCCATCATGGCGATTAAAGGCGATTAAATGCCCTCAATCTCCTCCGGCCAATCAGAAGCCAAGAAAAAGGAGTTACAAAATAAAGAATTCAATTTTGTAACTCCTCCCTTTATGTAGCTTTATGACAATCAAGGCTCATAAACCCTCCTAAATGGCTACCTAAAAGCCTATAAATAGGAGAGCTCTCCAAGAAGAAAGGACAGACAACGAAAATCACAGACAGAAGCACAAAAATTCAGAGAAGGAAAAGAGAGAAAACTCTGCGGAAGTTCTACACCGGCCACCGCTATAAGGTGACAAATGTCCCTTGGGGGGTACCCCCCCCCCAAGGTCCTTGCCTTCTCCTCCTGCCTCCAATGGCTTAGATGTGGCTTTTCAGCCCATCTACTCGGCTTTTTATTGGACATAGGACCTCCTTTTGGTCTTTGTCCTCTAAAAACCTGAGGTTATAGCCAAGCCAAGCGAATCAATAACATTCCTGTTCTCATCTGCATGGATGATGGCGAAGCCCACATATGGCTTGCGACCGTCAATCTAAACGAGTCCCCCACAATCTCCTGAGAAGTTAGATCCTCCTTTTCTTGCTTTTCATTGTAGTTTGTATTTTTTCAAAAGAGACAAAAATCACAACTCTTGTCTTTCATTATTGATAAGGATTGTAAATTGGCTATAAACGCCAAAATCGGCTATAAACGCCAAAAATCGGCTATAAACGCCAAAATCGGCTATAAATGCCAAAAAAATCGCCTTTCACGGCAAACCAAGAAAAATGTCTCTTTTCTTAAATATATGTGCAATGGAAAACTTGAAAGAAGTTGATTTCCTTTTTACTTGCGAAGGTTGATCTCCGGATCACCACTTGCAATTCCAAGTAAAATAGAAAATCTGGCACACCCACACAAAAAAAGAAATGTTGATGCACGCCCCTGCCCCCTGGTTACGAAAGGGTCGGACCCGACGGACTCCCACGTCCGCCGAACCTCGGTAGGAACCGAGCAGGAGCGCGGTCCATCATTGTGGATCTCGTTGATTGATTCCGATGATGTCCTCCATCATCTCGATGATTATCCTCATGCCGATTAGTTTCCAAATTGGTTAATCGGGTTTCAATCCGTTCAAGAGTCGCTTGCATTTGAACTTGCATTTGAACCATCGTTGCGGATAGTTGATTAACAGTTACCAATAATTGCGCAACGGTTCCCCTCAAATCGTCATCATTATGGGAGGAAGACTCCGTGTCTACATGCTTCTTGGGAAGCATTTTTGTTTATTGCAAATTTAAAATTTCTGACTGACCTGATGTGTAGATCTGCTCACCAGATCACTCTGGCAAAGACAGATCTGAAATTGTACGGTGGATGAACCGGATATCGCAAGAAGAAGTCTCAACCGTTGATATTATCAAAATATGCTACTTACTAAATTCTGCTGATGGTACTGGGCTTCTTGTTTTGAATGGGTAGGATCAGAAATCAATTTGAGCTAGGCCTGGGATGGACTTGGCCAAAATTCAAATGAGGCCCCAACTGGCTGGCACATTTGTGCTTCTTCTCGGGATTTGTGCAGAGAAAAAGAGAAACGAAGGAAGGTTTCTGAGTTCCCTTCATCGTTCGCTCTCAATTGACGAAGATGTAACGAAGGGTGGTGTGAGGCGATGGCGATGTCTGGTGATCTCGGTGCTGGCGGGCGACGATGACGGCGGGGACGACGCGACGGCAAGGACTGGCGAGGAGGCTGCCGAATTCGGTGTACGGTACATGCCTACGTTTCTCTCACCTCTGCTTCTCCTTTTTTTCTTCTTCTTATTTTTGCTCTTTCTTTTTTTTGTTGGCTGGGTGGGGTTTCTGTGGGATGAAGGTGAGTGGTTGTGGGGGTGTGGTCCGGACTGGGATTTGGCGGACGAAGTTGGTTTCGGGACGAAGGTGGAGATGGTTTTCGGGGATGCAGGGAGATTAGGGTTCTGGGTGTTCGAATGGGATCTGGCGGGTGGGGTTTGGCAGGGAGGGGTGACTGGTTTTTTTTTTTTTTTTTTGCTGGAAGTCGACGACGATGGGCTGGGTTTGGGGATTCCGGTGGAATGGTTTTGGAGATTCTGCGGTCTGGGCTTGACGGAAGGATGGGGTCGGGTTGTGGCAGCGGGTTGTGTTCTGACGGAAGGGAAGATGAACGATGGGTAAGGGTAACCAACGCCGATTGATCGTGATGATCGTTCGGCTCTGATACCAATTGATGCAGTCCTAGGGTTAGGATTGCAAGTGCCGGGCACAATTAAGGTTCCCACGGAAACAATCACACGATGAAGAGAGCTCTCCAACGATAAACCCACAAAAAGGGAATTTCTATTAATTCAATATCTGAGATTATCAATCTCTACAATTTCATATTTATAAGAAAAGAAACTTAAGGGCTAAGAAAGCAATCTAAACCAAACTAGGAAACCAAATAATAATTAGAAACTAATCCTAATTATACTCTTGCTAAAATAAAATCATTCCTTCACTCTCATCTATTTTCCAAATGCTACACTCTCTACTCAAGGAACAATTTCTAAAGGTGGGAAGCATTTGCATTTAGTTAGAACCTCGACAAATAAAAAAGACATGGTGGCCGCCATCCTAACATGTATTCTCCCTGAACCAATTAGATGTAATTTGTTGATTAAAAATATACACAGTAATATAGACATAATCTAGCTCTAAAAGAAATAGAAAACTTACTACAATCAACCACAAGTTCAATAAGAGACAATCACAATTTTATGCAATGCACCACCAACAAAAAAGATAATGAAAGCACTATTTCATTCCGTTGGGTAATGAGATAGAGCATAAATTAACGAATTTCCAAGGCCCAAACATCCAGACTAATGAATCCTACCACAACCATCCAATTCCAAATGCTATAAGAATTGGATAGTAGTACTCCTAGTCCCAACACCCCAAAAAATTGAAAATCATGAAGACCATGTTCCACACCTTCCAAAATTGAAAAATCAAGGACCATGATAATTCAACTGAATACAAAATTGAAAAGTTTAAATCTAGAAAAATGAAACTCAGTAATACAAAAGGCCCTCTCCATTTTCATTAAAACACATCCAAATCTCTCTTCGACTTCACCTTCTCCGATCTGAACTGTGCTGCGAACTGACTATTTTGGTCTATCAACTTCTTCCATAAAAGGTAACACTTGGAAGATATTCTATATGAATTGGTATCAGCATGAGAGAAACAAAGACAATGGGACGAATTTGAATCCGGTTCCCATCATCAATTGACCATGTAAAATTAGGGTATTTTGTTTGGATAAGTTGTTTCGTTCAAAATTGAAAAAGGGGATTTTATCCATTCTTAAATGTTTTACAAAAAGATGTGAAAATGACTTGCACATATATTTGATTGTGCTTTGAAAAGTCATCTTCACTTTTGTTTATAGGCTGCTTACAAGATTTTCACAACCCCCTCGCCAGGCTTAGGAGAACAAATATAAAGGAAATACTACAAAAATGAAGAGAGACTGTCTTCAGAGAGTTGCCTGAGATGAAGTTAAATAAGTCCGCATCTTAGTTTCTTCCGCCAATCTTTGTAATTCATCACCTTTTGTGAGGAAGAAGGGCTAACAAGAATATCTTCTTCAAAATAGCAAAGACAATCCTCGTTCTTATTCCATGGTGAGAGGAACAAAGATTAGTTTTCAGAATCTATCACCCAATGTAGAGAATGCTTGCTGCCTGACTCTCACCTTGAGGAAGGGAGAAGGAAACTCTTATGTCTTGAAAATGACAGAGTTTTTGAACTTTTAAACTGGATCGGAGATCTCTACTGTCTTCCCAAGTTCCTATTCCATAGCCTTTGAGAGGGCATAACTGTTGCAGGTCGTGGGAGACTGCTGCAAATCATGGGGGAGTGGAGATAGTTCTGGGAACCGCAACAACGGAAGTTGGAACTACAACTTTGTTGTTCCAGCAACTGTCAAAAGCGCAACTGCCCAGATCGTGGTTGACAGTTGTGCGGCAGCCATTGGAGAAGATGTTTGGCGGCTAGCATGATATTCCCAATACGTCTAGCGGCTTGATGTTTGGACAGAGAGCAGCGGCCACGGTAAGCGCTGAGCAGCAAGTGTTTTGTAATCTGAAGTGACCGGTGAGGTCTTGCATAGAATGGTTGCTAGAATGCTGCCACTATGACCGATCAGATTCTAACGGTCAGTAAAAATGACATTTTTCTTATGAGAATGAGTATTTCGCCTTGGGAAATGTGATGTATTGATGAATGAATTTTTTGTGTGCCAATATAAAATGACTTAAAATAAGGCATAGAAACTTTTTTTCAAATCCATCATAAGAAGGGAAAGCCCCTAATCTTATAAATTTGAAAAAAAAGATGCATATGAGGATTAGAGGAGGATGAAAAGAAGTTCTCACCAGTCTAGAAATTGCATATCAGGATTAGAGAAGGAGGAGGAAAGAGAAGTTAGTAGGTGACTCATTGCAAAGGAATATTTCTCCTAACATGGCACATGGTATGGAACATGTCGATGGCAGCAAAAATCTTAAATGGGCCCCACAAGGTGGAAAGCATGAGCAGAAGTGCAGGAGAAGAAACCGCATTTCGATAGCAGATAATGACATGTTCATGGCGAACGGTGGTTGTCTAGCTAAACCTCTCTATATGATGATCTATTATTTTTCTTTTTTCTTTTCCTTTTGCCCCCCTGATTTATTGAGAAAACACCAAGAGTTCTGTTAATTTTTCTACCAAAAAAGGAGTTATATATGTCTTTAAGAAAGTCTTGATAGATTATGTATAGGAGTACTCATGAGAGTGATGGGCCGGATATTGTAAGGACAAAACAGGTTGCAGGGTCAATAAATTTAGTTGACAGAGCTTGTCAGGCTAAAACCGAGACTAAGGCAGAAAGTGGTCTCGCTATAGCGAGAATGGCGTTGTGAGCCCAGTTTGATCTGGACTCTTTTGAGTTATTTGAGATGGACTCCCTATTCTAAGTGGAATATTTTTAGGAGTCTCTTGCACGAATTTGAGGCTATATATTGGGTGTTTCTCACAGCCCAAAAGGATACAGATCATCTCTCAAGTTCTAAATTAGTGATCTAATTGAGAGAAATATTCTCTAGAGATTTATTGAAAAGTTGTGCTGCCAAGTACTCTAGAGAGCCAGATTCTTCTACATCCCTTGTAGAAGATCATCTTCTTGTGTAGAAGATTTGAAGAGTCAAGCGCTGGATTGAGATTGTTGCAATCAATGGTGTGAAGTCGTTGAAGCGTGAAGTGACACAATGTAACTTCAGTCTTTAGACAGGGGATATCTGGAGAGGAAATCCGAGTTTCTTATAATTGCGAGATTCATAGTGTTTGATTTGATCCAGTTCGGATCGGTGGTTTTTCACTCGGTTAGGGTTTTTTCACCTTAAATTTGATGTCATTGTGGTGTGTGCATGTAATTTTATTTCTGCTAAGTAGATTATTATTTTTTGCACACTAGTGGGCTGATTTATCGAGTGGACCAATTTAGAGACCTCGTACCCGAAACCTTCAATTGGTATCAGAGCAGGTAGCACTTATTTGCTGTGTTTGATGTATAAATATTTATAGAAAGATGCTCAATAGAGAAGGGATATAAACTTGCAAGCCTCCTTTGTTTGATGGTTCTAATTTATGCATATTGGAAGCAAAGGATTATTGAATTCCTTAAGTCCATTAATGATGATGTGTCGGATATTGTTGAGGAGGGTTACTCCAAACCAACGATTGTGGTTAGTGGACAAACTATTCCCAAACCTAAAGCTGAATGGACTAAGCACGAGAAGCATACCTCCAATTGTAATAACAAGGCTGTAAATAACATATACAATGGAGTATCTGCTGATGAGTTCTGTAGGATTTTCACTTGCAAAACTACAAAAAAAGCATGGGAAGTCTTACAGACAGTGTATGAGGGTACAGACACTGTAAAGCAAGCAAAATTACAAAGGCTGACACTACACCAAAATAGGATATTAGTAACGCTCAGGGTTTTTAGTAAGTAACGGTTTTTAAGTGTAACTAGTTTCCTAACGTTTTATGGGCGTTAGCATTGGTTTTAAAGTGTTACTTAATTTAATAATTATTTTGTTAGGGTATCTTCATTTTTTGCTCCACCATTAAGCGTTAAGAAAGCCTAAGAAAGCGTTACTGTGTGTTTATTTTTGATGAACTGGCGCACGAAAATCATTTTCGTTGAACTCGTTCCCACCATTTTTTTCTTCTCTCCCGCGAACTGCACTCCCTCATTTCCCTCCCTCAGTCATTTCTTTCTTTCCCGCCTCTCATCTCCTCTCCTCTCCTCTCATCACCATCGCCATCGCCAACCTCATCTCCAGAACCCATCTCCTCTCATCCCTTTCTATCTCTCCCTCCCTCTCCAGACCTCTCCCAGGCGCACGACCAGAACCCATCTCCTCTCATCGCCAGCACTGTCAAGCTCACGAAGGAGCCCCAGCAGAGCCTTCATCTTCCTTCTCCGCCGCCGGACGCCTCCCCTGCGCCAGGTAAAATCCTCCCTTTCTTCTATGTTCTCTCTCTCTCCCTCGTTCCCCAACTCTCTGTTTCCTCTCTGTCTGATCTCCTCCCTCCCTTCCTCTCTTTTTCTTCTTCCACTGTCTCCCCTCGCCTGCGCACCTGCACACCACTCCCTCTCTATTTCTTTCATTCATTCTTTCTGATTCCTTTCCTCCCCTTCTTTGCCCGACCACCGAGCAGCATCGCCACCACTATTCCAGTGGGCCATCGGTCAAGTGGGCCCCACGATCTTCATCATCCCTAATTTCAAGCTTGATTAGGTTTTGTTAATTGGAGATTTTCCATTAATTAGTGTTAGATGAGTTTTTTAGCATGTTAAACTCATTACATGTATCTGTTGCCAAGTTCCACATAACCACATAATGATAAAACGAACTCTTACACATTAAATTTACTTCTCAAAATACACATGACTACATCACCAATAGTCACAATTCCATATATTTGGTGTCCATGGTCCAGCAATCCCAACCATTTTGAGGAATCCATTGATCATTGATAGAACACACAAGTAATGTAGCTCTCAGACACCATATGGGTAGCACACATGCCATCATCATCTACTGCATTGCGGAGCAAATGGAAGATAAAAGGCCATTTTAAGGTCTTCGCCTTCTAGTCTAACAAGTTTTGCAATGTTACAATATTACAGTTTTAGCTCAATATTTATATATAGTAAACTTGGCAAAAGTAGGCCAAATCTCCCTGCATCTCTCTGCCCATATGAAAAGATAATGTGTCACAATTTGATAGTTTTAAAAACTGAGCAGTTGACTTTGCATTTCGCTCTCCAATTTAGAACAAGATGCTATGGAGGATTCATTGTAGGACTTTTCCCAGTTCCTCCCATCAAATTCCTTGATCTCAGTATGCACAAGTGTAGCAGGATCGACACACCCGAATGACACCGTAATGCCATCTGGGTTCGACCGTGGTTTGTTTCTAATTCATAGGTTTTGGGCACTAGAGGATCTCTGTTTTTCAACTGAACTATCATTATCATTAGAATGATTCCAAGGTCCCATGTCCTGGCCACTAGACCATGGGACCAGGCGATTGATCAACTCCCGGTTTTCAAAATAAAATCTATAATAATTGCTAGTACTAACTCTTCTTGAATTAAGGTCCATTGGATGATCGACCCATTATTTCTAATTCAAAATTTAAGGGAACGGCCACTAGCCTGTAGGTTGTTAGACCAAATTGGAACATTATTTAAAAAACTCAACTCCTTTAGGTTTGAACCTCCTTTCTTTTGGCAAGTGAATATGTATTTATTTTTATGAATATGCATGTGTTTTTATGGAACTGTAGCTTTGAAATGATTTCATTATTGTTTTAGATTTAATTATCAAATGGTTTTGATTTATGGAAATTCTTATGAGGTTTCCAATGGCGATGGTCCTTTGGAGCCTTCTTTAGATGGTTTAGAATAATGCAGGGCTCAAGTATTTCACAATTCTTTTAGTAATACACATCACTTTAGGTGTTGTGTCTCATAAGAGTTTTGTCCATTTTAAATAGGTGAATCATGCTTAGGAAATAGACAAGCAGGTTTACTGAAAACAATTTCCCTCCTATAATATTAATGATTCCAATTTCGTAACATGCAAATTATATCACAATCTTAGGTATTACAAGGTTCTAATATCTGATTTCTCTTGTTTCCATTTATTTATTTATTTAGTTTCCAAGAGTGCTCTTGACTGTATACAGACAGGATCAATGTAATTTGGATAGAGAAATGTAATGATTTATGAAAGCTTTTGTTGCCCTAGGTTTGTGCAAGGGATGTGACCATGAGTCTATACTTTGGATCTTGACATCAGTCTACTATTATTTGGATGTAGAAATGTAATGATTTATGAAAGCTTTTGTTGGTCTATGTTTGTGCTTGACATTTATATTATTATTAGATTAGCCATGGTTATTTACTTCGTGGCTTTCCAAAGTAATGATTAGTAATGATTTATGAAAGCTTTTTGTGGCTTTCCGCTAGTTCCTTATTATAATTAACCCTGAGCTCTGAATATAAAGTGAAAGCCAAGCAGAAAACTTCTATACATATAAAATCTTAACACTAAGGCACTAATCTGTACAACTTGCTTTCTTACAGAAAAACCATTTAACTGATGCACTAATCTGTACAACTTATTTCATTTATGCAATTTACTCTCGTCCTTGTTTGACCAAAATAGATACCCATTAAGGATAACCCAAAATGCATATAGCTCAACTCGACAACTTATTATTGGGTTGCAACGAGAGTAATGAATCTTTTCATTAATTTTCCATAGTTAAATGCTATACAGAGTGAGTTAAAGTCATGTTTCTATGTTACTTACTACAAGGTAAGACTTTATGAAACATATTTTGAAGGAAACTTTAAGTTTACATTGTCTAATAGTCCGCAGTTAGTTATTGGTTTGCATGTTTTGTTACATAATGAAGTTTGGTTAATTTGCTTTGATTTTGTTGTGTATGTTGTAGCTTCCCATCTCATTATAAATATAGAACCACGGGGCCCAATTGAATTTTGTTCTGTATCAATTGTACACTTTAATTTTCTTTACTTTTATTTGAAAGAGGAATGAGAATGGAATGGAAGTTGTGGTAAGAGATGAAGCCCTAGCCATCTACTAGATCTGTTACAGTTATGAGAAACGGAATTGGAAAATGCGGTTTCTTGGAAAGTTGCTGGTCATGCACTCTGTTCACTCTACTCCATAAAACATTAGTAAGCTATGATTCCTTGTTATAAGTGGTTACTGTTCGGGTGTCTTTATGTGGTTTTGATGTTTTAAGACTTTTTTTATAGGTTGTGTGATGTGATGTAGTTTGGACTATTACTACTAGTATAATAAACTTGAAATTGCCATACAAATTGGTTACTTATAGGGACTGAATTAATCCAAGAGTTGGTCTCACAATGAGTCCTCCTAGTTTGTGGATTAGGACCTTTTTTTGTGGCCTTAAAACAGGATGTTCCTGAAGTTATGCAAATTCCTACATGGAATATTTTACTTTTGTGCTTCCTCTCATCGGGAATTCTACTTTTTCTGTCAATATGTTTTATCTTGATTCATTTTTAAGGAAACTTTTTAAAGACATTGACTGTTACAATTACTTATTTGTGTTTACTTGATGTGTTACTGTTGACACCAAAAATGTCACTTTGCCTCTTCAAGATCCAAAGAGCTACATGAAGTCGCAACCTGCCATAAATAGGCAATGCTACTTCCAAAAATCAAATCTTGTCAGAATCAAACAAAAACTGCAAGATCCTTCAAGACAGCCAAAAGAGGAGTACACAAGAAGTTTCGGGCCATTTCAAAATCCTTTGGCCTAACTTCGCTTCTCCGACAGCCGAAAAGGAGCTCTCGGCGACAAAAGCATCAGAGACACCAAATCTTCGATCAGAGCCGATGGATGGTCTCAAAATACTTCCAAAAGGCTCCACGTCAAGTTCCGAGTCAAACCGACAACGTTTGACCCTACATCAACCCTCGAACAGCTAAATCAAGCCTCTCGCCGGCGAGAACCACCGAGGCCATTACTCATCAGATAGAGCACATGGACGGCTTCAAAATGCTTATAAAGGGCTACACGTCAAATTTCAGGTCATTTCAACAACATTTGACCATAGTTTGACGCTCGGAAGTCAAATCAGGCCTCTCGGCAGCAAAGCTCTCCGGGACCATGATTTCCAAGACAGAGCCTATGGATCATCTTAAAATGACTCCAATAGGTTCCCTGTCAAATATCAAGTCAATCAGGACATCGGTTGACCGCACATCAAACCGCGACATCTTCATCGCGACAAAAGTGAGTCTACTGGTGATAGGACCCCAAACGGCTTCAAAACTCAAACAAAAGCCTATGGTTGGTCTTATTTATTGCTCAGGAGGCTTCACACCAAATTTCAGGTCATTCCGACATCGTTTGACCCAGTTTCAGCTTCTGACGGAAAATCGGCAGCTCTGCGCGACAAAGTCTTCGGCTTTCTCAGGAAATTGGAAACTTTTCAAAATAAAATGCAAGGATTCTCATCAGGTTTCCTACAAATAAATCAGGCCAATAAATGGTCAAAATGTCAAGGAAAAGTACAGGAGAAAAAAGAATCGAAAAACAGTAAAAACGGACAGCAAAACGGGACTAAAAAGGGGGGAAAACCCCCCAAGGGTCGCAGACCCCTGCGACCCTGGCCCAGGGTTGCCGGGAAGGCCCCGGAAACCCCAGGTTTTCGCCAGTTTTTTCGTGATTCGAAGCGCCCAGCCTCTGTTACTTTCCAAAATTCATGCTTTTGAGACACCAAGTCCTCTGACATCCGTCCAAAACACGGGTCAATCATCAAGAGTATCGAAAACAATATTGATCGCCACCCGGTCAACCAAAAAAAGTGTGCTTTCTACCCGACCGATCAAGAAATCGACAGGACAGATGGCACCGACCCGCTGTTGGCAACAAACACCTGAAATTACATGGTCATCTAATGTCGATCTACATGAAGATCCATCGATGATCATCACCAGAAGAATCCCAAAAGACGCGGCACAGCCCGCGACTCTTCAGATGCTCGGCAACCACTTAATGTGATTAATTGACTAGCTTTATTACAGTCAGTAATCCATTTCTTTGGACGGACCAATCAGAAGCAAGCATCCGGGAGTTACAAATCAAGAGATTCATGGCATTTAACTCATGAAACTCCTCCCATCATGGCGATTAAAGGCGATTAAATGCCCTCAATCTCCTCCGGCCAATCAGAAGCCAAGAAAAAGGAGTTACAAAATAAAGAATTCAATTTTGTAACTCCTCCCATTATGCGGCTTAATGACAATAAAAGCCCATAAACCCTCCTAAATGGCTACCAAAAAGCTTATAAATAGGAGAGCACTCCAAGAAGAAATGACAGACACAGAGAGAGAGAGAACGAATCACAGACAGAAGGACAGAAATTCAGAGAAGGAAAAAGAGAGAAAACTCTGCAGAAGTTCTACACCGGCCACCGCTACAAGGTGACAAAAGTCCCTTGGGGGGTACCCCCCCCCCCCCAAGGTCCTTGCCTTCTCCTCCTGCCTCCAATGGCTTAGATGTGGCTTTTCAGCCCGTCTACTCGGCTTTTTATTGGACATAGGACCTCCTTCTGGTCTTTGTCCTCTAAAAACCTGAGGTTATAGCCAAGCCAAGCGAATCAATAGCATCCTCTGTTCTCATCTGCATGGATGATGGCGAAGCCCACATATGGCTTGCGACCGTCAATCTAAACGAGTCCCCCACAATCTCCTGAGAAGTTAGATCCTCCTTTTCTTGCTTTTCATTGTAGTTTGTATTTTTTTAAAAGAGACAAAAATCACAACTCTTGTCTTTCATTATTGATAAGGATTGTAAATCGGCTATAAACACCAAAATCGGCTATAAACGCCAAAAATCGGCTATAAATGCCAAAAAAAAATCGCCTTTCACGGCAAACCAAGAAAAATGTCTCTTTTCTTAAATTTATGTGCAATGGAAAACTTGAAAGAAATTGATTTCCTTTTTACTTGCGAAGGTTGATCTCCGGATCACCACTTGCAATTCCAAGTAAAATAGAAAATCTGGCACACCCACAAAAAAAAAAAGAAATGTTGATGCACTCCCCTGCCCCCTGGTTACGAAAGTGTCGGACCCGACGGACTCCCACGTCCGCCGACCTCGGTAGGAACCGAGCAGGAGCGCGGTCCATCAAGCTGGCACACCCGGTGGGACTCGTTTATTTGAGAACACGATGCTAGAAATGAAATATTTGCATATCATATATTTTGCTCTATGCTTATATTTCTTTTCTCGATTCCTTGGCTACTTTATAATTGGTGGCCTATGTTGAATTCCGCATCTAAAAAAAAATGAGATGAGATTTTTTATTTGGAAATTTCTAATTCTTTGAATTTATTTCCACTCTTTCTCTTTTCAAAAAAAAAAAAAACAAAAAAAAATCAGATTTTTCAGTTTGGATTCAAAATTTAGAAACTTTGATCCTCTCCCTTCTGGGCACTAGCGCTCACGGAAATCGCTGAGACCGTGTTCGGATCGGGGATTGGGCCATTGTTTTTCTTCGATGAGTTCATTAAAGATCTAAAAAAAGTATATATATAAAAAATTTTTTTAGATTTCTCAATTTGAATTCAAAATTGAGAAACCTTGATCCGTTCCTATCGTTCATCGCGCTTGCAGAAATGTTGAGCCTGTTCGACTAAGGTTTTGGGCCATCGTTTCTCTTCGATGAGTTCATTAAAAAATATATATATATATATAAAATAAAAAAAAAGACATAGACCACTAAGGTTAAACCAACTGTGTTCTTTGATCATGGTTGATTCAAAGAAAAGCCTTGTCCAGAGTGTGGAGACAGCTTGACTGTTTTAGGCAAGGGTCCTCCAAACGGGTTCATTAAGTAATCATACCCTTACCTGGGGGCAATTCTATCAATCAAGATTTCATAAGACCGGGTTAGGAGGCCTATGTGTACTCTCTCGTCTTTTAAATAATTTTTAAAAAAAATAATAATTTTTTTTTTAAAATAAAAATAAAAAAATAAAAATTAAAAAATTTTTTTTTAAAAAAAATCTTCAAAATCTTCAAAAAAAAAAAAAAAAAAAACTTCCGTCATTTTGGGTTTAGATTGGAGAAATCTTGGTCTTCTCCTTTCTGAGCACTGGCGCTCGCGGAAATCGCTGAGCCCGTGTTCAGATTGGAGTGCCTTTTGCTCTCTTTGATGAACCCGATATTGGCATTTCAAAAAAAAAAACTCGTCATTTTTAGATTCAGATCCGAGAAATTATGGTTCATTTCTTTCTGAGCACTGGCGCTCGCGAAAATCGCTGAGCCCGTGTTTAGATCGGAATACCATCTGCTCTCTTTGATGAATCCAATCTTGACCTTTCAAAACGGAGAATCTCATCTCATGGATGCGGTCTCAAAATATTTGTGTCTAGCGGTACTAGTACGCCCTTTCAGGGTCTACTGTATTGCGACCGGCACATCTATAACTCCAACTTTATATTCTTCTTACCTCGAGCAAGCTCTGCTTCTCGATAAGTCGAATTTAAGTTCACAATTGCTTCTAGCAGTCACTGGGATGCCCATTCTGGGCTTACCATACCTGCGATCAGAACAATTGTACCCTCTATGGCATTTTGCCTTCCTCATATTGCTTGGGTCATCTACCTCGAGCAATTTGAAAAGACGAAACCATAGAACTTCCCATTTATGATCATTATATTCTTGTGATTACTAATGGATGTGGTCTTGTTTCAGAAATTTTCGAAAAAAAACTAACAATGGCAGCTTCACTAACCATTACTTTCGACGAAAGCAAGCACCAACTCATGCTTCAACAGAAGCAAACCACGCGCACTTACAAGCGCCTCATCAGCTGCCGAAGCGTCAACTTCCTCGGCAACTCTCTGAACTCCGGGTCGACCTCGACTCCCCGGACTATTGTCTTTAGGACGCTGGGACCATTCCCACTTCCTGAGGAATAAATTGCTCCCTCCAAGAAGCAGAAACTCGCCTCTCAACGTGTCACTACCGTGACACCAAAGGCGACCACCAGAATGCCTGAAGCCCGTGGCAGCCCCACGAAGCCTCGACCTGCAAGCAACCAGGTCTATCCCAAGACTTGGTCCCCAAGACCTGCACCAAAGCAAAGAAGGTCCCAAACATCCACTAAGCCAGCATTCCTGGCCCCACTCAAGGAGAACCAGTTCTACCCTCTTGCCTATATGAAAGAGGAGAAACCCATCTCCAACCTGACTTCCAAGTCATCCCAGCATGAGCCGGCTTGTTCCTACAAGCCCAAAATCAAGTCATGCATCACAAGGCCTCTACAAGCACCTGCTAAGGCCTACAAACCTGCAGTTCGACCCTTCATCTCTACAGGGGCCGAACTCCAAAAATTCAAAGCTTCGCTGCAACAGGCGAAGGACAGGGTTCGCATCCTGTCCTTGCCTAGCTGCAAAGAAGACAGGCTCGGCTGCTGCGCCCGAGGGAGCACATCCTTCATCGTCAAAGCCCAGCCAGAGCTGACCGAAGCTCAAATTGCTCGTCGTATACGCCGCAGCGCGACATACCGGCAAAAGAGACTAGAGAAGCAAAGGACCCAGCCTCCTACACTTCAAGTCTCTCCCAAATGGGTCGAAAAAGAAAGACCCAACCAAGTTGCTGCCGTCCATATGGTTGGAAAAACCAGAAGGCGCCAAAAATCAGCAACAAAAATCCATGTCCGACGTCCGATGACCCGCAGCGTCTCAAGGAAGGGAAGACATTCAGAAGAATCCCCTGCTCCTTCAAGCAAAGGACAGCAGAGTGATCCTTCCTCAAGCTCTTCTTCAAAATGAATGAGCCCCAGCTCAGTCACCAGGACAGTTTCTTCGTTCGAATCACGAAGGATGAATGTCTTGGCTACAAATTCTGAGCCACCACCCCGCAATCCACCTCCAGAAGATGCGATCACACGCATCCAGCAGTTGGAACAGGGCCAGCAGAGGATTGAAACTCTGATGGAAAACCTTCTCCTTGCCTTCCAAAATCAGGCAAACAATGAACCTCCTCCGAATCATCAAGACGACGAGGTAAATAGAGAAGAAAATGAGTCACGCCCCCTTACCAAAAAGGACGTAGACAGTATCCTCGCCAAAGCAAAAGAAGAGGATATACTCAAGGAGCATGGGATCAAGCCACCATATCCCTTATGGATGGACTCGGTCCCGTTCCCCACCAAATTCAAGCATCCTACTCTCCAAACATATACGGGGAAAGGATCAGCCAGACAGCACGTCATCCACTTCAAGATCCTGACGGGAGCTATCGCGGATCAAGATGCACTCAAGATCCGCCTCTTCGCAAGTACCCTAAAAGGTACGGCCTTCGATTGGTACTCCACTCTGCCGGAGGACTCAATCCAAAACTGGGCCATGCTAGAGACACGCTTCCTGACTCACTTCAAAGGTGAGGATCATCCCGTCACTATGGCTCCGCTGTGCAGCCTAAAACTGGGGGAGAATGAATCAACATATGACTTCATTCACAAGTGGAAAGCAATGGCATACAAATGCTCTGATGTATTGCCACAAGCGTCGCTAGTCGACATTTGCCGAAACAACATGAGAGCCAGAATTCGCTCCATGATCATCGGCAACAAATCAAAAAACCTGGGAGAACTCCTAGAAGCTTCCATGGAAGCTGAAACGGTGATTAAAGACCTCAACAGTCAGAAATCATCAAGAAAAGAGCCGACCGCCATTGCAACCTCTAAACCAAAGAAAAAAGAGGTCCTCAATGTGCAGACCAAGTCAGCTCCTCAGCCACCAAAGAAAGCTGAAATAAAGTTGCTGGTAAGAGACCTGAACTCTCAGATGCCTTCAAAGAACGAGTAGAGAAGAAATATCCGTTTGATGAAGATATTGATGAAATCTTCGGGGCTCTTGTGGCAAACGGCAAGCTCACCTTGCCTGAACCAAAAAGACCAAGTGATGTTGGCAAAACCAACGATCCTCGGTACTATCCATACCACCAGATGATCTCGCATCCTCTCAATCAATGCTTCGTTGTGAGAGAGAAAATAAACGAGATGTGGAAAAACGGAGTCATCACCTTTGACAAAAACTATGGGTCTGCCTCCGTCAACATGGTGACATGTGGACAAACATCAAAATCTCCGAAGAAGAAGATCATTACTTCCTTCAAGGTGATAAACTCAATCCAAGCGTCCGAGGAACTGGTTCCTTACCCGACACCAGACGGACAACCGATATGGGTACATCCCGATCTCCTGGAAGATGAAAATTGGGAGGTCGTGAAAACAAGCCTACAGCTCAACAGCGAAGGCAGGCTAGGAAACATCTCCTCAAGCTCAAACGGCAAGAGAAGACCCAACCAAAACTAGAGGTAAAAAAAAAGGCAGAGGCTTCCTCTACCGCTTCACTGGAGGCAACAAAAACATCCCTTCCAGAGACTTCAAAGGGGGTGAGGAAATTCACTCTCAGTGATTTCATGCCACCTCAATTCAAAGAAGCCATGCAGGAGGCATCATACTCTTGCAATTCGGTAGTTGGATTCTCCATTGATGGATAGGAGTCCAGCGACACCGATGATGGATTCGAATCCAACTACACAGATGAGTGGGAGGAGTCCCTTGAAACAGGAGAATATCTCTCCGATGAAGAATGGGTTCCTGAGTCTCATCTTATGCCAGTAATCTGGTATAACCCCCTACAGCCACAAGGATCCTGGTCTAATGATGAAGAAGACCAAGAAGCTGTACAAGAAAATGCTGCTGACCCAGCACCTCTCATTACTCCAGTGGGAATCAACCATGTTGAGCCACAAAGAGTTGATGAAGAAGAAGATCCGGTTCCCATGCCTGATCTTGAAGAATATGCAAGGATCTTACAGCGACTCGCTCTAGAACAAGAGCAAGAACGTGTCAACGAGCCTCCTCGCAATCCAGAGCCCGAAGTCCCTGAAGACCACCAGGTACATCCTCCCTTAACTCCTGAAAATGGAGAAAATTGCTGGATAGACGATCCTCTTACATCCGAGGATGAGTCTGACTCCGATCAGGCAACGTCTCCCGTCAGAGCTTCCTGTAATGTGATAATTCGGGATTATAGCTCTTCCGAAGCATCGTCTGATGAGAGCACTTACACTCCGGCGACGCCTAACAATGTATCTTCTGAAGCCACCTCGTCTCACGTGACTTTCACTGAGATGACACCCTCTCAGGTTTCTTCTCCTGAGACTATGACTTTAAAGTTCACACCCTTCCTGACTGAAGAATTCCCAGCTATTGATGCCTGGGACGATGAATTAGTCAACGAAGAAGAAAAGTTGCTGGATGCTGTTCAGGACTTGTTCCCGGAAAATGCTCCGTGCAACACGATCACTGAGGATGGAAACTCTGCTGCTGATTCATTCTCAGCAAATGAAAAACGACAGCCTCTTGATCCTGAAGACAATCTTCCAAACGAAGACCCTTCTCAAGAAGCTCTCGAAGTTGGTAGAGGCACCCGCTCTGGCCGGGACTACCACAAAAATTACAACCAATCTTCCTTTACATATGTAAATCCTTCGGGAAAAGATGTTGTAAGCGCCCCTAGTGGCAACAATGATGAACATGCAGGCCCTAAGGAGGCTTTCAAGTATGACTTGATTGAACACTTCAAGCACATACCTGCACGTCTGCTCATCCTAGATTTGTTGCGAATGTCTTCGCACACTCGCAAAAGCTGAATGAGGATGTCGACAAATATGCCCCGCAAGTCCTCCAAATTGAAATGGATTACCGGGTCAAACACTCAGAAGCCTCCTCAAAGGGAGAAAAGAAGAAAACTGAGGAATCATGCATTGAATGCCTCTCGGTTAAAAAAGCAGCCAGTGCAACCATCGCCTTCACAAAGGACGACCTCCTACTTGGCGAAACCAGGCATAACCGACCCCTATACTTCACAGGGTATATCAAGGAAATGCCTATGCACAGAGTTCAGATCGACCCAGGTTCTGCACTCAACCTCATCTCCACATCGGCTCTTGAAGAGTTGGGCATCCCACCCAGCAAGCTGAGCCACACATCTGTATCTATCTTTGGATACGACGGGAGTACTCAAAGGCCTATCGGCAAAATCAGGTTCAAATTGCTGATCGGTGATCTTATCTCTGAGGTCACAGTGTATGCAATAAAAATCCCTTCATGCTACAACATCCTTCTCGGACGCCCTTGGATCCACGAGAATGGATTTGTCCCTTCAACTCTACATCAATGCATCAAGTTTGTTGGCGACGACGGCATGATACATCGAGTCTTTGCGGACAGAAAACCCTTCAAAGGTAAGAAGTCCACTTCGCAGACTCACAGATGTATGAAGGTGAAAAAGAAGAAGAGGAGAAGCACACAGCATCCTTTGCACGAAATCCTCCAGAAAGATAAAGGCAAACGCTCTCAACAATCAACCTGAAGAAAACAAACCATCCGGGTAAATCTGTAAGAGAGCATGCAAACTCCTTCATTATTTCCCTCAAATCTTCAAAGCCTTTGGTCATCACAACTAAAGTGTACGAAGGCAAAACAAAATGCCTGGGGGGCAAATTTGTGTCTCTTTTGTGTCTATGCATGCAGACCGGAGCTCCGGAATTCAAAAGCCAGAAGACGACACATCGTCAAGCCAAGCTGACACTCAGCAAGTTCAACCTGCTCTGCACTCCAATGGAGATAAACTTCTGACATAGAAGAATCCTTATTACAGCTTCCTTCGTTTGTTCCAAGCAACTTCAGTAAAGGAAAGCCCGATCTTCTTCCAATAGATCGGATGCTCTTTCATCAACTCCATGCTTGAACCTTTCAAAATAAAAGGTATGCTCAACTATCTCTTATACAGTTCTGTGGCACAAGCTATTATGAAGAAAATGGGCTATGACGCTCAAAACCCAGTCGGTTTGGGAGAAGGACGCGGTATTCTCACGCCATTGGGGCCCGTCTTGACCAAAAGCCAGCTGGAAGATTGGAGACTCTACGGCTATGTAGAAAAGTCTTCACACGGGTTAGGGTATGATCCTGACACTCCCTTGAGACAGTTGACACAAAGGCTTAAAAGTCAATATACTGACCAAGCCTCAACTTCTCAAGTCCATGAAGACATCGATCTCCCTGGATATCTCTTTGATGAGTCACCTGACAAAGATCCAGGAAGCTCATCCAATTGGCACGATTTCTCCGAAAATGAAGAGGAGTTGTCCGATGGAACAGACGTGTGGTCTTCTGACCCAGAAGAACCCTCATCTCCAAAAGAAGTAGCCTACTTCGACCCGGTTTCAACAGGCGATTGGGATCATCTCATAGCAAGCCTTGGGAAAATTACCGATCAAGAAGACCCGTGGAAAGGAACAAAACCTTGGTCTGGAAATGCCTTTGAAAACCCAGAAGGTTTCGTTGAGCTGGAAGCCTCCGAAAATATTGTGGAGGAACCACCTTCGAACCTTCCAACAGAAGATCCTGTTCAAAAGATAGACTTGGGAACACCAGATAACCCACGTCCTGTATTCATAAGCAAGAATATAAAGGATGATGAGTTACCCGAGTATATCGCCTTTCTTCGTGAGTTCGTTGATTGCTTTGCATGGTCTTACGCTGAAATGCCAGGCTTAGACCCCAAAATAGCGGTTCACAAACTCAATCTTCAAGAAGACATCAAGCCTGTCAAGCAAGGCCAAAGAAGATTCCGTCCAGATGTGATGGATAAAATTGAACAAGAAGTTCAAAAACTCAAAAGCGTCGGCTTCATCCGTGAGGAACAACATCCTGAATGGTTGGCCAACATTGTCCCCGTGAAAAGAAACGGGCAGATCAGGGTCTGTATTGACTATAGAGACCTGAATGGCGCATGCCCTAAAGATGAATTTCCGCTCCCCATACCAGAGGTAATGATTGATAATACCTGTGGATTCGAGCGAATGACATTCATGGATGGTTTCTCTGGCTACAATCAATAAAGATGCATCCTGAAGATGAAAAACATACATCTTTTCGGACCCCATTTGGCGTGTATTGCTACACTGTCATGCCATTTGGTCTGAAAAATGCTGGTGCCACATATCAGAGGGCTATGATGAAAATATTCCAAGATATGCAGCACAAGACGGTTGAATGTTACGTTGATGACCTCGCCGTCAAAAGCAAAAGAAAAGAAGATCATCTCGAAACCTTCGAGAAGTCTTCCTCCGGCTTCGCAAACAAAACTGCAATGAATCCTTTGAAATGCTTCTTCGGCGTCTCGTCGGGTAAGTTCCTCGGATTCTTAGTTCGGAAAGCTGGAATAGAGCTTGACCCCATAAAAGTCAAAGCCATTCTAGAAATGCCCTCTCCAAGAACCT
>CM022944.1:50439714-50841512 GCA_012931725.1 Litsea cubeba
GCTTTTAGGTAGCCATTTAGGAGGGTTTATGGGCTTTTATTGTCATAAGCCGCATAATGGGAGGAGTTACAAAATTGAATTGTTTATTTTTGTAACTCCTTTTTCTTGGCTTCTGATTGGCCGGAGGAGATTGAGGGCATTTAATCGCCTTTAATCGCCATGATGGGAGGAGTTTCATGGGTTTAAATGCCATGAATCTCTTGACTTGTAACTCCCGAATGCTTGTTTTCTGATGGGCCGTCCAAAGAAATGGATTAATGACTGTAATAAAGTTAGTCAATTAATCGCATTAAGTGGTCGCCGAGCAGCTGAAGAGTCGCGGGCCGTGGCCACGTCCTTTTGGGATTTCTTCTGTCGATGATCATCGATGGATCTTCATGTAGATCGACATCAGATGACCATGTAATTTCAGGTGTTTGTTGCCAACAGCGGGTCGGTGCCATCTGTCCTGTCGATTTCCCTCGATCGGTCGGGTGGAAAGCACACTTTTTTTGGTTGACCGCGGTGGCGATCAATACTGTCTTTGATACTCTTGATGATTTACCCGTGTTTTGGACGGATATCAGAGACTTGGTGTCTCAAAAGCATGAATTTTGGAAAAGTACCAGAGGCTGGACCCCTCGAATCGCGAAAAAAACGGCGAAAACCTGGGTTTCCGGGGCTTTCCCGGCGACCCCGGGGGTCCATGGTCGCCGGCGACCCTGGCCCAGGGTCGCAGGGGTCTGCGACCCTGGGGGGGTTTTCCCCCTTTTTGGTCCCGTTTTGCGTCCGTTTTTGCTCTTTTTTTGATTCTTTTTTCTTCTTTACTTTTCTTTGACCATTTTGATCATTTATTGGCCTGATTTCTTTGTAGGAAACCTGATGAGAATCCTTGCATTTTATTTTGCAAAGTTTCCAATTTCCTGAGAAAGCCGAAGACTTTGTCGCGCAGAGTTGCCGATTTCCCGTCAGAAGCTGAAACTGGGTCAAACGATGTCGGAATGACCTGAAATTTGGTTGTGAAGCCTGCTGAGCAATAAATAAGACCAACCATAGGCTTTTGTTTGAGTTTTGAAGCCGTTTGGGGTCCTATCACCTGTAGACTTGCTTTTTATCGCGATGAAGATGTCGCGGTTTGATGTGCGGTCAACCGACGTCCGATTGACTTGAAATTTGACAGGGAACCTATTGGAGTCATTTTAAGATGATCCATAGGTTCTGTCTTGGAAATCATGGTCCCGGAGAGCTTTACCGCCGGAGAAGCTTGATTTGGCTGTCGGAGAAGCGAAGTTAGGCCAAATGATCTTGAAATGGCTTGAAACTTCTTGCGTACTCCTCTTTTGGCTGTCTGGAAGAATCTTGCAGTTTTTGTTTGATTCTGACAAGATTTTATTTTTGGAAGCAGCATTGCCTATTTATGGCAGGTTGCGACTTCATGTAGCTCTTTGGATCTTGAAAAGGCAAAGTGACATTTTTGGTGTCAACACTAAGTAGCCACAAAATTGAGTGCCATAAGTGCTATAATTATGGACACTTGGCTAGGGATTGTAGGTTGCATATTGCTAACAAATTTCATGTTGAAAAGAAACCCAAGTTAGTCAAGGCTTGGAGAGCAAAGCAAAGTGCAGAAAGTCCCAAAGAATCTCTCATTGTGCAAATGGCATTCAATGCACAAAAGAAGGCAGCACCATGGGTCCTTGATAGTGGTTGCTCAAGCCATATGACTGGTGATAAAGAGAAATTCATCAAATTACAGCACTATGAAGGCGGTTCAGTGAAGTTTGGCAACAATGATGGTGCCAAAATCTGCGGAAAAGGTGTTATTCAGCTTATGGCAAACAAGATCAGATCGGAAGAAGTCTTATATGTGTCTGGATTGAGACACAACCTGCTTAGTGTGAGCCAAATCTGTGACAAGGGTCACGAAGTTATCTTCACAAAGAATGGGTTTGCCATCAAGAAGAGTAGCAACGGCAAAAACAGTGGCAACTGGATCAAGAACTGCTGGAAATCTCTATACATTGTCAGATGGAGCTGAAAAGACCTGCTTGATGAGTCGGACAGAGGAAAGTTGGTTGTGGCAACAAACGCCTTGGGCATCTAAGCTTTGATAACATGTCAAAGATTTGCAATTCAAAGGCTGTAAGAGGCATGTCCACAGTTGAAAAGCCTTCCAATCCCATTTGCAACTCTTGCCAAAAGGGAAAGCAAACGAGGGTTATGTTCAAGTCAAAGGAGCATCATTCCAAGAAACCTCTTGAGCTAGTGCACACTGATCTCTGTGGACCGATGCGAACTCAAAGCACCAATGGAGATAAGTATTTCATGTTATGCATTGATGATTATACTCGTATGACATGGGTATTGTTTCTTAAGCATAAGCATCAAGCACTTGATCGTTTTAAAGTGTTTAAAGCACAGGTTGAAAATCAATTGGAAAAAACGTATCAAGATTTTAAGGTCTGATCGTGGAGGCGAGTTCACATCTGAAGAGTTCACTAAATATTGTGAACATCATGGCATTCAAAGACAGTACTCAGCCCCTAGAACTCCACAGCAAAATGGAGTTGTGGAACGGAAGAATCGCACCGTACAAGAGATGGCTCGTACGATGCTAAGTGAAAGCAAGATGGCTGACAAGTATTGGAAAGAGGCAATTCATACGGCTGTATACATTCAAAATCGATGCTTGATCAGGCCACATGAAGACAAAACTCCCTATGAGCTATGGTTTGGAAGAAAAGCAACAGTCAAGCACTTCAGAGTCTTCGGCAGCAAGTGTAACATCAAGCGGCTCGAACAAAATCCGGGCAAATTTGAAGAAAGAGCTGACGAAGGTATATTTCTGGGTTACTCCTCTACTAGCAAGGCATATAGGTGTCTTAACAAAAGAACCAGAAAAAATCATAGAAAGTGCTGATGTGAGAATAGATGAGAATATTGAACCAAAGAAGGCAACTCATAATGACAGTCCAGTTTATGAGGACTCGAGTGAGATTGATGATGAGATGGCTGAATCTAATGATTCTGAGAAATCAAAGGATGACTCACAAGATACTACACCTAAGAAGCACAGCACTTGGGTAGAGCAACACCCTAAGGATCAAATCATTGGAGATCCTAAGGCAGGCATTCAAACTAGACAAAGTGTAGTTAGCAATTACTCACTTGTGTCCACCATTGAACCCAAGACTGTGGCTGAAGCCAGTCTCGATGAAAGTTGGTTGAAAGCTATGCATGAGGAGTTGGAGCAAATTGAGAAGAACTCCGCATGGGAACTTGTTCCTAGACCTACTAATAAGAATGTTATTGGTATTAAATGGGTCTTTCGGAATAAGCTGAATGAAGATGGTCAAGTCATTAGAAACAAAGCAAGGTTGGTTTGTAAAGGCTATGCTCAAGTTGAAGGCATAGATTTTGAAGAGACCTTTGCACCGGTGGCTCGTCTGGAAGCTATTCGTATGTTTCTTGCATTGGCAGCATACAAAACCTTCAAGGTATTTCAGATGGACGTAAAGTCAGCTTTCTTGAATGGTTTACTTGAAGAAGAGGTCTACATTGAGCAACCTGATGGTTTTCTCATCAGCAAAAATTCAGATCTAGTGTGCAAGTTGAAAAAGGCTCTTTATGGACTGAAACAAGCGCCAAGGGCATGGTATGCAAGGCTGGATCTCTATCTCCGCAAGATCGGTTCTGGAAAAGGAATGGTTGATAGCAATCTGTATGTCAAAACTGAGTTAAGCAAACAGCTGGTTGTCATTGTTTATGTTGATGACATAATCTTTGGTGGCAATGATGAGGAGATGTGCAAGAATTTTTCTGAAGAGATGAAGAAAGAATTTGAAATGTCGATGCTTGGAGAACTAAAGTTCTTTCTTGGTTTACAAGTTCAGCAGCTGAATCATGGCATCTTCATATCACAAATGAAGTACATTAAGGAAATGCTGAAACGGTTCAATATGGAAGACAGCAAGCCAGTGAGCACACCAATGTCAACGAACACGAAGCTTAGCAAAGATGATAAGGCCTCGTCCGTTGATCATACCACCTATCGCTCTATGATAGGAAGCTTGCTCTACTTGACTGCTACAAGACCAGATCTTCTACAAGCAGTATGTATGGTTGCACGTTTTCAAGCAGCACCAACTGAAACGCACCTTACAGCAGTGAAAAGAATCTTTCGATATCTGAAAGGTACTATGGAGCTTGGTATCTGGTATCCCAAAGGCAAATCCTTCACTCTTATTGCATATTCTGATGCCGATTGGGCTGGATGCGTAGATGATCGCAAGAGTACTAGCGGCGGCGCATTTTATCTTGGAGAAAGATTAGTTGCTTGGCATAGTAAGAAGCAAGACTCAGTATCCCTTTCGACAGCGGAAGCGGAATATATTGCAGCGGCAACTTGTTGTACGCAAGTGTTATGGATGCGGCAAATGCTCTCTGATCTAGGAGTTCCTACAACGGATCCTACGCCGATCCTATGTGACAACACGAGTGCAACTCATATATCTAAGAATCCTGTTCAGCATTCTCGAACAAAGCATGTAGCAATTCGTTATCATTTTCTTAAAGATAAAGTTGCTGATGGAGAGGTCAAGTTGGAATATGTTCCAACAACTGAGCAAGTGGCTGATATTTTCACGAAACCTCTGCCAAAGGAAGTCTTCGAGTATCTCCGGAAAAAGTTAGGAGTTACTCACTCTCCTAAACCGTAGGAGTTGTGCTTGAAAGGGGGAGCAATGCATTCATTGAATATCCTATTCGCTCCTCGGTTTGGTCCCTTTGGACTTGTTGTCAAAGGGGGAGAGATGTTATGCTATGATAGCAAGGAGAGATGTTATGCTATGAAAGCTAGGGGGAGATTGTTGATAGTGCATGGTTGTTATTTCAGAATTTCAGAATTGGTTCCAAGTGAGTGTTGAAAAGAACTTGGAAGAGCTGCAAGCTGGAGTTGAAAGAGTTGAAGAGTTGTTAGCATGTTGACAAAGTTGTTAAAGTTGACAACAATTCCAAAGGGGGAGATTGTTATAATTTGAAGAAGCTTTAAATAATTTGAATGGTAATCATGGTTTAAGGTTGTAATTGTTGTCAATCCATGTCAACATGATGAGAGGATGAAGCTCAACTATGCAATGGAAATCAGATGGAAATCAGATGGAAATCAGAATGGAAAAAGAGCTGAAAAGTGTACAGAAAACAGTTTTTCTGTAGCAGAGTGGGCCGGTCGACCGGGCTCTTCATGCGGTCGACCGGGCAAGAAGAAATCTGCAGAATACAGGTCTCAGTTAATTTGTAACAGATTTCTGCACAGTCTGTTTGGCCGGTCGACCGGGGCCTTCATGCGGTCGACCGGGCACGGGTTTCCTGATATACGCAGAATTAGTAAACTTCAGCTAAAAGTCAGGGAAAGTTTGTAGATCGGTTGGGACTCTTTCTAAACAAATTGTAGCCGAATTTGGAGACTTGCTAGGGTTATTAAAACCTATAAAAAGGCTTGATTAATTCGTGATTAGAATAGAAGAACAGAGAAGAGTTTTAGAGAGAAAATTGAGAGAGTTCTTGAGAGAAAGAAGAAGCTGCTGCTGTGTGCTGTTGTGGTGACGTTTTCTACAGCAATTGTGGACGAGATTGTGCTCTTGAAGATGGTGATTCGTCCATGAGTTAAGTGTCTCTCTTTATGCTTTAGATTTCAATTTGTAAGGGATTGAGAGAGAGAGAATTGTAGAGGGGAAGGGCTGTAGACAGAGTTTATCTTCTATTCTGTTTTTACATCAAGTTGGTGCGTGGTGTTTGGGGTTTGGTGATCCTATCTGTGGGTGCAGATAAATTGTAAGAGGAGTAGGTGCTTCCTAGATAGTGGGTGCTATCTAAAACACAAGGGTTGGTGCTCTTTGTCGTTGGTGCGACTAAATATATTCAGACCTGTACCGGATCGGTGTTCGGACGGTTTTGATCCGTGGACGTAGCCTTTTGGTGAACCACGTTAAAACTGGTGTCATTGTGTGGTTTGACTTGTTTTGTTGTTGAATTGGACCTGTTTTTAGAAATCACTGATTCACCCCCCCTCTCAGTGATCGCGGTATCCAACAATCTGGTGGTATGGACAGTACCGAGGATCGTTGGTTTTGCCAACATCACCCGGTCTTTTTGGTTCAGGCAAGGTGAGCTTGCCGTTTGCCACAAGAGCTCCGAAGATTTCATCAACATCTTCATCAAACGGGTATTTCTTCTCTACTCGTTCTTTGAAGGCATCTGAGAGTTCAGGTCTCTTACCCGCAGCTTTGTTTTCAGCTTTCTTTGTTGGCTGAGGAGCTGACTTGGTCTGCACATTGAGGACCTCTTTCTTCTTTGGCTTAGAGGTTGCAATGCCGGTTGGCTCTTTTCTTGATGATTTCTGACTGTTGAGGTCTATAATCACCGTTTCAGCTTCCATGGAAGCTTCTAGGAGTTCTCCCAGGTTCTTTGATTTGTTGCTGATGATCATGGAGCGGATTCTAGCTCTCATGTTGTTTCGGCAGATGTCGACTAGCGACGCTTGTGGCAGTACATCAGAGCATTTGTACGCCATTGCTTTCCACTTATGAATGAAGTCATACGTTGACTCATTCTCCCCCTGTTTTAGGCTGCACTGCTGAGCCATAGTAGCTGGATGATCCTCACCTTTGAAGTGAGTCAGGAAGCGTGTCTCTAGCATGGCCCAATTTTGGATCGAGTCCTCCGGCAGAGTGGAGTACCAATCGAAGGCCGTGCCTTTTAAGGTACTTGCAAAGAGGCGGATCTTGAGCGCATCTTGATCCGCGATAGCTCCTGTCAGGATCTTGAAGTGGATGACGTGCTGTTTGGCTGATCCTTTCCCCGTATATGTTTGGAGAGTAGGATGCTTGAATTTGGTGGGGAACGGGACCGAGTCCATCCATAAGGGATATGGTGGCTTGATCCCATGCTCCTTGAGTATATCCTCTTCTTTTGCTTTGGCGAGGATACTGTCTACGTCCTTTTTAGTAAGGGCACGTGACTCATTTTCTTCTCCATTTACCTCATCGTCTTGATGATTCGGAGGAGGTTCATTGTTCGCCTGATTTTGAAAGGCGAGGAGAAGGTTTTCCATCAGAGTTTCAAACCTCTGCTGGCCTTGTTCCAACTGCTGGATGCGGGTGATCACATCTTCTGGAGGTGGATTGCGGGGTGGCGGCTCAGAATTTGTAGCCAAGACATTCATCCTTCGTGATTCGAACGAAAAAACTGTCCTAGTGACTGAGCTGGGGCTCATTCTTTTTGAGGAAAAGCTTGAGGAAGGATCACTCTGCTGTCCTTTGCTTGAAGGAGCAGGGGATTCTTCTAAATGTCTTCTTGTCCTGGAGACGCTGCGGGTCATCGGACGTCGGACATGGATTTTTGTTGCTGACTTTTGGCGCCTTCTGGTTTTACCAACCATATGGACGGCAGCAATCATTTGGGAGAGACTTGAAGTGTAGGAGGCTGGGTCCTTTGCTTCTCTAGTCTCTTTTGTCTATACGACGCGCGGCGGTGTATGCGACGAGCAATTTGAGCTTCGGTCAGCTCTGGCTGGGCTTTGACGATGAAGGATGTGCTCCCTCGGGCGCTGCAGCTGGGCAAGGACAGGATGCGAACCCTGTCATTCGCCTGTTGCAACGAAGCTTTGAATTTTTGGAGTTCGGCCCCTGTAGAGATGAAGGGTCGAACTGTAGGTTTGTAGGCTTTAGCAGGTGCTTGCAGAGGCCTTGTGATGAGAATCCTTGCATTTTGGATTGCAAAGTTTCCAATTTTCTAGGAAAGCCGAATACTTTGTCGCGCAGAATTGCCGATTTTCCGTCAGAAGCTGAAACTGGATCAAACGATGTCGGAATGACCTGAGATTTGGGGTGAAGCCTCCTGAGCAATAAATAAGACCAACCATAGGCTTTTGTTTGAGTTTTGAAGCCGTTTGGGGTCCTATCATCAATAGACTTGTTTTTGTCGCGATAAAGATGTCGCGGCTTGATGTGTGGTCAAGTGATGTCCGATTGACTTGAAATTTGACAGGGAACCTATTGGAGTCATTTTAAGATGATCCATAGGCTCTACCTTGGAAACCATAGTCCCGGGGAGCTTGGCCGCCGAGAGGCCTGATTTGGCTTCCGAGCGTCAAAGTCTGGTCAAATGTTGTCGAAATGACCTGAAATTTGACGTGTAGCCCTTTGTAAGCATTTTGAAGTCGTCCATGTGCTCTATCTGATGAGTGATGGCCTCGGGGGTTCTCACCACCGAGAGGCTTGATTTAGCTGTTCGAGGATTGATGTAGGGTCAAACGTTGTCGATTTGACTCGGAACATGACGTGGAGCCTTTTGGATGAATTTTAAGACCATCCATCGGCTCTGATCGAAGATTTAGTGTCTCCGATGCTTTCGCCGCCGGGAGCTCCTTTTCAGCTGCCGGAGAAGCGAAGTTAGGCCAAATGATTTTGAAATGGCCCGAAACTTTTTGTGTACTCCTCTTTTGGCTGTCTTGAAGGATCTTGCATATTTTGTTTGATTCTGACAAGATTTGATTTTTTTGGAAGTAGCATTGCCTATTTATGGCAGGTTACGACTTCATGTAACTTTTTGGATCTTGAAGAGGCAAAGTGACATTTTTGGTGTCAACAAACAGTACGAC
This sequence comes from Litsea cubeba, assembly GCA_012931725.1. Lineage (NCBI taxonomy): Eukaryota > Viridiplantae > Streptophyta > Magnoliopsida > Laurales > Lauraceae > Litsea > Litsea cubeba. Next base: position 50,448,353 of record CM022944.1, read on the forward strand.
TATCCAGCTCAGCAGAAGCATCCTGATATAGCTTAGCAGTAAAACCATCATTTGGCTCCGGTCCAGTGCCAGCTAGTCATCTCAAACTACAAGCAACTCCAAGACATAAGGTCCTAATGATACTCAGCTTCTGACCTCAACGAATTAGTAAACTCTAAGAGGTCAGAAGCTGGGGGGGTTTTGTGTGGGGATATTTTCCATACACCAAAATCACAGTGCAACGCCCAAATGGCACTAGGCAAAATGAGGGTCCCAGAGTTTGAATTGCGAACGGAACCCCATTCTGGAAGGGAAACGACGAGATCTTCAAAATCCATTGCTTTGCAATGGTTTTCTCATTTTTAGGCCAAATTCCATCGTTTCGACCCCGAGAAATGCACTTTTACCATTTTTTCCATACTCGGCACCTCGGCAACAGTGCCAACCAATATCACCAGCTAAGCAGCAGTGCCAGGCCCTCCACCTCGGCAACAGTGCCAGGTGCCTCCATCTCTGCCAGGTCCTCACCTACGGCCAGGCGCTCCATCTCGGCCAAGATCCTCATCTCGGTAAAAGTACTGAGCACCGACAGATGTCCTCCCATGGACACTTAACCACGTTATAGGACGTGCGACAAGATAAGGGCACTGCCCATATCTCCTGACAGATCGCCATCCATGGCTCCCAAGGTGCCAGGATAAGGCCAGATGGGACAAGACAAGCTATGATGGGATAGCTATTAGAGTAGAGTGAGCTATGATGGGACAGCTAACCACCTCCCTGCCTCCTCTCTTCTTCTACATAAACACAGCTACAACTTCAGAACAGGGGGGGAACACCACTCTGGTATGCCCATCTTCTTCCCCAAAAATCTCCATTATTTGCTTAATTCTCACACTATCTTAGGCATCGAAGAGCCCTGCGCTGCCCACAGCCAGGGTCCTCTGACCTGTTTCGTCTCCCTCTTCCAGGTTCTCAGGCAGCTGTTCTTCCATCATCAACAAGGAGCTTCAGCGTCCGTCCTCCTCAGTGAGTCTAAAAAACACTACCCCCAGGTCTGTGAATTTTTGTGCACTTACAATTGGCGCCGTCTGTGGGAAACGGCTACAAAAAAAGCCATCTTCCCTAACACCATGCCTCGAAGAACCAGAAAGGGAAAGGAACCATTGACATTGTTAACACAGCTGCCGACGATCCCCAGCCTGGAAAGTTCCGGAGCAAGATTTGGTCCACCGAGCGTCCAACAGCAGGATACTTAATCGGGTTTATACACCTAGGCTTTTCCATCTCGGCCAGTGCCAAAGAGACTGACCTCGGGTTCATACACCCAGGCTTCTCCATCCCGGCCAGTGCCAAAGAGACTTACATCGGGTTCATACACCCAGGCTTCTCCATCTCGGCCATTGCCAAAGAGACTGTCACGTCCCCCGAACCCGATTAAAGAATAAACCGAATCCGGAGAGTGAAATTTAGGACTAATTAAAATTTTTGTCCTTTGGGCCCACGGATCGTAAGTCCACGGTGAGGATATAATATTTCAAACCTCATGTAATACAATAATCATTGAGTTCATAGAACTCTAGCATATGGAACATCAACAGTGAATATAAATCTCATTAAATTTAAAGTTTGCAAGAAAGAATAAACATAAACTAGTCAAGGAATTAAGATATTTTATTACATTGGCCAACCCAATAAATAAAGCCAATTAAAAGAACTGAAGTCAATAAAGTAAAAGGTCCAACGAGAGAATAAATGAATACAAGAATATATCTAATAAATCCCAATGTATCTCTCTCGTGCCGGAAGTGATGACGCTACTCTACGTCATCGGCACGCCACTCTCGTGCCTCTTTTGCTGGTTGGAGATTGTCAGACCCCGACCCAGGTTTGGAATATTTAATTATATTTAACCATGATTAGTTGATAAGTGGGATTAGTGGATGATTAGCTTATTTTATTAAGCTAGATTAGAATGTTTGATTAGCTTTGGGAACCTTTGTGAGTCATTGACTTAAGTTTGACGCGGGCCGGGGCGCCCGTGGATTGTGTGTGAATTTGTTGAGTTTAATCTTGATGTTTGTAAAATCCCAATTTTTATGCATTTTGATTCATTTCATCTAGATCATCAACTTTCATGTTTTGGCCAACTTGATTTAATGATTAGAAATCACGTTTTTCGAGGAAAAGGGGCAAAACTGACCTTTCACACAAAATCTGTACCCAAATTTCAAAAATTTCAGAAATTGACAAAAATATACTTTTTGGAAAGTAGAAATTTCGCTGATCGTTTTTGTCCTCTTTGTCGTTTTCGTTCGGGGCCCGCAAATGCCATTTTCAGCTTGGTGAAGTCCGGGGCCCACAAGACTTATCTTATAAGAAGGGGAACCCTTCTTCTTCTCCTTCATTTCATTTCCAGCAAGGGTTTTGCCTAGGGTTTTTCCCTCTCTTCTCACACTCTCTCTCTCATCTGGAACTCTCACTTGGTGGAGTTTTCTTGGAGGAATGATCTTCTAAAGTCCTTCCTCCCTCTCCAAGCTCTCCAAAGATATCTTTTTCAAGGGTGTTGAGCTAAGGAAAGGCCCTCATTCAAGCTTCTCTTCTTCATTGGGGCTTCTCAAGGTTAGCAATGGCTTTCCAAACTTGAGATTCTTGTTTTCCTCTCCATTAAGAGTGTTTTAATCCCATATTCTAGGGTTTTCCTTGGAGATTTACCAATGTTGATTTTTTAGGGTTTTCCTTGGGAAAATTTTGGGGTTTTGTAGATTTGAAGCTTGAGGCACTAAAGCTTTGTTTGAAGAGTAATTTTGCTTCCATCTTCACTAGAGGCAAGTAGATTTCACAATTAATATGATGATTTCTCTTATTTGGTACCATTTCATGATTTTTCTTCTTATGTGCTAATCTTCTTTGATTTATGGATTTACTTTGATTGAATGAACCATTGTTACATTGATTTCAATATATGTTATTGTCTTACAATGCATGGGAAGTTGCTATCACTTTGGTCATTTAGAAAATTGGACTTCTTTGTGTTAAAGGTAGGTGTTCAAAGAAATTGGGAAAACTTTGATTCTTTTAAATAGTATTGTGTTTGAATTATTGGATGAGTATGAATGGTGATTTGATGAGTTTGTGAGGTCAAGGAAGGGTCCCAATGTTCTTGGAAAATATTAGGAAAGAAAAAGAATGAAAAAGGTTCAAGGAAAATGGGAAAAAAGAAGAGAAAGAAGCCAGCGAGTCGGACTGGACAGAGCCCAGTCCGCTCGAGTGACCCAGTGGGCCACTCGAGCGGACCAGGCTCTGCCTAGCCCTCGCTCGAGCGACCCAGGCTCTGTCTGGGCTTCGCTCGAGCGGACCTTGGGTCGCTCGAGCGAGGCCCAGCTCTGCCTGGGGCCTGGTTCAGGTCCGAATTTGGGACTGTTTCAAGGATTTTCTGAGCCCATTTGGAGACTGTTTTGGGCCTGATTTCAGGGTTTCTTTGGGCCTGTTTCAAGACCAGTTTCTGGGCCATTTTGAGACCTGATGATGGGCTGTTTTGAGACCTGATGTTGGACTATTTTATGACCTGAATTCTAGGTTACTTTAAGGACTGTTTTGGGCCTAATTAGTGGACTGTTTGAGCTTGGGTTAAGGCCAGTTGTGGGCCTTATTAAGAAGGGGTTTATACCTACGTTTAATGAGGACTATTGGATATAATTTCAAGTCCACTTCAAGCCTATGTCCAAGCCCAATTCAGCCCCAAACTCTTTCCTATAATTGAAGCCCATTCAGCCCTTTTTCAAGCCTAGAATTTATTGTGAGAAGTGACTTGGACTATGATCAAGACCACTTGGGAAACCTTCAAGTCTAAATGTACACTTCATCCCTTGTGATTGTCAAGGATCTTCGGTGGCACCAAATTACTTTCTACGAATGACAATAAAGGGGTCAAATGTACATTGAGACTTCCCGCTCTAGTCGATTGAATCATCATACATTCATTCCGTATAAAAAGACTTTTGTCCGGATTCTTTCTCCAATCCTTTTGAACGTTTTGAAGTGGGTTACCACATACTTAGATATTGATAAGACTACTCACCTATTTTGCTCGGATTCGCCAATAAGCATTTGTTTGGAGTAGTTTTCTTATCGATTTTGGAAATGTATCTTATAAACGGATTTGTATTACTTCGAGGTTTCGAATTTTCATTCTAATGGCACCACTAGGCTTAGGTCACCTTGTCGGACTGATCATCCGGCTTGGGATCTTTAATTTGTCTGCCAGCTGCAGTTTGAATTCTGTCTGTACCGACCATGGCAACGGTTATATCCGGTCCCACGAGTAGTGGCTACGGTTCTGTTTGATAACGACTATGTTCGTTCCGGTCCCACGAGTAGTGGCTACGGTTTTGTCTGCTCCGGTTACTTCGGTAACAGGAGAATATAGCTTTACGTGGTTTGTCAATGTTTTCATGCATTTAATATTCATCTCATGGTATTTGTTTATTTTACCTATCATAACATTGGATTTGTAAACCATCGAGATGTTTATCTTCTATCTTTACTTCGTCATTGTTATTAATCGTGATTTAATCGTGGCTCTCATTTATTAATGCTTTGTTTTGCTATCATCCTATTATTGTTGTATTTGCTTGCCAGACCGTCGTGTCTGACCCTTTTTGCTTGGTGCCAGATGTCGAGCCCCTCGCGGTTGAGGCGCACTTCGAGGCGGAACCCATAGTCCCTGTGGAGGGCGAGTGGCAGCCCGATGATGTCATTTAGACGTCGGGTTGCTTTTGGAGCTACGATCACATTTTGGGAATAGATACTTTACATTTTGGGTTTTTGGTTGTGGCCATTGTTGGCTTATACTTTTGGGGAAAAATTGTAATTAATGGCTAACTTTACCTTTGTATCAACTTTAAACTAACTTTGGGGCCTACCAAATGAAATGTTTCTCTTTTTTATGCTAGTCTCGTGCGTTCCCATCTTATACCCGTTTGTGAGAGACTTTTAAGTTTGCTACAATGCTTCCGCGTAAGCTCTTTGTGATGAAAGTGATCTTTGTTTATCACTATTGAATCGGATTTTCGGGAATCCTTACCGCGGAAACCTGTGGGAAATTAGCGTGTGCGGGCGGAATTTTCAGGCCCGTCGCGCCACATCCCCGGAGTAAGGCCTCATTTAGCAGGACCTCGGTCCGAGGGCGTGACAGAGATCCTCTGGGATCTCCTCACCGGCCTACTCCTCATAATAGAAGTCACCTAATGTGTCTGCACACCAAGGAACAGAGTCAATGACATATTGAGCAATAAATAAGCAAAGCATAATAAACATGACATGCATCAAGTGTAGAGTAATGAAAAGTACACGATCATATGAATACAAGAATAACGAGGCTAGGCATAAACCAAGAATAATCTTCAATAGAAACAATAAAAAGAATCCTAGCAGTCATCTAGCAATAACCACTATCCATGCAATGCAAAACAAGAACAAGAGGGAGACTCTGAGGATGTCCAAAGCCACCTCCCGGGGTACCAGTAACAATCCAATCCGGACTACTGATACCAAAGTCCGGCTCCAGTAGGATCCTAGTTCCCGGTCCTAGGAATAGCAGCGCGGTCCTAGCCCGCTCCAAGCTATTCAACGCCATGGACGCCGTCCAAAGCTGACTGCCCACCCCGACAACCGAGTAACCGGTTCGTCATTAAAACCTTAAACTGCAGATGACCATGATATGCAAACAATAATAAAGTGGTTCTGGCACAAGGACAAACAAGACAGCAAGTCTGGATAGTTCCATGTACAAGACAAGATCATAGGGATTATCTCTTCCAAAACAGTACAAGACAAGCAAGCCACGTGATAATCCCCTTCCATTACTAGCCAGTCATGTTTATCAATACATGACACAGGTTCCTAAGTATACTCTAAGTCAGGTCCAAGTCCTAATTTCTATAAGAATTTATGTTTCATATATTTGTTAAGTGTTTTATGTCAAGAGAGTGTACAAGGAATGTTATCAGCGGATACAAGTCACAAGTCAAGGAGGAATTACAATCCAATCCTAGGCAAGTGGTGTCATCCATGTATCCGACATGCCCTATCAGAGTACATGTGGAAATTGAATCAATGATGCTTCTAGGGAAATCCCTTGGTGTACAATCATGTTAAGCATCTATTGAGACAATTTCATACGCATTTGGTTAGACCATGCGTAATACACAAATACCTAGACAACCCATCGAAATCACACCAAGCTACGTGTTTCGATTTTAATCCCATTTATGGTCATGTGATAGTAGGTTAGAGGTTTCCAGCATCTAAGTCCCAAAATCCTAGGTTTCAATCTTAGTCCGGAACAACAAGGCAAAATGGCCAATTTCGGCTGACCCTCATGATGGTGTCGGTTGACCGACACGAACCGAGGGCTAACCGATGGAACAGAAGCCAATTTCCGCTCTCTGATTTTGGAACCGAGGTCAGTGTCGGTTGACCGACGTGAAGGTTGTCGGCTGACCGACGTTCAAAAGGCCAAAATATGGCTCTCTGGTTTTCTGACCGACATGAGGCTCGGCTGACCGACACCATGCTGTCGGTTGACCGACACTGAACCGGCGGCTAACCGATAGTACAGAATTCATACGGATTCAGGCCATTTCTGAACTCTTTATTCCCAATTCGTTTTCCTCCATTCTCAAGCCTACCAAAAAGCTACAACCTGCATAAAATAGAGCCTCCTGCTCTCCCCAACAATCCATTCCATTCCATCAATCAATTCTAAACAACCTATTATCATGTATTTTTCCATCTCAATCCAATTTTTCCCAAAAATCTAACCTAACATATAATTTCCAATTAAAATCACAACAGGCTTGGAATTAAAGGAGAATCTGTCATGAATATATATCATCAATCAATGAAACAATACAGACATAAATATTATGAATGCATATCTACTTGCCTCAACCAAGAAGAAGATTGGAATTGGGCAAAACTTGAGGAGAAGCCTTTCTACTCCAAAATCAACAATCTAATTCGAACAAATACAACCTAGAACGCAAAGGAGAAGAAAAAAAGGAAAAGAATCAAGATCGGACCTAATCTAACCAAAGAAATGATAAAGTGAAAATATGAGATTGCGAGAAGTCTTACCAAATTGGTACCGAAAAAAAAGAGGATCGCAAGGGTGAATACTAGCGGATCGGATCGCGGAACTGATCTCTCCGGGCTAGAGTCCTGGCTTGAGAAAGGAAGAGGAAGAAGAAAGAGGGCTGCGGTTTTTCTTCGTTGTAGAGAATAACGAAGAGATTAGGATTATTCTTCGTTTAAGAAGAAGATAGGGAGGAAAAGACTTAATTGCCCATTTAATGGGCTCGGTGAAGAATGGACAACTTGAAGGGTTTCTGATCATCGGATCGCGACGAGTCAAGAGACAAAAATGATCATCGCGACGAAACCTTTCCAATGAACCCAAAATCATGGCGTTTGGAATATTTTGGAAAAACACTCAATTTTTCCTAAATTGCAAACTACCCCCCTGCTAAGATCAAACGAACTCGGAATCGAACGAAACTTCGCATGCACTATTCTAATGCTAAAAGAAACTCGCTCATGATCTAAACCCACTTAAATATCTAAAATACAAGTAATTATAATAATAGCAAATTAAACGGGTCAGGGCCTGATATTAGGCCCAACTGACCCAGTAAGGTCACAGACCTTACAGAGACTGACCTCGGGTTCATACACCCAGGCTTCTCCATCTCGGCCAGTGCCAAAGAAACTGACCTCGGGTTCATACACTCAGGCTTCTCAAAAAGACTGACCTCGGGTTGACTGACCTCAACAGCAGCACAACTGTCCAGCTCAGCAGAAGCATCCTGATACAGCTTAGCAGTAAAGCCATCCTCTGGCTCCGGTCCAGTGCCAGCTCATCATCTCAAACTACAAGCAGCTCCAAGACATAAGGTCCTAATGATACTTAGCTTCCGACCTCAACGAATTAGTAAACTCTAAGAGGGCACTAGAGAAAGAGGTTGAGAAGGTAGTAGCAGGGAAAATAGAAAGGAGAGAGAGAGAGAGAGAGAGAGAGAGAGAGAGAGAGAGAGAGGGGAGAAACAAAAGAAAGTGGGTTGGGTAAAAAAAAAAAGAGCCAGCATTTACTGAGATCAGTGAATGTCCGAGAAGTTCGCTGATATCAACAAACAAAGGTAAAGAGGTAAAAAAAACATATATAAATCTTGGGTAGGAGGTCCTCATGTGATACTACTAATAGGTTCTTAGTCATGCTTCCCACTCTTAAGGATTTTTTTTTTTTTTTTTCCATAAATCCCCCTTATGTCTATGTATAGATAGAATTCCCCATTTCATATATATAGGGTTATGTTTTGCTACGAGGTAAGTGGTAATCTCTCATGAATTACTAATTAAACCAATTAAACCTCTCACAGATTTATGGAAGTGGTATCCTTTTTACCACGGCGTGAAACACTTCATGACAAATCCGACCCCCGACACTCATTAACCCCTAATGGATTAGCACTCACCCTAATTTAACACTAATCTGAATAAAAATGACTACCGAATTAAATTTCATGAAAATATAACCTTGTCCATGAGCTCCTTGTATAATAAGAGTATCAGTGGGATAATTTATAGTTAATATCCATCTAAGAAAAGATCATTAAAATAAACCTCCAGCTAGGAAACTTGGATTGGAAGCAATTTGAGCACATTGTGCCACAAATTTTGAGTACTCCCCCTAGCTACCGAAGTGGTCCTTTGCTAAAGATTTCCTTTCAGAACTGGTTTTTCATCAGGATTTTGGGGTGTTTCTATCTTCACATGAAAGTTGATGATCATAACCCAAGTACAAAGCAAAAGTATGAAAGTTCAAACTACAATGTTTCAGAATCTATAAAAGGAGCATATACGGGTAATGCATGCCTTTTATTTGACACAGAAGGTGTTTGCTTCCATCTTTTTTCGTCTCTCATCACCATGTGGCCGAATGACAGTTTCAACTTGAGTTGACTCGACCTTAACTCCCACGAGTCCACGTGATTTTTAAAACTACATCCCCACATCGGCATTGTGTGAGCCAAATGAGTCGGGTTGGCTCTGAACCCAATTGGATCCGACCCAAAGACACAGGATCAGGTAAATGTTAAGCTAGCCTTATGTGTTGGCTCCAATATCCAAGTCTGGCTTTTGGTCTCTGCATTTATCTCATGGAGGCCATAGGGCAGGCTTACTATGGTTTCTTCATATTTTGAGTTGGCATGGCTTTATAGATTTTGACTCAAGTGGAGTTCACTGTAGATTGCCGAACCTGCCCCACGCCATTTATAACTAATTTGTACATACTTGTGAATGGAATATAATACTCAAATATGAGCTACCATAGTTTGTTGGCATTGGTCACCATTAGAAGTAGAGGTGTAAATTTGGACGGACGACCCAAGCCCAGCACGGGCCCGACACGGAAAAACCATGCCTGAGTCGTTGACCCGATAATTCCTCTGTTGAGCCGTGCTGGGCCAGGACTGCCAGGCCCGGATTAAGTCCGTGTCGTGCTAGGCCAAACCCCCACGCCCACGGCCAGGCACAACCCAGGGCCCAACTATCATATTTTATGAAATTCCGCCCCCCCCCCCCCCCCCCCCCCCCCCCTGGACAGTTTCAACTTGAGTTGACTCGACCTTAACTCCCACGAGTCCACGTGATTTTTAAAACTACATCCCCACATCGGCATTGTGTGAGCCAAATGAGTCGGGTTGGCTCTGAACCCAATTGGATCCGACCCAAAGACACAGGATCAGGTAAATGTTAAGCTAGCCTTATGTGTTGGCTCCAATATCCAAGTCTGGCTTTTGGTCTCTGCATTTATCTCATGGAGGCCATAGGGCAGGCTTACTATGGTTTCTTCATATTTTGAGTTGGCATGGCTTTATAGATTTTGACTCAAGTGGAGTTCACTGTAGATTGCCGAACCTGCCCCACGCCATTTATAACTAATTTGTACATACTTGTGAATGGAATATAATACTCAAATATGAGCTACCATAGTTGTTGGCATTGGTCACCATTAGAAGTAGAGGTGTAAATTTGGACGGACGACCCAAGCCCAGCAAGGGCCCGACACGGAAAAACCATGCCTGAGTCGTTGACCCGATATTCCTCTGTTGAGCCGTGCTGGGCCAGGACTGCCAGGCCCGGATTAAGTCCGTGTCGTGCTAGGCCAAACCCCCAAGCCCACGGCCAGGCACAACCCAGGGCCCAACTATCATATTTTATGAAATTCCGCCCCCCCCCCCCCCCCCCCCCCCCCCAACAGCAGCAACTATAAAAGGTCAAATGGGGGGTGGGGTGCATTAGTGTCTTTTAATCATTTTTTACCATTATAGCCCCCCCCCCCCCCCCCCCCCCCCCCCCAAGTGCCATAAATTGGTCATATGGGGGGCGGCGTAGTAGTAGTAGTGTCTTTTGATCATTTTTCACCATTATACCCCCCAATTGCCTTAAATCAGCCATATGAGAGGGGGGAGGGTTGTGTCATTTTACCACTTAGGAACTCTATAAATACCTGTCATTCTCTCATTTCTCACCGTCCCTCTAAGGTTCTAAGCTCTTTAAGTCTATTTCTAAAGTCTAAGCTCTCTAAGAAGTGAAGAGTGAGAGTGACTTCTCTAGAGTGAAGGAGATATCTAAGAAAGATTTCTCCATTAGCTCTCCCTCTCTCATAAAGGTATTTATTATTTTTAATTTTTAGTTTTATTTAGTAATAATATACATAGTAATATTATATATTAAGTCTCATTTTCTCCCCTTTCTTATATAAATTATCACAACAAACACATTATACATTATTATTTATTTAGTTTTTTTTTAAATCTATTTTTTAGAAAAATTGCTGGATCATATCACAACCTTTCAACCTTGACTTCTCTTTAAATAAGGCAGATCCTGTATTTATTCATTTAGATCAAGATCAGGGGATAGAAGTAGATAGTCATAATCTGCAAGAACCCGAACCCACTGGTTGTGAAGGACTTGCAGGCTCAGGTTCTACAACTAAAAAAGACGAGAAAAGTGAGAGTGACTTCTCCTGTATGGGAGCATTTTGTTAGAGTTAAGGTTCCAAACCCCAAAGCAGGAAAAGGCACAATGTAAATATCTCCTCAGTGTCAAATCAGCAAGTGGCACTGGCCACTTTCTTAGACAGTACATGAGAACGTGTGTACCCAGACACACGAGTACCGCTGGCACTGGGGAAGGAAGCGGGACCATCCAAATACAACTTTCTCAAATAAATTCAACTGGTGGCTTAAGAGTTTTTACTATGACCCTAATAATGTGAGATATCAACTTGTAAGGTTTTTAATAGTTCTCCAATTACCATTTATACTTGCCAAAGACCGATACTTTAAAAGATTTTTGAGAGAAGGCTTTGCTCTTTCATGGCAGAAAATATATATCTAGAGTTATTGTCAGAAATGAAACAGTAAAAACTTTTTTGAAAGAAAAGGAGAGTTTAAAACATGTTTTTCAAAACATACCTGAAAAAGTGGCTTTAACTTCATATTTATGAACTTCTAAACAAAATGTAGGGTACATTGCAATCACATCACATTATATTGATAGTAATTGGGTGATGTAGGAAAAAATGATTGCGTTTTCTTTACTAGAGTTCTCACACACTGTTGCTAGGATCGGGTCTACCAACCTTGGAAAACTTAGAGAATATAATATTGAAAATAAAATAATTGCTATAACTTTAGATAATGCAAGCTCTAACAATGTTGCAACAGATTAGTAAAACCTGCACTTCAACTTGATTTAAATGGAGCTCTCTTTCACAATAGATGTGCATGCCACATCATAAATTTTATCATACAAGTAGGGGTAAAATATGTTAAAGATGATTTAGAGATAATTAAATGGATTGTATGTTTCATTTTTTGATATAAATGGCATAAATCTTATGCCACATTGCAATCACATCACATTATATTGATAGTGATTGGGTGATGCAGAGAAGAATGATTTCGTTTTCTTTACTAAAGTTCTCACACACTGGTGCTAGGATCGGGTCCACTATCCTTAGAAAACTTAGAGAATATAATATTAAAAATAAAATAATTGCTATAACTTTAGAAAATGCAAGCTCTAACAATATCGTAATAGATTTATTAAAACCTACCGTTCAACTTGATTTAAATGGAGCTCTCTTTTACAATAGAAGTGCATGCCATATCATAAGTCTTATTGTATAAGTAGGGGTAAAATCTGTTAAAGATGATTTAGAGATAATTAAATGGATTGTAGGTTTCATTTTTTGTTCTCCCTCGCGAAAGCAATGGTGGAGGGATATATGTATAAATTTAGGTCTAAGACCCAAAAAAATATCATAAGATGTAAAGCATAGATGAAATTTGACCTATAAAATGTTAAAACAAACATGTGCCTATAAAATGACACTAAATCAATATTGTCAACTTTATTTAACACATGAAAATATTTCTATAAGTGATGATAGATTGGCCCTTCTTGAAATAATAAGAGGTTTTTTTGGAAGTTTTTGATGATGCAACCTTATTTTTTTCTGGAGTATATGTCAACTCAAGCTTTAACCCATTTTTATTAAATAAGTCTTACTTTTAAAAAAGTATAGATATTTTTAGCTTTTTCAACTTATGTGTGTACAAATGGAGGTAAAGTTTTCACAATATTGGAGAATAGCTCATTTAACATTTTGTATAGTTGCTGCATTATACCATAGATTGAAATTAAGAGGTGTAGAAACCCGGCCGGCTATTCTTGAAGAAATAAACTCTAACGTGAATACAACTAATACAAATTAATGACATGTCTACAGTTAGAACTCAATTAGAAACACTTTATTTGGATTATGCTACCTGATTGGGTAGTTCCATAACACCCACGGTCCCAACAGGCCATGATCCTCAGGTACATAAAGGGAAAAAGAAGGTCATTTGGGGTATTATGAGGAATCTCACGGAAGTGACTCATCTTTTTCCGTAGGATCCTCTTACAACCTTAATGAATTAACAATGTACCTGGCGAGCGATCCCGCTCCAATCCCGAATGATGATGAAGATGCTTTTGATCTTTTGGCCTGGTGGAAGTCATTTGAAACTAAGTTTCATGTGCTTTCTGCCATGGCCCGTGATGTAATAATAATTCCAGAGGTTATAATAAGGTTTGAATTTCATTATATATTGATCCAAGTTCAGACTTGTAATTTTTTTGAAATTTTGTAACTTAAATTTCGAAGGAAATATAATCTATTTGATGATGTATTTTCCCAAAACATCATTAGTATTGTTCTACTTATTTATTTCTCTCAATTTGTTTATTTTAATGGAATTGGTCCAAGAGTCTAAGTCCGTGTCTGTCTAAGTCCAACTTAAAAAAAAGGGGGGGGGGGGGGGGGGGGGGGGGGGGGCTGCCCACGGGCTGTATGGCCTAGGCCCCTGGGCCGACCCTGAAAAGACTGGGCCCGGCCGGTATACTTTCATGCCAAACCTAATTAGAAGTGGAGGTTTGATCTTTAAAATAAAATAAAATAAAATAAAAAAAGGAAAAGGAAAAACAGTGTCAAATCTGACTCATACCTATATTGGTGTGAGTATGGTATCATATTCTATCATAAGAATGTTTACGAATTGGGTCCGGCATGGTCCAGGACATTTGTGGGATGGGCAGGGGCGGATGAAGGGGGGTGCCCGGGTGGGCTACAGCCCACCCAAGATTTCAGCCCAATAAAAAAAAAAAAAAAACAGTTTTCCAAGTGCCCAACCAACTGAGCCAAGGAAGAAAAAAAAAATTTTAAAGCTATTGTTTGTCTTTTGTCATACTTGTCAAGATCTATTGTGAAGACTTTTTTTTTTTTTGTTGATTTTGAGTAGTATAATAAAAATGATCACACTTTTGGTATGATGCTTGTAGAAAATAAATTATGAAGATAATACATAGATAGTTTTTGGTGGGACATTGTTGCTATTTTTTATAGTTTTTGGTAAGACATTGTTGTTATTTTTTTAGTGTAACTTAAGTGCAGCCCCCTCATATTAGAAGTCCTGGTTCCCCCCCATCCCGGATGGGGCAAAATAACTTGAGTCAGGTACAGAGCAAGGCATGTGTGAATGAGGGTGACTTTGTTGGTTTACCCCCGAATCATACCAAAACTCAACCAATTTCTACCTAAGCCATGTTTTGGCAGCTGCCCCCTCAAATTTCTTTCCTAGTTTCCTTACCATAGTGGCCCTAGAAAGAAAACCAATGGATCATGGCGAGTCATGAAGCTATAAGGCTTTCATAGGCTCGCCGAAGGAATTCCCAATGAGACATTTCACAAATCATAACAAGGATCATGTTTGATGGCTATTGTGAAGACATCTAAATTGGACCTTTTCTCTTCCCAAGAAGGAAGGATTTCAATTCCTACTTTCCAAAGACAAGATTCTTAAGACAACCAACCTTGCCATGAATTTTTATGTTTTTCTTACTAGTAGTTAAGACAACCATCATTCGAGCCGGCCAAAATCAAGTTTCCACATATAGAGGGATATATTCCTGTGCATCCGATGTGCACAGCTTATCGGGCATACCAACTTTTGGGGCCCACCAAGCGCCCCCATAGATTATGGGATTGGGGTGGGATGGGAAGACCAAGGTGGGACTATTATAGATATGAAGTTTCAAGTCAATCCAATATTTTCTATAAAAGAAAGTCAATCCAACATTTCGAACCCCATATCTGTAGCCCATAAGTTTAAAGTTTTTATATTAGAAAAAAATCAGCCTAGATCCAACAGTCCTATCTTGGATCAGTGACAACTCTTTGGGATTCATGACATTTACGGGGTTCGGATGGCCCATTTGGATCGGTGATAAAGTGGGCCCTACTAGGCAGTGGGAGAGAGAGAATAACCATCTTATGAAAAGTTACAATGCTAGAGACATATTGAGATTTTTATTTATTTATTGGTAAATTAGAAATATCATTAAAAGCACTAACGCAACATCAGGTATTGGGTCTTGCCCTTCTATTTTATTTTTAAAATCTATGAATATTTTTTAGGAAATTGATATTGGCACTCATTTTTTTTATGGAGGCACTCCAATTCAAGCCAATTTCCTTTTCACCAGTTACCTTAAAAAGGAGTGCCTCCATAAAAAAAATGAGTGTCAATATAAATTTATTTTTTAATGCATAAATATTTACATTGTAATGTTGGCTATATCCGTGCGTACTTAGCACCGATTCTTATGCTAGTTAGGAATTAAACAAACAAGAAAAAAGACACAATACCCCCAACCGCAAAACCCATAATATAAGTACATTTGGCAAAGTTATGGGCAAAAAGGCTCAGCCTCCTAGGAATTTATTTAAGGGATTTATCCCGTGAGAACTGTTCTCACGGAGTCACTGTGAGAACTTTTTTGTAGGGCCCACTGTGGGTCTCATTTTGGGATGGGACTGGTGGAGATTGAAATATCTATATGGGACCATGAATATCAAGTTTGGCCACAATCCCATGTTCCTAACCCCATCTTCCATGACCGACAAGCCCAATTCATTCATATGGGTATATAGTCGATCCAACGGTCCAATTCATTCACATTGGTACCAAACCTTGGAGCGTTTTACTATCAAGTGGGTCCCTGTCTATTGCAAGGTTTGGATTGAGTGATAGGTGGGCCCCACCCATAGCTCTCACGGTTTGAATCGTGAGAACAGTTATCACCTGATCATTTTCCTTTATTTAAATCAATAAATTCAAAATGAAGAGCAAGAACTTTGATGTCTTGCACAATGGGTTCAGTCGACCAATCGAAAGAACCCTTTATAGCTCGCACAAATTCCAAAGCATCGAACAAAATGTGAACTCTACAGAAGCCACACGCTCTAGCTTCGCTCAATGCTGCAACAATCGCCCTTGTCTTAGCTTCTACGGAGGAAAAGACTTTTGAGCCATCCACATACGCAAACAATCGCTATGCCAAAAGGCAAAACTGAAACTAGATTTACCATTAACAGCGCTAAAGGCTGCATAAAAAAGGCATAGGCAAAATCTTAAGATAAAGTCAAACTAAAGCCTTGATAATGATCAAATGACAATTGATGGGATTCATCTGAATTGCCTTTAGCTTGGATTATCAGATTCAAAGGAGTATTTAGAGAAGATAAAGGGTTTATCACCCTACCTCTAAAAATAAAGTCATTTCTACTTGTCACAAGGACCACCAAAGGCATCATATAAAGTTGCATTGTGACTACAACCCTCTCTCTCTCTCTCTCTCAAGTATGCATGCAAAGTGCATTAGCCTAACAGCTCCACGGTAAGAAATCTATATTCTTGTTAAGAGTTTGCGTAGTAAATCATCAAGCCACTCAATACGAAAAAATAAATAAATCATCAAGCCACATTTATGGCCCTCAAAGGTTCATCTCACGAACCTAAACTTAATTCCAATCCTTGGAGGAGTTTGGGATTGTGCAGCTTAAGATCCCTATCATAGTCGGAGATGAAGAGAATTCACCGGTGAACAGAAGGGACTAATGAGTCAGGCCCAAATGACCCAACAAGTAGGATGAGTCAGGTCAGAATAACCCAACCAGAAGTGAGCCAGGGTCCAAATCTATGGAGGTCCGATTGATCCATTCGGGTCCGGGTCCAGATCCACATACTTTGGCCACGTCAAGGATACCACGTCGCCTCGGAAGAAGTCCTCTCCTTACCCGCTTTTACCAATTCATGCGGAGAAGATCCCACCTGCCTCCACCTGCCTCGTCCCTCGAGGGCAGCTCTAAGGCTCCAAAGAGACGTTACATTAAAGTCGTCCCCATCTGTTAGGGAAAGACTACAAATAGGAGAACCCTCTCATCACTTGAGGGGCAATTAATGTCTTTCACTTTTTCCTAAGCTTGTAACCCTTTTACGCTCATCAAAGATCACTAGGCAATCCATGCCTTTATGAAGTGGATGTAGGTCACACAGACCGAACCATTATAAATTCTCTTTCTCTCTCTCATTTATTTATCGCATTTATTATTGCATTTATTACTTGACCGGTGGTGTCCGAAACATATTTTTGGCATCATCAGGGACAATGAGACATCAAAACCCAATAGAAGGGGGTACAGAACCCTATAACTAATAATGTAGTGAGTTTGAGAGAGAGAACCTTAATCACATCCAAGGTCACATCACAAAGAGTTGCTCATTTACAGTTGCAGCTAACCCATTTGGTTAATCCCCTGACCCCTGTAACAGCTAGTTGTTGAGGCAATGAGCACCTTCCATTATCAGAACTATGGGAGTTGAAGCCCATCCCTTACTGTATTATATTAAACCCCCGAGTCTCTCAGTATATCTACTTGCCTGAAGAAAAACCTGGAAACTCCACTTACCTCAAAAGGTCACTGAAAGTCTACTGGGCTGTGGTTTCGCATGCCACTTGGCCACGCTTAAAGATCTAATCACAAACTAATAAAGGGTTTAGATAATATCCAACTTGTGTGTTTGTATTGTGGTAGTTCAGGAATTCCAATCCTATCATGAGGTGAGAATCCTTCAATGGGATCATATCTAACAAAGATTTGCCGGTAAGATCTATATTTATAGGATATAAACCATAGATAAAAATATATATATATATATATATATATAAGAAAATGAGATCAGAATATTGTTCACCTCAATCTTCACCATTTGGACTGCAAAAATGCCGCCGGCCTACAGCTGCAATGAACTCATCCAGGCCATCAAACTTTGCCCATGTACTACCATGAGTCCCAACTCGATTTGGGACTTGGCTGAGCTTTTTCAATTCAAATTTAGAAAGCTGGTGCATTTTCTGATTTAGGCTTTCAATTTTGAGATTCAACTGAATTTCTTTAGTCTAGCAAACACAGAATAACGCCTTAATTCTGACTGGGACTCAAGGGTGTCAACTTGATTCTTGTGATTAATGAACAAACAAACATAAATAGTTTAAAGGACAGAATAAAAGCATGCTCATTCTCGCATTTGAGGTCTATGAAAATCCAACAAAACATTTTATTGAAAAGCTGAAATTACTGATGAAAACACATCTGTGTGATTTAAACCCTGTTTAAGGGAATGCCCACAAATATAATCCCATTTATAAACACAAGTAATCAGCTTGGAGTTAACCTCTAAACTGGCCTGGTGACAAAGCCCATGACACGGGAAAAGAGATGCATTTACAGACTCGGTCCTCAAAATACAGCAGTGCTGTTGACAACCTCATCAATGGTCAAGCAACATTGTCTCATGGAAGCCAGCAGAGTGCAAAAGTTCAGCTTTGATTTCCTCCGGCAGAACGTCAGCGCCTTCCTTGCATTGCTAAACAGAAATATTATAAATAAAATAAAATAAAGGAGAGAGGAAAAACAAGCTCAAAGTATTTGATTTACTTGATATCACAATCATGACTGAGCAAAGATGCCTGTGAACTTTAGGGATGCATTTGGATGTAACCTAGACCAGAACAGAAAGCGCAAAAGGTTGCTGATACCGGTTTGGAGTGGAAAATGATGGGAAAACAGTACCCTAATAGTGTGACTATTGCTATCTGCTCCAACCTCAATGTACTGTGGTACGTGTACAGTTTATTATTATTATTATTATTAACATCACTTTGAACCAACAACCTCTAAGGTTGAAGACCCATCCATTCTACCAAGTCACTTAAACTGCTGACTATTTATTTTATAGTACATACAAGCGAACCCTAAGTTTGTTGGGAACAGAGAGAAGCAAGCTCACCTCAGCACGGAAAACATCGAGTGCAAATCCATTGAAACAACTGATGACTGCCTGTTGAATGTCAAGCCCAAGTCCGTCAAGCGCTCTAATTGTTGAGAGCAAGAGGCCAGGTCTGCGGGCACAGAACATATGAATGTTGACTGCCCTCCCTTCTCTCACCCTAACTTCCACCTACACATTTAAAACATATGGTGACTAAAGAGTTTCACTGGGAAAAAAAATTAACAGATGATTAGTCTTCCATCAAAGTGGACTTGGAAAGTTTGAAAATAATTTAAAAACATGGGATACCCAAGAATAAAACCCTTTTATTATCAATAAGAATCATTAGGAATAGATATAGAGAGAGAGGATCATATGAAATAGAAGTCAAGTTATGATAATGCAAATTGAAGATACAGAAAATGCCAATCATATAAGGAAGATTGTCCTAAATTCCCATTTCCATAAAGTTTCAAATAAATAAATTCATTCATGTATTACAAGTAAAGCTGGTTTTAAAGAGGGCACTAAATGAATAATCCATAAGAAACAGATCAATCACTTCAATCCTAGGATTTTATTACATAACATCTAATTCCAAAAGAAAACACGGAGCTGAAAAAAAAATTAATGGTAACTATCAATCATAAAAGCTTAGCAGTACAAGAAGAGATATAATGACAAGCATGCAACATGAAGCTGAAGAAATTCTGAGCATGAACATCTATCACTGTGGTAATAATCGCATGAGTGAGAGAGAAGGTACAGGAAAGGATATTGCAATTTACCCTTGCAGGTTGGCCATTTGGGCTTGGCAATGAGCTTTGGCAGAGTTCCTCTTTGACACGGCTAGGCAGGGTAAGTGGCGTAGGTGTCAAGGGGTGAAAGCTAGTAGAAGCAGACAGTGAAGTACTGGAAGGTGATGATTCTAGTTCATTATGTAGATTGTTGATTCTTTCCAGAAGCTCCTTCAAGTACTCGACTGCGTCACCAAGAATTGAAGCTCTATCCATCTGTCCAAAAAAGGTCAGTCAACTAATTAGTTCCAATTAGTGTCCCAGAGCATGTAAGAGCAATGATAAAAGTAGAAAATACGCTTTTTAATGACTCAAAAGTGAGGATCTGTCATATTCCAAAGTAGAAGCTGCACACGTATAATATTTGAGCAACTGCATATATTATACTCCAGCATGTTCAGTTTTTTCTCAAAGAGAAGAAAATTAGACAAGCATCATAATATATCTTCCTCCTAAAAATTGGAATGAAAACGGGGCCAATAATAATACCTGAAAGATGCAACCTGAAAAGAGGGTATAGATCCATGATTCGGACCCATTTCTAATTCAGGTACCATTTATATGGACCCAAATAATATCGTGAGTCTGAGAAATATTTCTTTATAATAAAATTATGCCTTTCCCTCTCCATGTGAGTGAAGTGTGCATAAGAAAGTAATTGGTAGCTGTGATGACAGGAATGTAAGTCATGTGAATTCTAAATTCCATAACATCCATTCAAATAAATAATTAAAACTGAGAAGCTCCCATTAGACTAATAAATAATCATCCTTTTTTCCCATCTTTCCTCCTGTGTACAAACTTCCATTACATGACAAATTATCCCGGGGACTCGTGCACCAGCAGTGGCATAAGATGGTTGCTCAACCAAAACCTCCTCTCAATGAGACAAATCGCGGCCCTGATCCAGCAAATGACCCTACCACGGTCACTCTCCTCCTAAGGTCAAACTGTATTTCTCCCCACCTGATCGTTGTCTTTTCCTCCACATCACCTTTTCTAGCTTACAATCTATTACCATGCCTTGGTCTTATGACCAAGCAATTCTTCATGAGAATTGACAGAGGCAGTGCAAGAAGAATTGAAAGCTTGGATGAGAAAAATACTTGGGATATAGTCTCTTGTCCTCATGGTGTAACTTCAATTGGCTGGTATGCACAATTAAACTAAAGGCTGACAGATCTCTTGATCACTATAAAGCTCAACTAGTTGCTTTGGAAATAGGCAAGAGTATGGCTTAGATTATGATGAAACCTTTTCACCTGTGGCAAAGATGACAACAGTTCGTACACTTATTGCTATTGCACCTATAATATCAAGGTCCACTCTTCAAATGGATGTGAAAAGTGCATTTTTACATGGTGATCTTAAAGAAATGTTTTTATGTGCATCCCTCAAGGACTTGATGCCCCTAAATATCTGTTTTTCATCTCCGAAGCTCTCTTTATGGCCTTAAACGAGTACCGCAAGCCTGGTTTGAGAAACCCCATGACACCATTTCGATCTGGTTTAAGACAGCCACTTGGATCACTCACTTGACGGTCATCCAACAGAATTACAATCCTTAGCCTATATAGATGATATCCTTGTCTCTGGTAATGATACTATTGAGATACAAAGACTACAACAGACTCTTCACTCATATTTTCACATGAGAGATCTTGATCCGATGACTTATTTCTTGGTCTGGAGGTGAATGGTTCCCACAAAGGGATAGTGCTTACTAAAATGAAATATACCAAGGAACTGATTGCTCTAGCTCAACTCCCTGATGCCAAGCCAGGGAAACACCATGGAGGACAGTGTCAAATATCATAAAGATTATGCCGATCCAATTCCCTGACCCCACTTTACAGTGGAGGCCGGTTGGTAGCCTAATCTACTTGACATTTACTCGTTCCAATATTTCATATGATGTGACCATTGTAAGCCAGTCCATGTCAGATCCACAACGTCATTTCGCAGTTGTCTTCCACATAATTTGATATCTTTGAGCGACCCTCAGTTGAAATTTGTTTTCCCATCTACATTTTCTCTTCAAATGGTCGATTATACAGCGCTGTCTGGGCCGGCTGGCTGGACACATGCTGATCCACAGCCGGCCAGTGCATGCTTTTTAGGAAGTTCTCTTATTTTCTGGAAAACCAAAACACAAGATTGGATTTTCAAATATCAATAACGACCGAATATCTTGATATATCTTCTTCATATTCTAAAATCATTTGGCTTGTTGGACTTCTCAAAGAACTCGGTATCAAAGTCTCTACTTTTATTCCATTTCATGCAAATAATACAAGTGCTATTATGAGTGTCCAAAGCACATTGATGTTGACTACCACCTTGCAAACATCTTTACTAAGACTATGACCTGAGACCGACATCAATTTCTCAAATCCAAATTAATGCTTATTGATCAGCATCAATTTGAGGGAGAGTGTGAAGGAACATAGAAAATAATACTCTCAAAAAGCACCAGATCGTAATATACTAATCCAGGAAATGAACGATTGTGAAAAGGATTATATAAAGGAGAGAGGCCATCGTCCAAGGCACACTCCATTCTCACCATTATCTTCTTTTTTATCATTGTCATCTTGTAGTTGACACCTATTACATCATTCTAGGTCAGACCATATTTTCCTTCTATTTCCTTGTATTTGTAATCACTAGCATGTATCTAATCTTCCAAGTATGTGCCCAAACCATCTCAAACATTATTATTGATTTTTTTTCCTTTTACTGTGGCTGCTAACATGTTTCCTTTTATGTGATCATTCTTAGTTCTATCCTCTCTTGTAACACCACACATCCTTGCTTGCATGCACATCAAGTCCCAAGGTACTTTGAATTCATTTTCTTTGTTAGGATTATGAGAACATCTTAATAAATAAAAAAAGGTTCATTACCCCGAGCGGGTCCCACCAAAGCAAGGTCTTGGGAGGGTCTAGATTCGAGCCAGACCTAATCTTTGGTAATTTTGCACAAATTGGATGCTCACAGGTCTCGAACCTGCATTATCATGCATGGCACCCAAGGCTTTTAACATTGCACCAAAGCAATGATCCTTATGAGAACATCATCTTAATAGAGTTTATTAAATTGGTAGGAATAGGCTAAACTTATTTGATCTTGTTTCCTAAATAATCTCATCCATGGTAATCAACAAATACGAGATTTTCCAAAGCATTCATACAATGAAGTGCCTCTCTAAAGTTTATACTAATCCAAATCTTTCCATCCAACATCATTAGATGGTTATTATGCATCATAGTCGGTCCTACTACGAGGGGTTTTCCTAAAAAAACTCCTTGGGAGTTTTCTAGCACTCCCCAACCCCACTCAGCTGAGCACTGTGGGACCCACACAGGGCCCCATTTGGAGATGGAACTGAGGGGGATTGAAAGATTCCCCCCCCCCCCCCCAACACACACACCAAAAAAAAAAACAAGAAAAAGAAAAAGAAAAAAGAAAACTTGTGTATGGTGACGAAGGCTCAAATCATCATCCTAATCACTTGATCGCTAACAAGTTTTCACCATCCAAAAGAGTATGCAGTCAATCTAATGGTCTAGTCCATTCAGATGGCTGCCAAACCTGACTTAGCAGGAGAAGGGGCGGACGCATGTTGTAGGTAGTGGGTGCGGCTAACCCAAGTCAAATTATAAACTCCCTTAAAAGGACCTTGCCCACATGAGCCACGCGGTGGTTGGGGCCCAATTTCGCACCACCCCATGATTTAGGTAGCCCGATTTCAATATCGAAAACCTTTGATGCACGGATACTTCAAAATGGACAACGTATCGTGTCGTATCGTATCCGATACTTCACTTTTTATGTGTAAAATTCGTGTCCTTGCCGTGTCTATAGCGTGCCCTTGCCGTATCCATGACGTATCAGTGCATCACGACGAAAACTCTTTCCGATTTCATTCAAACCCCATCCTCAAATCAACAAACGTCTCCATACCAAAACCCTACCACATCTTTCCGCCCTACCTGATTGTCCCCTCTAGCACGAATTTCAGTCGCCGATCAGGCTTTCTTTCCATTAGTGACAACAATAGCATCAATTCTCTCTCCATTTGTCTGCCCATGTCTTTATCTATCTATTTCTCTCTTTGTAGTAGAAACCCCCAAATCGCTGCAACGCAGGAAAAAACCCAAAATTGCAATAGATTCGCCATTGACTCTCCGACAATCTTTCTTTCTCTAATAGAAAACCCCAAAGTCTCTTTATTCAACCATATCTCTTTAACTCCCTCCGGCAAACAAGAGGTAGCTTTGTTCATCTATTTCTTTTTTTAAATCTTGTTTTTATACCAGTTGAAGGTTACGTTTGTTTTATGACTTATGAGACAAGTGGTTTTTTTTTCTTTAATTGGGTTTGCATTTGATGGAGATTTGAATACTCTTTTATATCATTCTACCCAATTAGGTTGATTCCTCATAACAATAGTCATTTTTTCTTAAAATTTGTTTATCTTTCAATTAAAAATAACTTGTTTCTCTTGTGAAATACTACCAAAAAAAAGAAGCTGTCATGTTTGTGGGTAGAGTTTATTTATTTGTATAGGGCACTAAAAAAAAACATTATAAATAAATTCAAGGATCAGTACTAATAAATTATAAAACATCCACAAATGAGCACTTGATAAAATATAGGAGCTTCGTTCAAAAATTATCTTGGTCACTATAGAGATTCTAAGCTAATGGTTCAATGAAGGGGTATGCACCTAGGACTAACCTGAATCTAGATGGTTGAACACAAACCAATAAGTGAAGTTTTAGTTGGGCTACTCAGAATTTGGGAGGCTTGTTGCTGAATTTTGGTTTGGCTAATCAGAACTATTGCCCTAATTTTGTGACCTTTCAAAAGTAAACCAAAAATCTCAATACTTAAAATGAGTACGGTCTTGAGCCAAATTGCACTCAGGTAATTAATGTTGGTTAGTGCTCAAATTGATTGTGCTTGGTTTCCGTTGGTAAGGGTTTGGTTTTATTAACGTACGGTGTGTGTTGGGCTTGTCTTGAGGCAAACTGTAAATTTAATGTGCTAACTGTATGACATGAATTTAGCTTACTCTAGTAAATAGTAAACCGGGCAATTATCTGTGGCATATTTGAATTTTTGAATTACAACAAGTCTTCATGGTAAGATTTTTAAGGGACAAATCCTGCAAGAAAAAATATTTTATTTTTATTTTTTCTTTTTTTTTTATTTTGCTATTAAGTATAATAGAATATTTTGTTTTACTTTGGTGGTGGTTAGCACTTAGTAGAGGTACTTCTTACAATCAATTGCTAGGCAGGTCATCTAACTCAAGGGCAACTTAGTCACTGTTTGCTTTTTTTTTTAACCAAATGTAATGTATTGGAGAATATGATGATGAAAACATTCGTCAATTTTTTCCCCACCCAAACAAAAATCCTGGGTCCGCCATTGAGCAGGAGAGTCCTTGTTTAATGGTCCACTCAGATTGATCATAAGGTGGGCCCCCACTAGGTGAGCACCAGTGCTCAATGGAAGTTTTTCACACAGATATATATATTCTCGTACGGATGGGAAATGATCCAGTGTCTCCTTCAGATGGGAAATGATCCAGTGAGTATGGTGCTCATTGTATTACGGTGTGCACAACCTTGTGGGGCCCACCTTATGACCCATCCGAGTGGACCATAAAACAAGGGACACTCATAATAACCACTGATTCCCGCATTTTTCACCCATTTGAATGGATTGGACCATTGGATAAAGGGACAAGAAATTTTTTTCATATAAATCCGTTAAACTTGTGGGCCACAGATCAAGGATTAGAGGCATGGGATTGGCTTCAAACTTCATATCTAGTGTGGTTCCACTTGGATCTTTCCATTCCCTTTGTTTCGTGATTTGTGGGGCCTCAAGTGGGCCCCATCCAACTGGCTCATTTAGCTCTCTCTCACAATAACATGAGCACCATGCTCATAGTCATAGGTATAAAATGTGCCCTTTTGAAAGGGGCTCTTTTTTTTTAAATTTTTTGGCTAACTGCTCCTTTTGGCAATCACTAGAAACTTGCCATGTGTAACCCTATATTATGAGGGAAGCTCCTTTCCATGGATGAGTATAGCTTCATATCTCCTTAGTGGGGCCCACATTTTAAAATCCAAATTACTCAAAAGAAATGTTCCTACTGAATGACGGACAAGATCTGGCCAAATTTCATATTAAAAAAGAAGTCTGGATCACAGTAATTGCACATTGACCCTTTTCATTTATTTTTGCTTAGAATACGGATGAAGCCATCAGAAGGATAAGGCCTTGGATCCTCTACAGTTGGCACAATAGCAACTGGGAAATCAATTAACCAAATTCTCCAATGCGAGAGGTTGTGATTGATAAACCTCATTGGACGACAAAAAGGGCTCACTAGTCACTTCTACAAAAAATAAGCCCGTGCACACCATAGCATCTATCTATATGTATTAGAAGAAGCACAATAGTTGATTGGAAAATCAACCGTCTAATTCTGAGTTAACTCAGCTAGAGCATTGAAATCAATTGACTCTTTAACTTCCTGTAGATCAAAGTTTGTGTTTAGCATTAGAAACTCCAGCAACTGCAATGGCTCAGATGATTTCTACATGAAAGGGTATGTTCCAAACACCCAGCAACAGCATTTTGTAGTTCAAGGGTCCAATGTAGCCTCTGAAGGGTTTCTACCTTAACTTTGCAAAATAGTCTAACATGTATGCATTTGGTTAAGTATGTCGTCCTAGCTTTTTGGTAGAGATGACCATATATTATAAGAGAAGCATATATTATTAAGTGTAGGTCATAAGAGAAGTACTCTTACAGAGTTTTTAGGGTTCGTTAGCTTGGCATTGGATCTCAAGGAATCACAAAGGAGAATTAAAGAGGTGCGTGAAGAGTCTAAGGTGGAGATAAAGAGGTGCGTGAAGAGTCTAAGGTGGAGATTGCGACCATAACTTTCTTAACATCGGTAAGTAAAAGGAAAGACTATTTGATGGCCTCTTGTGGATCTTGACCATTAATCCTTTACTCTTTGCCCCTTTGCTATTAAAGAAAGGCATTGCTTAGAAGTCCTACGAATTGAATACAGTTTCCTTAACAAGCTTTTTAATGTAAATATAAAAAAGGAGGCACACAGATAGAAATGTCATTTCAGAAAGCAGATAGAGAAAGGGCTAATCAGTAATCATTCCCCTCTCAAATAGAAAGAGCAATGACTTAAAATATTTAAATGCAAACGAATGAAGGGAACAAATAAAATGATGCTTTATGTTTACTCATCTTTTTCATACAATATACTACCAAGGACTGCAAATGCCACCAAGTCACCACCAGCAATTAAGCAAAGTACAAGCAAGACATATATAGAAAATGACTGGAATTGAAGCTTCAAATCATTGTTTGAATGAATCAACAAAACAATAAACAAAAGAATGCAGAAATTCTCACCTTACTTATCTTGGGAACAACAGATCTGAGCATGTAGAGCCTGTCATTGAGTTTCTTCCTCCGCCTCCTCTCCGCCATCAGATTCTTCGCCGGAAGCCCCTTCCTCTTCCCTTTCTGGTCAACCCCAGTAGTACTTCTGTCTGCATTCAAACTCTTCACATTCTCCTCCTCCGCTTTCGCACTACCAGTCCTTGCATCATCAGAATCATAGTTCATGCTTGCATCATCCAAATCATTCTCCTCATTGATCATTATCATCTTCTTCCCCTCATCGTCTTCCCAGTCCCTCCTCTCCATACTACTGCTACTCCTCTCCCTGCGAAACAGATTGCCACGCGCCACAGAGCAGTAAAGCCCTGAATTTCGACCATTCTCCCCTGAATTCTGCCGGAGTGCCGCTCTCTTCTGGAAGAGTGTAGGCTGCACTCCGACCGGAGGCAAGATCTCAAGCGGACGGAGCGTCTTTGGCCGGTTCTGGAACAGAGGAGCACTTGCGGCTGCAGAACCGTCGAAACCCCAGAACCCCTGGGAATCGAATCCGGCATTTTCCGAGAGAGGGAGCAAACGGGTATTCGGGAAGTGCGTTTCCGAGTTGAAATCGAGAGCACCCATTTGGCCATTTGACCCCAAATCGCCCAAAACTGGCAAAACCCCACAACCCCTGTTCAACAAAACAGAGGAATTCGAAGATGGGCCCGCCAGAAATCCTGCTGAATCTCCGGAGAGATCGAACCCGCCTTCAAAAGCGTTGTTGGAGAAGGCGCCGAGGAGTGACGTCGATGAAGAATGCAAGCAGTTCTTCGGAGGGAAGAAAGGCTGAGAAGGATCGAAGTTGAAGACGGGCGAAGGAGAACAGGAGGAAGAAGAGTCCATATGCTGAAAGAGAGCGTTTTCCTGATTTGGGTCGGAAGGAAATGCAATGTCTTTGATTTCTTGGTGGTTTTGGATGGTTTGAAAGCCGTTTTGAGATGGGTTGGAGTTGGTGTTTATGTACCAGTCTTGTGCTTCTCCTTCTTCAAGCAGTGACTTGAAGCTGTAGAGGCCTAAGCCGTCCTGTTTCTGGCTGGTTCTAGACCAGGAAGCACCTCCTTCTTCTTCCTCTCCTTCTCCCATCCATGCACTTGCATTAACGTTTGAAAGCATTTCTCCTCTCCTTAGGCTTCTGGGTTCTGTTTAGAGAAAGGTGAGAAGCTTTTAGCAGTATATCATTTGGAGGAAAGAGAGAGAGAGAGAGAGAGAGAGAGAGGCAACTTTTTCACCACCACTCCACTTGGAAGAGAACGACAGGGATAGCTTTTAGCAGTCTTTGACACCGTTAGCTATTTGTATCTGTTAGAGATAGAGAGAGAATTTAGACAGAGAGAGGCGTCTGCGTCTCCACCTGGAAGAGAGGATACAGATTACACCAAACGTCCTACAGAGAGAGAGACAAGAAATCTGTTTTATCTAATCTGTATCAGGCTCTCTCTCTCTCTCTCTCTCCCTTTCTCTCTTCTCTCTCTTAAAATCAGAGTCCAAGATTACAAAATTGCACATGCATGATCCAACCGTTCATCTAGAGTGGTCCCATGGGATGATGGCAAACTTGTCGAAAATCCATCCGGATGCACAGCCACGATGGAATCTTATTTTATCTATTTAGGATTGTTCTAAAAAGTATGACTCAGTAATGACTCTTTTTTTTTTTCATTTGAGCTTTTAAGATAGATACATGACAAAAACTAGAAAACTAATTAAACTGTATTACTGATAACAAATTCTTTTTAATGAAATCTAATTTTACGGATACATAGGATGATCCAGTTGAGATGAAGTAAAATGAATGGCTAAGATCACTGCATGATGTATGGACAATGTTGGAGAAGGCTGGAGCAAAGAGGGTGTGACTATAGGGTGGAAATGCTATGTATGTTGTTTCTATTTATTCTGGAGATGGAGTGAGGTGTAACTGAGAAGTGTTCTGTTTCAGACTTTGATATTGATATGGACACTTTTTGTCACTATCCAAAAAATAGTCAATGCCGTGAGCTAAGCTAAAAAGAGCCAGATAGCAATAATAGCATGCAGGACTATTTCATATAGGGAAATTCTCAATTAAGTTCTTGACTTTTTATTTTATTTTAAAACATAACAAAAGTTTCAAAAAAATTTAAATTATTATTAGTCTCGAAGTATTTTAATAAGTTTTCAATTAAGGACATCCAGCAATTTAAAGGTATTTTTTAACGACTTTTCTTCTCATTTTTTTAAATACCTAAATTACCTTTCATTTAAAGCCATGACATGATTCCAACAGCCATTATATGCAGCCGATCGCACGGGGACGCCGATTGTCCTTGATCATAGTGAGGACGCCAGTAAAGAAAATGAGGAAAATATAGAGAAAGTGAAGTAGGGTAATTTGAATGTTTTTAAAAATCGAGAGAAAAAGTTTTAAAAAAATAGCTTTAAATGGACAGATGTCCTTAGATAAAAATTTCTGAAAAGATTTAGGGATTAATTTGAAAAGTTTTAAAAGCTTGTGTCATTTTCTTAAATAAGACAAAAAAACTTAAGGCCTTATTTGAGATTTTCCCTTTCATATATGATGAATCTAGCTATTCATGGTTATGGGTAAGTGATTATTGGGCCTAAGAGTTGGACCTAATAGGGCCCTATAGAGGATGGAAGTTTTATCAAATCAAGGCGCAACTATAGATCCTAGGTAGAAGATTTATCAAAGAAAGATTTTAGTATGGGTTTTGGTACCCCAGATGAGTGGGTTTTGGTACCTCAGATGAAGATGAGTGAGACCATTCATCAGAACAGTTAGACCAACATATCAAGGTTTAACTAAATGTATTGGTTAGTGTTGGAAATTGTGTGACCCGCATGCCACATACCCTACGTCAAACCAAGCAATGGCAGTTGCCAAGAGAGAACTAGAGTCCAACTATAATGAAAGACTTGATCTGTTGTAGATAAGATAGGGATCTGTTGAGATCGAGTCTTATTCCCACGTAGCAAACTCCTATCAAGATTAGGGGTCGTGGGTATTTTTACGGAAGAGGACTCTAGTAAGCCTGACTCCTCGGGATCACTATATAAAGGAGATGGGAACCCTTAATGAGATACACAATCCAGTCTCGTTCAGATCCAGTCGTAGGAGATCCCAACGATCATTCAGTTAGATGAACATATCAAGGTTTAACTAAAAGTATTGGATGATCATGGTAGGGTTGATTTGATTATCAGAGATTCAAAACAACCACCTACGGTTCAATCGACTACTTGGTTGTAGATGAATCTAGCAGCTGGGATATCGGTTGATTTCAGCAGTTTGACGAAAATAAACTTCAAATAAAATAATTTGATGGCATGTTTGGCAGGATCAACAGTACCTACAACTTGATCCAATTGAAGAAATGAGGATTCTACTTCTATTTGCGTGCAAAGCCAAAGATCCAAATGGACTAGAAATGCAAGTTATTGTCTTGTTCCAATTGATGTTCAATCTTGAAAGATGGAGACATAACGTACAATCTCAATGACAAGTTTATACTCTTAACACATGGGGGAATGGTGTAACCGAAAGTTGGCTCTAGAAAGATTCTTGATAGACCTTTTTTTTTTTTAGAGAATAGACTTTTGATGGTAATTGTTTGACATAACATTTTATTATGTTCATCTTGGTAGGAAAAAAACAAAAAGAAACTTTGAAGGCCAGCATTTAACTTTTATTTTATGAGTTGTTGATATTGACTTTTTCATGGGTTAATTTTCTTCGCAAGTGGATATAAATAGGGGCATTTGGGCGGAGGTCCCTCAACTGTGATTTTTATTGCAAACGGTCCACACCATTTTTTCGTACTGACGGCAGTTCTTTTATAAAAGTAACTCATTGAAAAAGACAAAAACACCCTTGTACACGTCAGCAAAAGCAGAATCAGACAATTTATCTGAGTTTTGGCAAAGCTCAGCAATAATTCAAATAAACTTCTCTCATTCCATTGAGGTTTGGATGGCGTTAGAGTTTCAGAACGACAAAGTGGTCTTCATGAAGTTTTTAGAGGACGTCTTAAGCTTTTCAGAAAGGTCTGGTTCGCAAAAATTCAAGTTCGTTTGGGCCTCCAAGCGTTGCTTCAAAATAAGGCCGGAAAAATCGATCCAAAATTCCTGTTTTTACTAGTAAACTTCAATGAGCCATAACTTGAGCTTCCGAAGTCCAAATTGGATGATTCAAAAGCCTATAATCATCTACACATCTAGGGCTACAACTTTCATGAAGAGACCAAGTCAATATTCCACCGTTATGTCATAGAAGAATACCTCACAAGTTGGACACAAACTCAGATAAATTTGTCTGAGTTTTATCAGAAATTCAGATAAATTTGTCAAATGAACTTCTCTCATTCCATTGAGGTTTGGATGGCGTTAGAGTTTCAGAACGACAAAGTGGTCTTCATGAAGTTTTTAGAGGACGTCTTAAGCTTTTCAGAAAGGTCTGGTTCGCAAAAATTCAAGTTCGTTTGGGCCTCCAAGCGTTGCTTCAAAATAAGGCCGGAAAATCGATCCAAAATTCCTGTTTTTACCAGTAAACTTCAATGAGCCATAACTTGAGTTTCCGAAGTCCAAATCGGGTGATTCAAAACCCTAGAATCATCTACACATCTAGGGCTACAACTTTCATGAAGAGACCAAGTCAAGATTCCACCGTTATGTCATAGAAAAATACCTCACAAGTTGGACACAAACTCAGATAAATTTGTCTGAGTTTTATCAGAAATTCAGATAAATTTGTCAAATGAACTTCTCTCATTCCATTGAGGTTTGGATGGCGTTAGAGTTTCAGAACGACAAAGTGGTCTTCATGAAGTTTTTAGAGGACGTCTTAAGCTTTTCAGAAAAGTCTGGTTCGCAAAAATTCAAGTTCGTTTGGGCCTCCAAGCGTTGCTTCAATTAAGGCCGGAAAAACCGATCCAAAATTCCTATTTTTACCAGTAAACTTCAATGAGCCATAACTTGAGCTTCCGAAGTCCAAATCGGGTGATTCAAAACCCTAGAATCATCTACACATCTAGGGCTACAACTTTCATGAAGAGACCAAGTCAAGATTCCACCGTTATATCATAGAAAAATACCTCACAAGTTGGACACAAACTCAGATAAATTTGTCTGAGTTTTATTAGAAATTCAGATAAATTTGTCTGAGTACAGAGAGAGATTTGGATAGAGAGATATTTCAAAACCGATTCCATCTTTGAAGAAATGAAATAGAGAGAATCAGAAGTCATGACATGGTGGCGATGAAAGTGCTCTGCAACGATACTCCAAACCATGGAAAGGAATGGAAAATGGAAAATGAGAGAGAAGAAGAAGGCAGGAGTTCGAATGAGGGTTGAAAGGGGCAAATTAGTCATGAAAATATATGACGTGGCATATTAGGGACCTTTCACCAAAGTATCTCCAGCTGTCTGGACTAGAGACATTAGAGAAAAAGTTGTTGTCCTTGATGCCTTAGAAGACCGTGCGCAGGGACTTTTGGCTAATTTACCCATATAAATAATGGTTGACCGGATACGGTTTGCGAAATAAAAAAACTAAAATTTCGAGCCTTGAATATACGCTTGATAGAATTCTAATCAATCAAGAATTTTCACTTCTCCATTCAAACGTGCAGTCTTAAACTCAAGTATTTCTGATCACTCCCCGTTGTAGATGACTTATTTGGATGATTCTTATGCTAAAATACCTTTTAAACATTTTTATTTTTGGGCAAATTGTGATGAATTTTTTGCTTGTGTGAACAATGCCTGGAATATTAGTATGGAGGGGCCTCCTTTATTCAAGGTTGCTTGTAAACTAAAAAATGTAAAGATGGCTTTGAAGCAATGATATCGTACCCATATTCCATTAAATACTCAGTTTGATCTAGTTAGACAATCTTTTGAAGAAATTAAGATGGCTAATGTCCAAAAACAAGTTGATGTTGATTTACAACATAAAGAGCGTAACGCTCGTGATCAATTAGCTTTCCTTCTACTGATGGAAGAGAGCTAGCATGCTAGAACAAAAATCTAGGGATAAATCTGATCTTAATTTAGGGGATGGTAATTCAAGATACTTCTATGGGCTTCTTAAGCATCATAAGAAGAATTCATATATTAATCAGATTACTAATATTGAAGGCACCTGCTTTACAAAATTTGAATATATTTCTAAGGTATTTATTTCCCATTTTAAGAAGATTCTAAGCCCTCCTCTTAATCCTTTGGAATCAACTTTGACCCACATAGATAATTTTGGGCGTCTTTCGGATGCAGGTCATGTTGAGAATCTTATGAAATTCTTTATTGTTGAGGAGATTGAATATGCTATTAAAATAGCTAGCCCTAATAAAGCCCCTGGACTCAATGGTTTTAATGCCCACTTTTTTAAAGTATGTTGGCCAATTACTGGAAAGATGTTTGTGATGCTATTCAAGGTTTTCTCTATTCTGGTAAGATGTTAAAACAACTAAATGCCACCTTTATTGTCCTTGTTTCGAAGGGAGAGCTCGCTAATAACCCTGATAAATTCAAGCCTATATCTCTTACAAATGAGATCTATAAGATTATCGGTCGTATCTTAATGTTTAGACTGAAGCCGTTGATTCCTAAACTTGTAGGCCCCATGCCGTCGGCTTTTATTCTAGGGAGGGGAATCACAGATAACATTTTGGTAACTCAAGGTCTATTGCACAACTTCCACTTACATAGAGGAGTCTCCAGATTGTGCCTCAAGTTAGACTTTGTAGAGGCACATGATAGTGTTCGATGAGAATTTCTTCAAGCTGCTATGACTTCTATGGGGTTCCCAAATCACTTTATTAGATTGATTATGGAGTGTGTTCAACATCCAAGTTATTCTATTCTCCTTAATGGCACCTCTATTGGGCACTTTAAAGGTAGGATGGTCTCCGTCAAGGATGCCCTTTATCTCCATTTCTATTTGTTATTGTGATAAAATTCTCTCTATTATGATGACAAGGTGTGCATTTTCTCAGCCTATTCTAACCCCCTTTGTCAATGGGAATGTGGTTATCTCTCACTTGATTTTTCCAGATGATGTAATTATTTTTAGCAGAAGTACACTTCGTATGCTGCATATAATCTAAAAAGGTTGCTTGAGGACTTTCATCGCTTGTCAGGACTTTGTGTTAATGGGAATAAAATTTTCATTATTTTTTCTAGTTGCAATGAGGAGACTCGAACAATGATAAAGGGTATTCTAAATGTGAATGAAGGATCATTTCCATTTCGATATTTAGAGATCCCAATGTCTTCTCGGAGGTTATCTCACCATGATTGTATTCCAGTATTGGAGAAATTCAAGGCTAGACCGACTCGCTAGAAATCTAGCCTTCTATCTTATGCAGGTCGTCTGGAGTTAATTAGTTCTACATTGACTGCTCTACATATCTATTGGGCTTCCACATAACTTCTTCCCAAATCCATTCTCAGTGCTATTGATCGAAGTATGGAGGATTTCTTTTGGAATAAATGGACCGGAAGTTATTTGCATCCTAGAGCATGGAGCACTATATGTAAGCCTTTCAACCATGGTGGTTTAGGTATCCAATATGTATTTATCTTAAATTGGGCTACTATTATAAAGTAGGTGTAGAAAGTTGTTGTGAATTATCTTTCTTGTTGGAACATGTGGGTTTATGCTAAATGCATCAATGACAAGTCTTTTTTGGGATATTAAGATTTCAGCTACGGCTTCATGGGGATAGCGTTTAATTTTGTCTTTGTGAAGCCGAACACTACTGTTTATTCATCATTTGATAGGAAATGGCACCTCCACACGCCTATGGACTAATCCATGGATGGAAATTGGGCATCTGATAGTTCAGTATGGCCTACGACCAAGTTATGATCTTGGTAAGTGATTATACTCATGATAGTACTTGGCATTTTCTAGTGCGCAGATCTGCTGTTCTGTTGGACATCTGGGGATATATTACTACTAAGGTTTATCTAGCTATTGATTATCCTGATGAAATTATTTGAACCTTAGAAGATTGTGGGAAGTTCTCTTTGAAATTACCATCTAATATGATTGCAAATCATGATGGGATTTTTGCTCCATAGACTAATCTTATTTGGTGTAAGGGATCTATTAAAAAGCACTCTATTTGCACCTGGATGGTGATAAAAGGGTGCCTAAAGACAAAAGACTTTCTTTTGCAACAGAATGTTCAATGTGACTCTTCTTATTCCTTATGTTCAGCAACTTGGGAGTCCATTGAACATATTTTTCTTTATTGCCCTTTAACAAATAAAGTATGGAGATTTACGCTTCGCTTGTTTAATCTCCAACCTATCACTTGTGCGCTACCTATTGAGATGGTTGAGTCCATTCTTTTACCGGTAAATCAAAGTGATAAGGCTATGATCACCTTAAGGTCGGCTGATTTTCTTGGTTGTCGCTTGGAATGCATGGTAAGAGAGGAACTCATGCATTTTTTGAAGAAAGATTGTGGATTGGAGATATGTGGCATATCGGACTCAATCTCAATTTCGGAGTCGGATTCGCTTTTTAGGCCTTCACTTACCGGATCATGTTTCCTGTCATTGGGATCTTCTCCTAGACCACATTGGACTGGTGAGGATTGTTGTTCATGCTCTAACAAATATGTGGAGGCTCACTATTGCATGGCTTGCTCCAATGATTATGGGCATTTTATGGTCCGACTTGGAAGTGCCTTGGTGTGCTTGTTCAATCATTATTGGTAATCTGGTTAATGATATTCAAGTACTATTAGACTTAGCCCCACCTTTTTTCACTCAGTTTTGTTATGAATTGGAGGATGATTTATTGCAGATTGCTATGTCTCCAACACTTTCAAATTGGCATCTCAATCTCAATTGAGGCGATTGCATGATCTTTTACATTTCAAAGCATCCACAACAACTTATCACGATTTCAAATTCATCATGGCGATTATTTCGTAAAATGAAGCAGATTCCCGCTCCAAAAAGTCCTTTTTGATTTCGAGCTTCATCATTTACTCTTGAGCTAGGGGATGTGGGCTTTAAGTAATTTATGGATGTAGGCTTTAAGTAACTTATACCCATTTACAAGAACAAAGGAGATATTCAGAACTGTGCGAACTACTGCGAGATTAAATTGATGAGCCATACGATGAAATTATGGGAGAGAGTTATCGAGAGAAAACTAAGAAGAACAACAAATGTTTCAGAGAATCAATTTGGTTTCATGCCTGGGAGATCAACCATGGATGCTATCTTTCTCCTGAGGAGGTTAATGGAACAGTATAGAGAAGGTCAGAGAGATTTACATATGGTGTTCATTGACTTGGAGAAAGCCTATGACCGGGTTCTTAGGGAAATTCTTTGGGGAGTTCTGGAAAAGAAAAGAGTGTGTGTCGCTTATATTGAGGCGATAAAGGATATGTATGATAGAGTCGTGACATCTATAAGGACGACTGGCGACGAAACTAAGGAGTTTCCTATCACGATTGGTCTACACCAAGGCTCAGCGTTAAGCCCGTACTTGTTTACCCTCGTTATGGATGAGATTACAAGACATATCCAGAATGAGG
Organism: Litsea cubeba; assembly: GCA_012931725.1. Taxonomy (NCBI): domain Eukaryota; kingdom Viridiplantae; phylum Streptophyta; class Magnoliopsida; order Laurales; family Lauraceae; genus Litsea; species Litsea cubeba. The sequence continues at coordinate 50,484,970 of CM022944.1, forward strand.
TGCCGTGGTGTATGCTATTTGCAGATGACATTGTTTTAGTGGATGAGACGAGAGAAGGGGTGAATGCTAAACTAGAATTGTGGCGGAAAACATTAGAGACAAAAGGGTTTAGGCTAAGTCGATACAAAACGGAATATATGGAATGCAAGTTTAGTCAAAGTAGGACACCTGGTAACATAGAAGTAAGTTTGGGCACACAAAAGATTGTAGAGAAATAAAACTTTAGGTACCTTGGATCTATGGTGCAACAGGATGGAGGGATTGATACTGATGTAAGTCACAGGATTAGGCCGGGTGGACCAAATGGAGGAGTGCTTCGGGGGTCTTGTGTGATCAGAAAGTCCCCCTCAAGGTTAAAAGAAAGTATTATAAGGTGGCGGTACGACCATCGTTGTTATATGGATCAGAGTGTTGGGCAGTAAAGCATAATCATGTCAAGAAGATGGAAGTTGCGGAGATGAGAATGCTAAGATAGATGTGCGGGATCACAAGGAGAGATATGATTAGGAATGAGGAGATTATGGGCAAAGTAGAAATAGCACCGATTGGAGATAAAATGAGAGAAAATCGACTGAGATGGTTCGGCCATGTTAGAAGGCGTCCAACGGAGGCACCTGTTAAAAGGTGTGAAAGCCTGGAGATTGCCAGGAGTAGGAGAGGGAAAGGGAGACCTAAGAAAAGTTGGAAAGAAACTATTAAACATGACCTTGCTTACATGGATCTAACCGAGGACATGGCCCTAAACAGATTTGATTGGCGTCGTCAAATCCATATAGCCGACCCCACCTAGTGGGAAAAGGCTTGGTTTGGTTTAGGCTTTTGATTATTTTCATCTAATTGTGGGACATTTATTTTTTTTACCTTCTCCTTTATCAGATACAAGGTTTTTTTGTATTTTGGGTTTAACCCACCTCTTTGAATACAATCTAACTTACTATTAAAAGAAATAAATAAATTGTGAGCTTTGTGGTGGGAGTTTTGGTTTTCAAAGATTTGAGGAACATAATCCATTTGACTTCTTGTTATGGTTTTGGAAAGGGCCTCTCTCTCTCTCTCTGATTGACTTCATATTCATGGGGGTTTAGACTCACGAATCATTGGGTGCATCTTTGATATAATACCATTGAATTGTAAGGAATGGCCCACCATTTTGCAATAAGCACTTCCATTTATCGTTACCTCAGGCCTATATCAATAATCATATGAAGAAAATTACTTCAATACAAAAGTGAAAACCATTCCAATTTTATAGATATTTCGGTGACTTGATTCAGTGGCCACTTGAAAGGCTACAGAGATTCAGTGGCTTACCAAGTTACCTTTACAAGAAGTGCGCCCTGCAATCTCATTTTGCACAAATGCATGGCGTACTTTACAAACTTATTCCGACTCACCTCACTCGACTCTGGTTAAATCATTAGGTTGAGCTAGTCAAACTAGTCTAGTTCAATCTGCTAGAACAGTCAGCTTGACTGCCTGAGTTACTCAGCATAATGACATAGGGTACCCTAATAAACCGGGGACTCTTTAGAGCTTGTTTGTTTGCATAAATTAAATACATAGGAATTCATGATTAAATGAGCTCTACTCAATTACTATTAAAGAGGTGAATGACGGATGATATGAGATAACAATGTAAATAGGACCTTTGAGTTTCCGAGAATCTGAATTACTAGCTAGAGTGATGGATGCACAATCATGTACTATCTCATCTTATTTAATTTTCATTGAAAGAGGGTTAGTTGATGATCATTTTATATTTCATTCTTTCTCCATTTGTACCTACCTATAGAAATACAACCTAAGAATTCAAATTACATGAAACAAACGGGCTCTTAGTAAACTGCATCACACAATGCTTCAAATTTACCCATGTCGGCATCATCTAATTTTGATCCTCACATTTATCAGGCACAAACTCTTTGATTCCTGAGACTCATGGTCCTTTTTTTTTGGTTTTGTACATGATCGCCTAAGAAATGAGGCCATGGATTTTGGAACTCATGGTTATAGAATCAACACATCTTGAATACCATTGATCAATTGGAGTGTGCGGTTATCTATTGAGTTCAAGCACAAATCATAGCACACAGGCTAATAATCTCTACCACCAAAATCACTATTAAACACTTTTTGGGATGATTTCATAATTGCTTTAAGCAAAACCGAATCTAGTATATTATGTATTGAAGTGAAAAATCTGCAATTAACAAATCACATGAGCGCGCAAACACATTAAGAAGAATCACACATAGATTGCTTACATCCACGAATGAAGAGAATCTTAATAATACCAATTTTAAGACAATTTCTAATGAGTAAGAATCTTTAGGTTCTTGGGACGAGACAAAAAATAAAATAAAAACCATAATTTTTTTAAAAAAATTGGTCGTGATCAAAACAACACCTTCATATCAGCAACTTAAAATCTTAAATTTTGAACCTGGTCCCACTTATTATCTAAAAAAAGAGTCCCGATCCCCAAATAGGGAGATATTGTTTCTACGAAACAGGGGATCCGGACTCCAAAAAATAATTGTTCTAGCTACAAAATAGCCGTCTAAATATATAAATTATCACATCATACCACAAGCAAATCGTCATCATTGATAAGAGGTAAAATATTGCAAAGAAAACCTAATATGGTATGTTTGATAGAAAGAATCTGAAAAATCCTAGTTAGGAGAATTTCAAATACGCACAAATATTTACTGGAAATTTTATGATTGGATTATTCAATTGCCAAATTCTAAAAATTATTGCATTCCAAATATCTAGAGCACAATATTTTGGCCACTCTACTGTAACTTGTAGCTAGTTTTTTCAAAGTCTCTCTATAAATCAGAATGTAGAGAACTCAGGAATTTTGTGTGATAAGGTTCAAAGCTCTTTATTTTTTCCAAAGCTCTTTATTTTTTCTTTTTTCCTTCCCTCTCTGGCGACCTTCTTCTTATCCAAGACTTGGCCGCTGATCCACTATGGATGGAGGACCAGCCTCCATTCCATCTGCACTTCGTCCCCCTTCCCCTCCTTCTTCCTCGTTGATGGATCAAATCCGTGTGATGTTGAGTTATGCTGAAGATCGTAATGCTAAGATTTCTTTCTTGAAATCGGTCATTAAGAAAAAGCAAGAAGGATCTATTCCGTCTGATGTTCCTCGTGACCTACTTTTGGAAGCCAAGATTCGTATTGGTAATGAGAAGAAAGCTTCTGCACGTCGAGCAGCCTCCATCATATCGATGGAAGTTTCACCATCTGATGAGGACCGCAGGCAACATATCTTACAGGTGGAGAAGAATATTGGTCATCTGATCTCTGATGACGAACTGGTTGAAGTATTGGTAACCACTGCTGAGCCAATAGACCTAGATACCGCTCCGGAACAAACAAAGAATGCTTCGTCGTCTTCGGGTCCTTCTCCAAAAAAGTTGTAGGAACCTAATGCATCGTCGTCTTCAGATCTTTCTCCGAAAAAGTTGCAGGAACCCAATGCATCGTCGTCTTCAGGTCCTTCTTCTCCAGATCCGGGAAAGTTGCAAGAACCCAAAGTTTTAGAAACATGGTCGTCATTATTCCAGCCACGTACAGATCGATCAAGGGATTTACAGCACCACTCCCAACCTTCAAAATATCCACTACACCATATCGAGTTTGATGAGGAAGACTCATCTGCAGCGATTCAAAACTGGGGGAATGCTCTGGTGGGGTATTTCATTGGAAATTCACCTTCTGTGCCTGAAATTTGTGCCTGCCTTTCCAAAGCTTGGAGGGTGAAAGATCTGGAACTTATTTCTATGGCAGATGGGTTCATGTTGTTTAAGCTTCACTCTTATGATTCCGGCCAGCAGATTCTTGATGAAGGTCCCTGGTTCGTCTATGGCCGTCCATTAATTTTGCGACGGTGGGCTGAGGACATTACAATGTATCGCGACAATCTTGAAACCATTCCTGTCTGGGTTCGTCTTCCAAACATAAACTTTTGTTTTAGAACAACTTCTGCTCTCAGTAAAATCGCCAGTGTCATTGGTAATCCCATTTGCATGGACCATGCGACTGCAACTGGCAATAGATATGCCTTTGCTAGAGTTTGCGTTGAAGTGGGCGTTGAAGCTGCCTTCCTTTCTGAGTTGCGTATGAAATTTAAGGAGAAAACTATCATTTAGAAGGTTGAATGCGCTTGGAAGCCAAATCCGTGTAAATCTTGCAAAACTTTCAACCATGGTGATATTTCTTGTCCCTTAAAACCTGCACAACATAAGTCTAGAAAGGTGTGGATTCCGAAGCAAACACATTCAAAAGCAGCACCTAAGGTTGGCGTTGAGGAGCTCATTCAGCAAGAGAAGGAGCAACATGACCTTGCTGTAACTGATTGGACTGTAGTAAAAGGGAAGCACACCCCTGCGCAGATCACTTCTCCTTCAAAACCTCCTTTCAGCTCTTCTCCTAAACCAGTTCAGATCCCTTCTGTGGATTCAAACCGCTTCCTAAGCCTCTCAAATCTTGATGGGGATTCTACAGCTTCTGATGATGCTATTGCCCTAACTACTGCCTTAGTCCTCCATTCAGGTAGCGATCTGGCAGGTAGTACAGTTGCAAGTCAGGTTCATGTTCAGCATATAACAGGATCTCAAAGTACAAATTCAAGTCCAGTTCAGGGTGCCGCAGGTGTGGTTCATACGCAGCGTACAGCAGGTCTTCATAGCAAAGCTCCAAGTCCTGTTCAGAGTACAGCAGGTGAGCTTTCTTCTCATATTCCTGGGGCTAAATTAATTGTGAGGCAGCCTGGTATAAATCCAAAACAAAAGCATAGCTCTTCAGGAGTTGTCATTAAGGAGAGGGCCACACTTAAACCTGTTTCCAAATGAGTTTTCTAATCTGGAATGTGAAAGGTCTTAATAGACCATCGATGCAAGCTGATATCAAGTATAAAATCCGGAACTTGAAACTTGCTTTGGTTGTTCTGTTGGAGACAAAAGTACAGCTTAATTCTTATCATTACATTGTTAATTCAATTGTGCCTAATGGGTGGCAAGAAAGATCTAATATTGATAATGGGTCAGCAGCTAGAATCTCGGTGATGTGGGACACTAGGCTGGTTCATGTCACTATTCTTGATAAGATTGCCCGGTGTATGCATTGTGAAGTGAAGTATGGGACTGAGCAATTTTTATTTTCAGCCTGTTATGGGTTTAATAGTTACATGCACATTAGAGATCTATGAAAGTTTATCCGTGACACACCCACTTCTAGTGGGTTGCCATGGATTGTTGCAGGTGATTTTAATACTGTTCGATGGAATCATGAGAAGAGTGGAGGTGCAATTCCAAGGGCTAGGGGACTTATTGAATTTAATGATTGTATTCAAGATGCAGGGTTGATTGATCTAAAGTTATCAGGACTTTCATACACTTGTTCAAATTCTAGTTTCGGTGATTCAAGAATTGAATGTAAAATTGGACAGAGTTCTAGTTAATGCTTGTTTTCTTCAGTCAAGCCCTTTCAAAGGTGATATTCTGCTGCCTGGTATCTCTGATCACTCTCCGATTTTGCTTTCTTTACATGAGAAGACACACATTAAAGCTCCTTTCAGATATTATAATTATTGGGCTAAAATGCCGGGATTTTTTCAAACAGTTCAAGATGTATGGGCTACTGAGGTTCCTGGCACTCCGCTATTTAGTGTGGTTCGGAAGCTATCACTTCTAAAACAACGTCTCATTGACTGGAAGAAATCACAGTGTCCTCCTCCATTGAAAATCTCTGATGCTTCTCTCAAATTAGAAAATTTGCAAAATCAGTTGGTGAATGATCCAAGGAACCTGCCGATTCAAGAGCAGAAACGTCTCGCCAGATTTGAACTTGATCAATTACTTAGGGCTGAGGAGAGTATGTATAAGCAATAAGCTAAAGAACTGGCAGTAAATCTGGGAGATAGTAACACTAAGTATTTTTACCGGCTTATGAAGAAACGGCAGTCCCAAGCTTATATATCTTAGATTACTGATGCAGATGATAATGTCTACTCCGATCCTTCAGGTATTGCTGCAGTGTTTATCTCTCATTTTCAAAATATCCTTGGTCCGGAGATGCTTTGTAACTCTCCTGATCTATCTCAGATGCTCCCTCATGGGGTTGTCAATGAAGTCGATATTATTTTCTCATGAGACCAGTTATAATTTCTGAAATTGAGGATGTGATTAAGGCAGGAAACCCTAATAAAGCCCCTGGCCCTGATGGGTTTAATGCTTATTTTTTCAAAGTATGCTGGCCAATTATTGGCAAGAATGTTTGTGCTAGCATTATTGATTTCTTTACTCATGGGTCTATGTTAAAGCAACTCAAACATACTTTCATTGTTTTGGTGCCTAAATCTGAAGATGCAAGCTCTCCAGACAAGTTTAGACCTATTGCTTTAACGAATGAGTTGTATAAAATTATAAGTCGTATTTTGGTGAACCGACTTAAACCTATCATTGCAAAAATTGTGGGACCAATGCAATCAGCTTTTGTACCTGGTAGAAGCATCACAGATAATATTCTTCTGGCTCAGGATTTGATTCATAACTTTCATCTGAAACAAGGTCATCCAAGAATGTGTATTAAGCTTGATCTTACCAAAGCTTATGATAGTGTTCGGTGGGATTTTTTGGAGGCTGCTCTTCGATGTCTACGATTCCCAGGATAAATTATCAAAATCCTCATGGAATGTGTTTCAGGGGCAAAATTCTCAGTGTTGGTAAATGGTGCTGCGGAGGGCTTCTTTTCTGGTACTCGTGGGTTGGGACAGGGGTACCCTTTATCTCCCTACATGTTTGCTATTGTCATGGAGTTTTTCTCTGTCATGATGAATCAGTATGCTGTTACTAAAATGATTCCATCTCCTTTTGTTAAAAAGGATGTAATCATTTCTCATTTGATGTTTGCTGATGACTTGATTATTTTTTGCAAAGCTTCCACATATGCAGCAGTCAACCTTAAATATTTTCTTCACCATTTTAAGGAGTTTACAGGGCTTCGGGTCAACTAGCAAAAGAGTGTTATTTTCTATGCCAATTGTAATGAGGATGATCAATTTGCTATTTCTTCGATCCTTAATGTTCAGAAGGCACAGCTTCCAATTCGTTATCTGGGGGTTCCTCTGTCCTCTAAACGTTTAAATTTTAATGATTGTGAACCTCTCTTGGCCAAAGTACAGCAGAGATTATCAGGATGGAAAGCAAAGGTGATATCTTATGCAGGAAGATTGGAGTTGATTAAGTCCACCCTTTCTTCGTTTCATCTATTCTGGACGACTGTTTTCCTTTTCCCTCAGTCCACGCTGCATGCTTTAGACCGACATTTCAAAGATTTCTTCTGGAATTGCTGGTCTTCTACTTATCTTCATCCTATAACGTGGAGCTCCATCTATCAGCCTGTTGCTATGGGAGGGCTTGGTGTTCGTTCTATCTTTGGAACTGCAAAGGCTGCACTGTTAAGGCAGGTATGAAATGTTGTCATTAACAAAAAAAACTTGCTGGAATATCTGGGTCAATGCAAAGTATTTGAAGGGAGAATCATTCTGGGATGTTTCCAACCCAAAATCAGCATCTTGGGGTTGGAAAGGTATTTTAGCACTTAGACCTTTTGCTTTACCTCATATTAAATTCTTGATTGGTAATGGGTAGTCTATAAACTTCTGGACTGATCCATGGCTTCAAGGAGGCCGCCTCTTGGACTATTATGGTTCTCGTGCTATGTATGATATGGGTATGGGAGCTGATATAAGGGTTAGTTCTTTCATTCTAAATGGTGGGTGACACTTTCCATCCACTACCTCGAATGCCCTGATGGATATTGTGCAATCTATACCTAATGAGGTTAGTCCATGGAGTTCCTTTGATGATGAAATTGTTTGGATGCTTGAGGACAGAGGGATTTTCTCTTTAAAGTCTGCCTACAAACTCATCTGCAACATCCCTAACCAACAGCTTTTGTGGGCATCAGCTATATGGTTTCAAGGGTGTATTAAAAAGCATTCTGTTTGTACTTGGATGGTTTTCAAAGGAAGACTCAAAACAAAGGATTTCCTTTTGCAACGTCATGTTGCATGTGATACTTGTTGTGTTCTTTGTGACTGCACATGGGAGACAGCAATACACCTCCTAATTCACTGCCCTTATGCACAAGAGATTTGGAGAGTGCTGCTTTCTAAATTGAATTTGGTTCCAATCTATTGTTCTGATATCCATGAGCTTTTTGATTCTATTGTCTCTCGCATTGATCAGCATAGTGAGGGTGCAGCTATCCTTGGAAAGCTTCTTTTTAATGCCTATATGTGGCATGTGTGGGCTGAACGTAATGCTCGTATCTTCAGGGTAATAGCTAAGTCCAGTGGGACTGTAGTGCAGCAAATTCTCCAGGTGGTGACGACTAAGGTCTTGTATCTTGGACTCAGGTTGCCAAATGACATTCAGTGTCATTGGAATGTTCCTTCCAATGAACATAATTTTGGTATATTTAAAATTCTGATCAGTGATAGATCTGATGGATGGCGGGTTTCCATTGTTCCATTTAATCAGGTTTTGGTTGGTATATTGTGGAGAGACATTCACCATCCTTGGAAGGGGCTCAGAGTGCAGCTGGTGAATTATTATGATGATATCTTTACTCTTATGCAGATTGTTCCAGATGATGCTTCTTCCCTTACTATTGAAACTGATGCTTCTTTGAAACATTCTATCATTAATCCAGATCATTCTGAATGGCTTCTGCGTTTTCAAGCAAGACGCCTTCATGCTGTGATTAATAGCTTTGAGCATGTTCACTTTTCTCTTGTGCATCCTCAGACTCTACGGTTTAGCAAGCTCATTAGTAGACTATCTGGTCCTCCATTGATGACTGTTGCTAATATTGATCTTTTGTATCACTTTATCAATTAGAGAGTTATTTTGTTGCTAGTAGATTGGATTCATTACGTTTCTCTTGTAACTAAATGGGTATGCCCTTTTTTGAAGCTTCTATGATCTTCCATGTTATAGACTTCCCTTCTGTATATTTATTTTGAGAAAATGAAGAACTTACTTACTCTTAAAAAAAAAAAGGTTCAATTTAGAATTCCTCATGTTTGAAAATTCCAAATGCATTTAAGATCTCAGCCATCTCAATTCCCCAACACAGAGAAAATTTCAAAATGAGCTATACTAAAATAATAAAGGCCTTTCTGATGCTCAAAATTCCCAACTTCTATATACTTCTTGAGAAATTGGCATTTAGGGCATGCCTATTTGGTTGGAATTAAATTCCCCTTATCGGGACAGAAAGGCAGTGGTTATTTATGAAAATCATGAATTTCCTGTTTCATAGAGAATTCTTGATGAGATTTAGCTGAGCTGGCTATGTGAAAAAGTCACTTTTGGCTAACAAAATTCTATACCTTGAGATACTTGGAATTCTACTATGAAGCACAACATTTGGAATTCTCAAAATGCTCCAAGCAAAATATCCTTAAATATTTGCAACCAAACAAGCTCTAAGAAGGTGATTACAATTGAAGAAAAAAAGATTAGAATCCACAAATAACCTTCAAAATAGTATCCCTTTCACTAAAAACTAGATAACAAAAAGATGGAAAATGATCAACCAGCCAATCACCTTAAATCAAAACCTAAGAAAAAGAGGGTGTTCGTCCTGAAATAGGGTTGCAAATATAAATTATCTCCCGCTAATATCTCTACTTATGAAAGCAAAGATGCTAACCGAATATCGTATCCACTGGGACAAAAAGGCTAAGTTGTGTTAGTTCCTGAATTCCTAAACTAATTCTAATATAAAACAAATTGTTGACTAATCCTAATCGAAAACGAATTGCTGGTTTGATTGGTTGTAATTCCTAAATTAACAAATTAAAAGAAAGGATTTAAGTCAATTAGAGAAAAGATCTCAGGGTACAAATCCACTCTAACCTCACACAATGGCAAGTATAGACCTAGGGTTTCACAATCAACGCTAAACAGACTTGTTCTGGTTACAAACCTTCACCAAGTCGACAAATAAAGATATATGGATGTAAATCAGGGCATAACCTATCTCTATGGCATAGACTATCCTAGATCTAACAAACACATTCATGAAAGCACCGTTATATAACTTAGTATTCAAACCTACAAGATCAAAATACCAAAAGAAAGGGATATTGCATTAATAAAATCCAATCAATGGATTAACATCTTGTCATATAACCAAAAGCATTGAAAATAAAACCCTAAAACCTATACATCACCAATAATACGAAGTTAGGGCTTCATCGGAACCCTAAGATAGAAGTTTAGTTACACATGGCGAGAGATTGATGACGAATCCCTGACAAAATCACCATTGGCTTTCTTCCAATTCTCCCAAACTATGCTCCAGAGCTTTTCCCCCAAAAGATCTCTCCCTAATATCAAGGTTGGAAACATATTTATAGACTTTGGGCCCTAAAAATCTTTCTCAAAACGCGCCAAGGCGGACTTCACCCGGTTCGGGGGTCCGGACGCCCTAAGGCTGGCGTCCGGTCAGTGGCTGGGTTGCATTCTGTGGCCCCGGGCGTCCGGACGCCCGGGGGCTGGCGTCCAGACGCCAGCAGGCAGTAAGCCTGGGTGATTTTCGATTTTTGCTTGCCATTTTTCTTCGTCTTTAGCTCCATCTTCTGGTTATTCTCTTAAAAATCTTGAAAACATAGAAATAACATAATTAAGCTAAATAATCTAATTCCAAAGTGTTACAAAGTCCACATTGAAGGGCCTAAAATGTATATTTTAGGCTCTCATCACACCCCCCAACTGACACTTTGTTAGTCCTCGAACAAAGCTAAAACAGAAATAAAAACTAACTAGGCCACTTTCGTAGGGAGCACGGCTGCACTTAGCATGTGCAGCAAGCCTTTAAACCTCTAGGTTCCCCCTAGAGGACGAGTTATAGTCTCGTGAGGGTTTGCAGTGAATCTACCCACAAAATTCCTAAAAATGAAAAACAGGGAGAATCGTTCACTAAGATATCTACAAACACCAGATATGCCTGATTATGGGGTTTTTAATACACATCTCAAATGTGGTTCACAAATCCTATCTGTTGGTTAGAAATCCTCAAAATTATGCTGGAAAAATTGATCGTGCACGGTGAAAATTATGTATATATAGAAGCAATAAAGCATAAAACGATCCACTAATAATTTCCGTGAAAACACAAATATTTCTTTCAAAATTCTGGGCCACCTAACCTCAGTAGAAGTTAACATGATTCCTCTCAAGGCATAGTGGCTTTCACACTATTATTCACCAAAGGACTTGATAACATTTTTCTTTTTTTCTTTTTTTTTATTTTTTTATTTTTTTTTATTTTTTATAGACATGTGACTGTGCAATGCCTAAGTCCATTAAGCTTTCTAATTAACCCATGTAACGAGCATTCAGCTAATGACTCCCAAAACAGTCGTTCTTAGGGCACTAGGTATGGCAATACCCCTATGAGCTTACTGACTCGGGTTAAAAAGGCTACGAACCCAAACTAGTCACAATAAATTTTTTTTTTTTTTTTTACAGTCCCCAACAATAGGTAGCCCTTTCCATATACCCGAATTAGTTCACTATTTCGTGGATAAATTCACTCAGTTGAACCAGAACACTGTATGTCCGAGGGTCGGCTTTCCATCATAATTGTTTTGAAGTTCTCACAAATATGGAAATCATAGCTTCTCATTTCAGAAATTTCTATAACATACGTGTTAAGTGATGGATCAATAATTCAACAATTTCTCAAAACCCTTTCCTAAAACAAGATAGTGAACCTTTTTCTCTCTTCTTTCTCACAAAAAGTTCCAAAAATCAGGGTATCTTCGGTTCATAAAAAAAAAAAAAAAAAACTCGGTTAGAAATCCCCAAAAAGAAAAAAAAACTAACAAAATGAGCAAATATATATATATATATATATTTTTAAGAAAAGGACAAACTCAAAAACTACTAAAACGAACCCAAAGGGTAATACCCCACCCCCCCCAACTGAACCGAACGTTGTCCACAATGTAAAGCACAAAATATAAGATAAAGGACAAGGAAAGTAAAGTAGAAGGAAGGATATCACCTGGGTATCGCGTAACAAAAGAGGCAGAGACAAGATAAAAGGGTAATACCCCCCAACTTGCATGAAAGAACCAACCTGCAAAATGGTAGCGACAAAGCAAAAACAGAAGGAAAGAAATAAAATAAAACTAAAAAATTAAAAACAGCCTCAAGGATCATCCTCAGCCCTGTCAGGGTTAGCCCTCCCACCAGCATCATGCATTGGATCATCGTGATGGGGAAGACCATGCAGACCCCGCAGTAAGGAAGACCATGCAGACCCCGCAGTAAGGATTGCATTTCAAAAAGAGAGTCAGTAGTACGAGTGGCAAAGTCCTCAAAGCGAGACTCAAAAGCCACCTGACGGGACTGGATAGCTTGCTGACCGTGAAGGAGAGCCTCGTATTGGGCATAAGTCATGGAAAACGGTGCAGCAGGCCCCTCGGTAGGGGGAATAACAGGAGGGGCTTGCGGAGGCATCGGTGGAGCAACCACAGGTGCGACAACTCCAGGCATCATAGCAGGAGTAGCATGTTGCATGTTACAAATGATAGCTTGGACACTCTGAGTCCAACGCACCGCACCGTAAACATCAGAACACGGTATAGACTCTTCGTCAGAAGGAATGGGATAGGGGACATCCGTGGGTTCGGAACGATGGAGAAAAAACAAGGTGAGCAAATGAGGAAAAGGCAATGGCCGCTTTCTCTTCGGATCCTTTTTAGACTCCTTAAAAAGCCGATAGACTTTGCACATCTCTTTAAAAATCATCTGAGGTAGAGAGACTGCGTATCCAGCATGGATGGCATACAAAGTCAGAAGGAAGTCCCCCCTCCTCTCATCCTTGTGATGCGTGGGAAATGCATTTACACGCAGCACTTGACCAATTAACCACAACTGCTGAGGTAAATAACTACGACGAGTGCTTGTGTAGTTATCCTTGCTAAAACGACCCCCACATATTTCATTAGTTATACTTGCCACAGTGGGGGTCGCAGGAAAATTTGGGAAACCTCCCACGGTAGGGTTACAACCGAGGGCATGGGCGATATCCTCTTCTGTCAAAGAAACATCATGGCCATCTATAGTAGAGGACAAGACATCACCATATTGCCCCGTAATCTCTAAATTCTGATAGAAAAGGCGCACCAAAACGGGGATACGCCGGAGGAAAAGGGCCACACAATGTCGTCAATTCTCTCAACCGTAATTGTTGGACTGCCCAAAATGTGGATGCGTCTGCCTCAAAAAATGGCAAGTCAAATGCGGTTTGCCGTTCTAAGGGTCGATTAGCCCATTCCGCATTGGGTTGCTCACGAGGAGGAGCGGAAGTAGGCCGTTTCGGGGGTCGCGGATTGGAGGAACCCGCATCCGCAGGGGCCTTAGATTTACTCCTCCCCCGACGAAACATTTTTTTTTTAATTAAAACAATTAAAATATACCTGGAAAAATCTCGCGGGAGCTCCGGTGATGTCGCCGGAGAAGATGACCGGAAAAGTTGGCCGGAGAGAAAACAGCAACAGCAGCGCGTAGAGGAAGGCGCGGTGAGGAGATCCAAGTGAAGGAAATGGATAGGAAGCTGTGATCAGCAGTAGATCTGACCGGCAAGCTTTGTAGTCGCCGGCGGGCCAATGGAGGCATACGCGAACAGGCAGGCCAAAGTAAAGAAGAAAGAAAGGAAATGGAGAAATGAGAGGAAAAGAGTGGTGAGGAAGAAAATATGGTTAGAAGAAAGTGTGGTTGGAAGAAAGGAAGAGAGGGGATGGGACACGATGATGGAGTGAGAGAGAAGGAGAGAAAGAAGAAGGGGTAGAAAAGAAGAAGGGAAAAAGGGCAGCCTGACACACGGTTTATGTTTTTTTTTTTTCTGGCGTCCAGACGCCCCACCTGGGCGTCCAGACGCCCAGAGACAGAAAGATCGCCTTCGTGGGCGACTGATGCTGGAAGCTGGCGTCCAGACGCCCCACACGGGCGTCCAGACGCCCCATTTTTTTTTATTTTTTATTTTTTTTATTTTTTATTTTTTTTTTCAGTAAACTAGCAAATGGAAAAACTGGATAACCTCTTAAAGGTACCCCACCTAAAAGAAGAATGAAAATAAAAATAGGAAGGAAAGAAAAGGACACTGACAGAAATACAATAACGAAACTCGGGTTTCCTCCCGCAAGAGCTTGGTTTTACGTCGTCAGCCAGACGTCGATGGCACTCAGTCCATAGAATAAGAGGGTTCCATCAGAGTAATGGACTCCACGATTTCACCAGTAGTAATACCCTCGACATAAGGTTTCAACCGTTGACCATTGACTTTAAGAAAACCTCCAGTAGTGGGGTTTCGAATTTCCACCGCACCATGATCAAAAACCTCCGTTACCACATACGGTCCATCCCATCGTGACCGCAACTTACCCGGAAAGAGTCTCAACTTTGAATTGAACAGCCAGACCTTCTGATGTGGCTCAAAGGACTTCCGCAAGATGTGTTTATCATGAAAAGCTTTAGTCCGAGCCTTGTAAATTGAGGAACTAATGTATGCTTCGTTCCGAATCTCCTCCAGCTCATTGAGTTGGAGTTTCCGAGTGGAACCTGCACCGGCCATATCAAAATTGAATTGCTTAATAGCCCACATGGCGCGATGTTCGAGTTCAACCGGCAAATGGCAAGCTTTGCCAAACACTAAACGGTAGGGGAACATACCAATTGGAGTCTTGTAAGCAGTACGGTAGGCCCATAAAGCATCATTCAATCGCAAAGACCAATCTTTCCGGTCAGGCCGTACCGTTTTTTCAAGAATACGCTTGACCTCCCTATTGGACACTTCGACTTGGCCACTGGTTTGCGGATGATAAGGTGTAGCCACCTTATGAGTGATAGAGTACTTTTTAACTAACGCCTCGAAGTGTTTATTCACAAAGTGGGTGCCTTCATCACTAATGATCGCCCGCGGACAGCCAAAGCGACTGAAGATGTTGCTTTGAAGGAATTGGACAACAACTTTGTGGTCATTAGTCTTACTGGCTGCCGCTTCCACCCACTTGGACACGTAATCAACCGCCACTAGAATGTAGTGAAAACCAAAAGACGGCGGAAACGGTCCCATGAAATCGATGCCCGAAACATCAAAAATTTCGACAATCAAAATGGATTGTAGGGGCATCGAGTCCCTCCTAGACATGTTCCCAGTCTACTGACAGCGTAAACAAGTTTTGCAAAACTGATGAGCATCTCGAAAAAGAGTGGGCCAATATAAACCACTCTGCAAAACTTTGGCAACAGTCTTCTTTCCACTGAAATGTCCACCACACTCAAGAGAGTGACAGAACGTAAGGACACTTTGGTATTCACTCTTTGGCACACATCGCCGGATCACTTGGTCGGGACAGAACTTGAAAAGTTCGGGATCCTCCCAAAAATACATCTTGACCTGGGAGAAAAAACGATCTTTGTCCTGCCTAGACCAATGTGAAGGAATCTCCCCCACTGCAAGATAATTCACAATATGAGCATAACAGGGGGGCAGAGTAGGGGACACCGTAAACAATTGCTCATCTGGAAATGAGTCATGCAAGGGTAAGGTGTCGTCCGATGTTTCTACCAAGATCCGAGAGAGATGGTCAGCGACACAATTTTCAGAACCCTTCTTATCCCGAATCTCAAAGTTGAATTCTTGCAGTAAAAGAATCCACCTAATTAATCGTGGCTTAGTGTCCTTCTTGGACAATAAATATCGCAATGCAGCATGGTCGGTGAACACCACTACCTTGGATCCTAATAAATAAGACCGAAACTTATCCAAGGAAAAAACAACTGCTAACAATTCCTTCTCCGTTGTGGTGTAATTCAATTGAGCATCAGAGAGAAGTTTGCTAGCATAGTAGATAACATGCGGAACCTTGTTAATCGTTGGCCCAAAACGGCACCAATAGCATAATCAGAAGCATCGCACATAATTTCAAATGGGTGAGTCCAATCCGGTGATTGAATGATAGGAGCAGTGGACAGGGCGCCACGAAGCTTCTCAAAAGCCTGCAGGCATGCCTCCGTAAAGACAAAAGGAGCCTCCTTGGCAAGTAATGCGCACAAGGGTTGAGAAATTTTGCTAAAGTCTTTAATAAAGCGGCGGTAAAATCCTGCATGTCCTAAGAAGGAACGGATTTGCCGAACCGATGAGGGAGGTCGAAGTTTGGAAATAAGGTCCACCTTGGCCTTATCCACCTCAATGCCCCTCGAAGAAATGACGTGCCCCAAAACGATGCCCTCACGCACCATGAAATGGCTTTTCTCCCAACTCAAGACTAAATTAGTCTCCATACAACGTTTCAGTACCTTTGCTAAATTATGGAGACAATCAGCAAATGAAGGGCCAAAAACAGAGAAGTCATCCATAAAAACCTCTAAGAATTTCTCCACCATGTCAGAGAAAATGGACATCATACACCGTTGAAAAGTCGCTGGTGCATTACAAAGTCCAAATGGCATCCTCCGGTAAGCGAATGTACCAAAAGGACAAGTGAAAGTTGTCTTCTCCTAGTCATCAGGATAGACGGCCACTTGGTTATATCCCAAATAACCATCCAGGAAACAGTAAAAACTTTGGCCAGCTAACCTTTCTAAGATTTGGTCAATGAATGGCAGCGGAAAATGGTCCTTTCGGGTCATGGAATTCAACTTACGATAGTCAATGCACACACGCCACCCAGTAGTAGTGCGTGTAGGTAGAAATTCCCCTTTCAAATTTTCCACAACCGTGATGCCAGACTTCTTTGGCACCACTTGAGTAGGGCTCACCCACTTACTGTCAGAAATTGGGTATATAATACCCGCATCAAGAAGTTTCAGTACTTCTTTCATGACCACCTCTTTCATGTTAGGATTCAAACGACGCTGCATTTCACGCGATGGTTTGGCGTTGTCTTCGCAATGAATGCGGTGCATACAGATGGAGGGGTCAATACCTTTTAAATCGGCAACAGACCAGCCGATTGCACTTTTATGTTCCTTTAACACGGCAATTAGCTGACCTTCCTGATCATCAGACAGATCGGAAGCAATGATGACTGGCAATGTATCCATGGGTCCAAGAAAAATATACTTGAGTGTAGCTGGGAGTTGTTTCGACTCAAGTTTAGGGGGCACCACAATCGAAGGAGGTGCAGGTGCTGTAGAAAGTGGAGGTAATTGTTCAAACTTCGCCCTCCAAGGGGAAAAGTCCAGCATAGCGACCTCATTTAAAAGGGTATTGACTTCAGAAATGGACTGGTCAACATCATACTCATCAAAATTAAAATGAGATAAGCAAGCTTCCAAAGGATCCTCCGTTAAAATAAAAGGGAGAGCTCCTTCAACCAAGTCAGTAACAACATCGACTGCGAAGCAGTCGTCCTTATCGGGTGGTTGATGAGAGGCCTTAAACGCATTCAGCCTCACTTTCATGTTACCAAAAGAGACATCCATAACTCTGGTTCGACAATTAATGGTTGCATTGGCCGTGGCCAAAAAAGGTCGGCCTAGAATGACCGGAGTTTGTTTCCGCAGATTTGGAATCGGTTCAGTGTCAAGGACAATAAAATCCGCAGGAAAAAGAAATTTGTCCACCTTGACAAGAACATCCTCAATGATAACCCTAGGCACCCTTACAGATCTATCAGCAAGTTGCAAAGTAACCGTAGTAGGCTTCAATTCTCCTAACCCAATTTGTTCATACAACGAGTAAGGCAAGAGATTGACACTAGCTCCAAGATCTAACAAAGCATGATCAATAATGTGACTCCCAATCGTACAGGTAACGGTGGGAGTGCCAGGATCTTGAAGCTTGGGAGGGGTGTCATGCTGAATCAATGAACTGACTTGCTCGGTGAGCATGGTGCTGAAAGGTCTCACTCATATTCTCAAAGAGATCCCATGCCTCATCCTCATTTTTCAACATGATAGATCCCCCACTGGCGGTGACTACCATGTTTCTCCATTCAGGAGACAAGCCATCATAGAAGAATTGAACCAATTGCCACTTGGCGATTTGGTGATGGGGACACTTCCGAAGAAGATCCTTGAACCTGTCCCACGCCTCATGAAATTGTTCACTATCAGTTTGGGCGAAAGATGTAATGGATCTCCTGTACTGATTAGTTTTGCCCACTGAGAAATATTTATCCAAAAACTTTTGTTGCAGTTGGGCCCAAGTGGTGATGGAATTCGCTGGTAAAGTACCTAGCCAATACTTGGCTTTGTCCTTTAGCGAAAACGGAAAAAGAAACATTTTTAGGGCCTCACTACTGAAGTTATTTATTCTCACAGTGGAGCAAATAACCAAAAAGTCATCAATGTGATTATATGGGTCTTCATTGTTCAAACCATAAAAAGAGGGAATAAGATTGATGCTTCTTGGTTTGATTTCATATTGAGCTGTCGGAACTGCTGGCAGCTGAATACACGATGGTGATGCGTATTCCGAAGGAGTATAGTGCTCCTTCAAGGGCCGAAGAGGAGGAGCCTCATCTTCCTTTCTTTCCTCATCCATGGTTGAAATTGTGTGTGAGAAATCAGAAGAGTGTTTAGATGATCCTATTTTTCTAAGGACTCGCTCTAAGTCTTGGTCTAGAGATACCAAATCTGGATGACAAGAGCGACGACCAAGCATGCACCCACACACTTACTGCAGTTATATGAGAAGAATCACAACGTTTAGGCTTACCGTCCTTTAGGTAAAGGAGAACTTTTAATTGAGTAGAACCTCAACTTCTTGAAGAGTTCTCTTAAATCCTGTACAAACTGTAAGATTCTCTGTGTTAAAATCAATAACCTGCAGTAAGAAAACAAAGATGTGAGAAAAGATGGAAAAGAATAAAAACTGATAAAAGAAACTAAACTAATATTAGAATTAAAAGAAACAAACAACCGTGCTAATTGTCCCCGGCAACGGCGCCAAAATTTGTTCGTCCTAAAATAGGGTTGCAAATATAAATTATCTCCCGCTAATATCTCTACTTATGAAAGCAAAGATGCTAACCGAATATCGTATCCACTGGGACAAAAAGGCTAAGTTGTGTTAGTTCCTGAATTCCTAAACTAATTCTAATATAAAACAAATTGTTGACTAATCCTAATAGAAAACGAATTGCTGGTTTGATTGGTTGTAATTCCTAAATTAACAAATTAAAAGAAAGGATTTAAGTCAATTAGAGAAAAGATCTCAGGGTACAAATCCACTCTAACCTCGCACAATGGCAAGTATAGACCTAGGGTTTCACAATCAACGCTAAACAGACTTGTTCTGGTTACAAACCTTCACCAAGTCGACAAATAAAGATATATGGATGTAAATCAGGGCATAACCTATCTCTATGGCATAGACTATCCTAGATCTAACAAACACATTCATGAAAGCACCGTTATATAACTTAGTATTCAAACCTACAAGATCAAAATACCAAAAGAAAGGGATATTGCATTAATAAAATCTAATCAATGGATTAACATCTTGTCATATAACCAAAAGCATTGAAAATAAAACCCTAAAACCTATACATCACCAATAATACGAAGTTAGGGCTTCATCGGAACCCTAAGATAGAAGTTTAGTTACACATGGCGAGAGATTGATGACGAATCCCTGACAAAATCACCATTGGCTTTCTTCCAATTCTCCCAAACTATGCTCTAGAGCTTTTCCCCCAAAAGATCTCTCCCTAATATCAAGGTTGGAAACATATTTATAGACTTTGGGCCCTAAAAATCTTTCTCAAAACGCGCCAAGGCGGACTTCACCCGGTTCGGGCGTCCGGACGCCCTAAAGCTGGCGTCCGGACGCCAGCAGTCAGTGGCTGGGTTGCATTCTGTGGCCTCGGGCGTCCGGACGCCCGGGGGCTGGCGTCAGGCAGTAAGCCTGGGTGATTTTCGATTTTTGCTTGCCATTTTTCTTCGTCTTTAGCTTCATCTTTCTGGTTATTCTCTTAAAAATTCTGAAAATATAGAAATAACATAATTAAACTAAATAATCTAATTTCAAAGTGTTACAGAGTCCACATTGAAGGGGCTCTCATTAGAGGCTCTCATCCATATCTCATTAGCATCATCACACAAAACTCCTAGTCAAACCAAACCTGCTCTAAAAGTAGCTGATCTTGATTCCATTTAACTCTGGGCCGCACCTGTGAGTGCAATTATTATCAACTGAGGATGTACGGCAAGGTGACAGCTTCTGCAGTGTCATTGTCTTTTGGCAGAGAAGTGAGTAAGGAATGAATTGGAAAGTTGGGGGAAAGGCCAAGTTTCTCGTGAAACACTGAATTTCAACTTGTGCCGTTGCTTTCAATTTGGTCCGCTTACTACTTGCTTTTTAACAAGAGTCACATCCCCACCTTACACGTGGCAATATGCCAACAGGATCACAAATTCCGGGAGTTCAAATTATGGGGTACAGAATTTCTGATCAAGGGCTTGCTTGCAATTATCTCAGTTGTCCAATTCTGATGACCAATAGAATTCATTTGATTGTTATGATGGCTACCGATCTATGGCTTGGATCGCTCGTCACAATGAACTTTGGGCATGCCCCCTTGTTTCTTTCATTCTTTTCAAATATATCATATATGGTATCAAGTAGTTGAAACATCCGCGGAAACTGATTTTAGAAAATTTGCAATTGTTAAATGTGAATTTTACAACTTTATACCAGAGTGATGAGAAAGTTATGAGGATTTGATCGTTGGAAGTGACTTTAAAAAACTAGTGACAAAGCCCAGTGCTAAGCCCCGGGGCCAAAACTGATAATGTATTAAAATTTAAGACTTTTTAAAATATTATTAATAAATTATAAATAAAAAAAATGTATCATCTATCATTATCATGTTTATTTTATTTATCAAAATATAATGAATAAAGAATAATAGAATTATTTAAAAAACCATAAGGCAGAGAGACCTACCTGTAAATCGAAAATTCCTCAAAATGTTCCACTTGAAGAGATGTCTTGGTGCTGTGATTATGATTTGAGGAATAACCGAGGCTGATGCTTTATCCTGGATGTTAAGAAGAAAAAAAATGTGATGAGAATAATAGCTAGAGGTATGATTGCTGTGTGAGATATTTTATTAATTGCTAGTGTGATTGCCATGTTGGATTTTAATAGTTGCTGGCATGATGAGAAACTGTGTGAGATGTAATGAGAGAATTCTGGAAATCTCTTACAGCACGTTTGCACGTTTGGTAAACGTCATCGCCCGAGGATTTCTGTCGGTTTTCCACGATCCCGTGGAAAACCCACGTTTGGATCCGCATGGAAAACACCTTAGAGGATGCGAGGAATCCCTGTTTCCGATTATTCCGGACATCAGACCCCCCTCGTCGGATCCGCAGAATCCATGCGCGCGAGGATATGCGGATGAACAGTGTTTCGGGCGTTAATTTAGGGGAGACCGGATTTTTACATTTTTTTATTTCTATGGGCCCCACGATCAAGATTTGAACCGATAAAAGTGTTGAGAAGGTCCAAAACGGCTACCACGTCAAATATCAGCCGTTGATTCCACTAGAATCTGAAATATTTGTAAAAAAGTGAAGGACGTTAGATCATTAAATCTGAAATTTTGTGGGGCCCATTTGTGATATCCTAACCGTTCATTCTTTCAATCAGACCCCAAACGGCTATGTGTTCAATTTGGGAACATGATTCATCATTGATCATTAGGAAATGGCAAATCAGTTATGACCGTTGATAGTGCACAGTGTAAAAAACGGGATTATAAAGCTGTAGGGTTTTTTTTATTTTTTTAAATTGTGTGGGCCTTGAAATCATGATCTAAACCGTTGATAATTTAGAGGAGTCCAAACACAACTAGGGGCCCAATTTTCAAACCGCAGATCCATTATGAATTTTAAAATATTGGCAAAAACGTCCACCCTCTAAAATATATATTTTATTTATGTAGGCCCCCTTTGCACGATCTGACCGTTCAGATTATCCAAATAGCCAAAAATAATTATCCTTTTAAAGATCAGACCTTGATTGTTGATAGATTATGAGAATTGACAAAAAAAAAAAAAAAAAAACTATGATCTTGGATCACACCGTGCATAGAGTCCAGGATTCCTCTATTCAACCAAACATGAAACTATCTTTTCAAAATACTATTTGAGGATGGCTTGTTTCCAACGGAACAAAAGATTCATCTAACGAGAGGAATCCTCTCCCGTTACCAAACGTGCCCTAAGAGTAAGAACAAATATATTGCTAATAAGAGAGGAAGAGATTTTAGGAAAACCTCATGGAATTCGTGTGGATTAGGGGTTGACAATCGGACTAGTTATCTTATAGGTTGTGTAGATCTTGGAATTTTAGAAAAGGTTTTTTTGTTCATCGAGAGATTTTAAAATATGGATTAGGGGTTTACAATTGGATTAATGGATGGATTTCATCATAAATGTATTTTGATTTGGAGAAAACTAAATATAGAATAGTTGAAATGTGTTAATATTCCAACATGCCCCACAAATGACGCGCCCTATGAAGCTATGTATTTTTCATAAAAGGAGCATTCTTCTTATAGGAGCATTAACGTGGCGCCCTCTACAGCGTCCCTCCAATTTGTTTTCAAAAAGTCTATTTGGACATACTTTTTGGCATGAATCTTGGACAAACTCCTATGTCTCATAACATAGGAGTTTGTCCAAGATTCATGCAAAAAAATAAGTCCAAGTAACATTACTCGTTTGTTTTTTATATCTAGAATAGGAGATATTAGAAAGAATTAGGAGGGGCAAATATTAAATGGTTCAAAAGGGTTTCAAATATATGCATATAAATGCAGTGGGAGGAACTTCAAATTTGCGGCCTGTGGAGCGTGAGTGTCATGAATATATATACCTGCCTATTTGCTTACCAAGCATCCATGTATGAAACCCTTTTAAACCATTTAATATTTGCATGTCCTTCCATCTATACTTTTATATCCATGCAATGGCTATTTATTCTTTTGGAGGCTCCAGAAAATTTAAGAGCCGATTCTGTCTCACTTTTGCCAGCAGATGTAATAAAATCTTTAAGTAGACATTATTTTATGAATCGGTTGATACCGATCGTATTGATATTTTAAAGAGGTGATATAAAATAAAAAAATATATATATATAAATCTTCAAAACACCCTTAATAAGTCTATGAAATTGAGTAAAAAAGTCATCATTTCATGTACATTTGTAGACTTAATTAAGAAAAATTCCATCTAAATCCCATGATTTCATGTATTTGAACATAAATTGGACTTATAGTGAAAATGATCTAAAAACCTTTAATTTTCTATGAATATATGAGATTAGGTAGGGCCCATGCATCCCATGCATTGCATCCTTAATCAATTCATTGCTAGTTATTTGTTTATCTTATTGTGTAGGATAGTCATAAGCAATGGGGGCCCACATGAAATAAATAATTTGAAGAAAGAAAGAAGAGGAAAAAAGAAATAAAAAGAGAGAAAAAAATTAAAGGGAACCACACCCTTGGTCGTGCTTCCCTATGCACGCCCAAGGTGGGTACCACTAGTGCACAAATCTTTCTCTCTACAAGTTTCCAAGTTTCTCTCCTATCAAGATTTGAATTTCAAAACAGGGAAGGAGTATTCTAGAAGAGTCCCGATAGAGTTTGAATTAAAAATGTTTATCCAAAAAGATCTTTGATGAGTCATCAAAGGGAGTTAGAGTTCCAAAGAGATAAGAAGAATAATTTCATAAGGGAAGGAGATAAATTAATTGTGAGAAAAATCATCCCAAGGGATGTGGACGTCCAGCCTTGGTCCCACTTGATCTTGGATGTCCACCTCATCCCCTCTCTATCTCCTCATCTTTCTCCTCCTTTGCTAAATACACACCACAAATCAATTTTAACACTTTTATAAAGGGAAGGAGGTCTTGGGTGTTTTGATAAATTTTTTTTTATAGAAAAACCATCTCTTTTGAGAAAAATTGATTTCAAAGTTAAATTATCCGGATTTGGATGCCTTAATTGGGTCTAGATCTTAAGTAAAAAAAAAAACTAATCAACATGTATTTACATGAGAAAATGATGTTTTGGAGTGCTTAATGGATTCTAGATGCTCTGATCTCATTATTATTATTGTTTATCTCTTTATTATCATAACATCTCATAATCTATTTTGCTTTAGTTTCATGCATTGTTAATTTTTGATGCCTTTAGATTTTTATTCTTGATTCGCTCTCTGTGGGTTCGACCCGTATTTGCTACTGTCTATTCATAGACGCCGTGCATCTGCGGTATTTTATTAATTACACATCAGCCCCCCCAACTTAAAAATGCCCCTTTTTCGCCCCTCTTTTTTCTAGTCATGGGGCTCATATTGAGTCAATCTAGTCTTTTAACATGCACTACCCCCACCATGAATAGTCACGAGTCCAAATTTGACACTCATCCAACTTTTCCCTACCATTGGATTGAAATCATAATAAAACGATGCCTTTAAACCATTAAACTTTAGAGCAATGGATCAAAAGGTTAGGATCATCCAACTTTTCCTCACCATTGGATTGAAATCATAATAAAACGATGTCTTTAGACCATTAAACTTTAGAGCCATTGATCAAAAGGTTAGGATGATCTTATGAACTCAAGATTTTGCATAGATGTAGGCCTCGTATGGATCTTTCCATCCAATGGACTTTCATGATCATCATGCATCCTAGTGGGCTCCTCAACTAGGAGGGATATTTTCTCCTAAAAAATGCCCAGGCGTCGTGTAGCGCTCCCCCCCCCCCCCACCCCCCCCCCCCAACCACACACACACACACACACACACACAAAACAGTTGTATGGAAACTTAGTTGGAATGAAAATAGGACTGAGATATCTAAAAATCTTAGGACTTGTTTGTGCAATGTGAGGATTCTATGCTTAGAAGAGGAAATCAAATCATCTCATTGAGAAAAATTAGTCCATTTTTTTTCTTTTCTGCATAGGCAATATGTCGCACTAAAGAATGAAGCATTAGGCTGCATGGAAAATGAGAACAAATATTATTGTATTATATAATCCTTTCATCATAGAAACGCACACACTTATGTCACATCACCATCTCTTCTTTCCTCTACATCCTTCCCCATAAAGGCCTTTTGTGAATTCATGGAAAGTAATGGAAAAATGGCGCTTTATGTCATGCCCCCGTTGGGGATTCGAATCAACCGACTCCTCTTGTATTTATTCCCCAAGTGAGAGTTCCCACGGGATTCACGTGTGAGGCATCGTGTTAAACCAACACAACTAGGGTATTTTTTTTTTTTTTTACGAAAGCCTGTGTAACTCATGAATGTGAACATCATACAATAATTAAGTCATGGTATCTATAAAACATTAATCATCCATGGTATAATAAATATGGAATCATAGCATAAACATGTTCATAATTCATAATTAAGTTCGAGTTAAAGAGTAGTAAGGAAGTAGCAGAAGCAAATAGGTTAAGTTTCACAATCCATAAGCAAAAAGTTTAAAACATTTCCAATGGCCACCATGGCCAAACACTGGAGTCCACATAATGAGCTCTTGTGAAACATGATGCCTAGAAGACATCATCAAGGGTCCACTCAACTACCCCTTGAGGAGTTTCTTCAACCTCCTCGGTCTCCTTGGTATAGGTACGGGCGTCGTCACCTATAATGCCAAGTGTAGCACCATTAGATACGACGATCTAATAAGATAAACATATATAATTTGCATAGCATGTAGCATCAAAGACTATAAAAGAAAAATGATCATAAGAGGTCACTATAGGATCAACTAAGCGTGATTATGCATGAGTGGGAATGAAACAGGATGAATCATACATGACGATGTCTAACAGCTTGTCCCAGCAAGTTGGCATAACCACGTTAGCTATATTATCTCAAATTAGCTGCTACGCATGGCTTAGATAAGTGAATGAAACATAACATGACATGCCATGATGGTACAACTAGGAGGCATAAGGCCTACAAAAATACATCGTGGACCTAGAGCATTGGCTCTCATAAAATAATTTAGATTGCAAATAGTCTATAAAACATGACACTAAACCCATACTCTGTTGGAAATTAGGTGGGCCTCTAGGATAGGTTTCAAAAACTTTTGACCCACTTGATGCAGTGATCAACTATCCAAAAGGCTACCAATTTATCCAAGATGCAAACCCTCTATCTCATCTATCATGATCAGTAATACAATCTATCTAGGAGATAGAAAATCAGTAACTAACATGCTACAAATAAATCTACAACATACAAGGAAGTAGATTATACCTTTGGAGCTCAGTTGGGCTCTAATGGAGAAGTTGCTACTTTCTTTGAAGATGAAACGATTTCACTTAATTAAAGTAAGATCTCCAACACCTTATGATCTTCCACGCTATGTCCCGTTATCAAATTCTCTTCTAAAGGAGATGGGTGGGATCTCCTAAAGAAAACTACTAGAAACTCTAAGCAACTAGAAGGAGAACTGGAACTAGAAGAGGTTGTTGTGCAACACTTGCACAAGGACAGAGGTGGGCGTGAATTCCAAGGAGGGAAGTGAGCATGGACGTCCCGCCCCTAAGCCTATCCTTTTATAACCCATAACACCCTCTCTTACTAATTATTAATTAGAAGTCATACTTCTATTAGAATTAGTAACTATCTTCTTTTACTATTACCACTATTAGAAGTCTCACTTCAAATAGAAATAGTATCTTTCTAATTCCTTCCTTGTAGAGTTTAAGTAGAATTAGTAACTTGGGCTAGCGTAGGGACCACTAGGGATTCCTTAGAAAGCTGGCTCCAACTGGGACACGCGACCCCACATCTCATGTGCAATCCGGGCACACAGTTAATTGCAAATAACTCCACTATATAAATGCAATTGCACTCCAGTCTTAGGAATAAATTACATAGAAGACCCTAAACTTTTCTATTACCACAAGTAGGCCCCTCTATCAATATCCATGGATCAATTGGACATGTCTTCCAAAATAGATCCATATCTTATTATCCTTGAGCCCTAATTAATTATAATGATCAATGGTACCTTTCCAATTAACTCTTAATCGGAATGGGTGTACACTTACCAATGAT
This sequence comes from Litsea cubeba, assembly GCA_012931725.1. Lineage (NCBI taxonomy): Eukaryota > Viridiplantae > Streptophyta > Magnoliopsida > Laurales > Lauraceae > Litsea > Litsea cubeba. The sequence continues at coordinate 50,512,123 of CM022944.1, forward strand.
AAATCCATTAATTGGCACGAGGGGATATTAGAGATAGATTCCATATTGACTATTGAATGTTCCCACAACTCTATTACCACGTACCCAAATCACCGAGGTGTTGACCTACAGTTGGCCTCACTCATTGGTGACTCAAATCAAATGAATAGATAGAAACTTGAGTTCATTAATGTCTCAGGATTGAGAGCTTATTGCTAGGGAATTATGAGAGCAGACCTTAAGGTAAAGACAATGTTAATAAGGTGCTTCTCATGGTCCTTCAATACATCCAATGTACCAGCACTCTGATCCAGAATCTTTCATTCTGATGATCGAGACAAATCACACTATCGTATAATGATCAAAATGCTGCAACCTTGTCAGTATGAGATGTCCAGTCTCATCACTGGTTGTGAAGATATTCAAGTATAAGATTTATTATACATGTCTCCCGTATGTGGATCTCATCCATACACATGTATTATATCTAGTATACTTATGGACTCCGGTTCATCTCATGAACCATTATGTCATTCGTATTGGTTATGTGCAAGTATATAATTAAACACCATTCATCTCATGAAATGGAAAGCATGAATATATTGATTAATAAAGAAATGAATCAATTTATTACATCATATGCTGGTATTGAGACCATAAAACTAACATACTCAACTGGGCCCAACTGTGATAGGGTCAAAGATGAGTGATGCCAACACTAAGAGTGGTACATACAAGTCATAGGTTGTGAAAATGAGCATAAATAAAAGAACATACACTTGCGAGCGTAACATATCATGGACATAAGCACCAATGTAAACATACTAGTGTCCCAACATAGCATACTCACAAAAACACGGCGAACATAAGTAGAGCATGCGACGTAATGCATAATAAGGTATAAAACAAGAAAAAACAAGGCAAATGTAAAAGCATTAAATAAGTCATCCGAATAACTAGAATATGTGAGGTGTATGCAACAGACTAGTCATGTGTCAAGGAATAAATTACAATCCACCCTAAGGTTAGGATTGCATGTAGGCGTCCTTATTAAATCACATGCAGTAGTAAGGTCTTCGGACTACCTTAATCTCGGCGTTACTTAAGATTACGGATATCGAGATACACTAGACCAACACCTTTGGTTTAGTACAATTGATCACCAAGTCCCGAACATCCACGTAGGTGTATGATAGCTCTATCATCACCTACAAAGGTTTAAATATCCATTAGGCCTTACTTAGGGTCCATGGGTACCAATACTAAGGGTCAAGACTAGGCCCAGAAAAATCCTAAATTCTTGTGTCTCTACGGTTAGCTTCATGGTCACCTAACAACTACCCATGAGAGGGTATACGGTTAGCCTTAGGTCATTTACAGCTAGCCATAATGTCCCAACCTGAAACACCAACTCCAAGGTTAGAGTTACTATTTCTATAAGGTGAGCTTTACGGTTAGCCGTGGGTGGCCTACGGTATAGTCGTAAGCTAACTGTAGTGCAAAAATCCACAAAATGATAGATTCCAAAAAAGCAACTGTGGGGGTTCATGAGGCCTTACGACTAGCCATGAGAAGCTCACAGTTAGCCATAAGCTTCAAGTTGCTGAAAAGTCGAACCTGAAACTCCATCTCCAGGTGGGGCTGGTTCCCACTTAGCTTAAACATTAATAAATCATATTTTACATTAAAGTAGTTGCTTCCAATCTTGTTTAGACTATAATAGGTACACATTAACAAAAAGTCATATTTCCATTCCACAAAACCTACCAAACACACTAGTGAGCTTGATTTGGGTAATCTAGACATGGGTAACATGACGAATCATCAAAATAGGCATACATACATGATATTATAGATGTTCAACTTGCCTTATCTTGGTAATTAGCTCAAACCCACCAATCCAAGTTTTTCTCACACTCTATCAAGCCTCAAAATAAAAATAAAAAAAGCCTCAAATCTATGGCTCAAGAGAAACCCTATAGAAGTAGATAGATGAAATGGGGATTAAAAGAACGTTACTAAATTGAAGCTTCTATAAATTGATTTCAAGTAAGGGAAAGAGTTTGAAAGTGAAAACTTACCAAATGGGACAAGTAGAGAACCAATGAGGATGTTGGAAGCTTGAAGAAGATGAAGTTGGGAAAGAAGATGACCTTGGAGCCTAAGAATCTCACATTTCAAGGTCTGTCTTGTGGTTTGGAAGCAAAGTGATAGAAGGAGAAATGAGGAAGAGATGAGCTACAGCCATGTTCTTGCAAGAGAGTGAGATGAGCTACAGCCATGTTCTTGCAAGAGGGTGAGAGTGAGAGTGAAATGAGATAGAGTAAGTTTAGGGTTTTAGGATAGGTTTTAACATGAAGCTTTTGGTATTTGCTGGAACGTCCATATTATTATAAGAATTATGAGTTTAGGTCTTTTGAGCTAGAAATGGTTCCAAATGAGCTCAAATGAATTAGGTCAAAATAGGAAAGTTGATCGGGACAAAAACTCTACCCAACAAATCCGATTTTGCGCTCAACCCAAAATCACACGCAATGCTTTCCATAAATCCAAAATTACAAAAAAAAAAAAGTCCCCAAGCTACCTAGTTTGGTTCAAAATCCATCTAACCTATCTAATTACCATCACTAACATACAAATCAACACATTAAGAATCTAATCAATATTAATTATATGCTAATCGAGATTAAGAATAGTTGGGGTCTTACACTTTTCCTTATAGAAAGCTACCTACACTATAAGGGTACATTTGTGCAACAACTTTTCTGCAAAAGTGGAATGTTCATTTCCTCACCCAACCATAAGTCATTGTTCAGCGCAGTGCAAACATCCACAGAAAATGGCTTGTTTTGAGTAGATTTTCTTCGCAACACGTACGCAGAGACTTGAGTTGGCCAACCCCTTTCGGATTTCCGCGACAAAGGAATGTAGGTTTCCTCTTCTCAAACTTTATACAAACCAAGAAAGCGGAAGCCCACTAGAAGGTGGACTGCGGCTCCTCATGCCATGTGTGGGTCTCAACTCTCACTTGCAATATCCCTCTACTCAATTTTTTTGATAAGATTCAGTTAAAATTTATCATAGTTGTGTGGGGAGATTTCCAAAGCTCCAGGATTATACTAATCACAGCCATCAAATGGGATTAAGCATTCTCACGTGCCATCCACGTGCCACCTACGTGGCACCAGACTCACCTCGGCTACAAGGACAGGGGCCCCAGCCGAAGTCAGGCAGGTCCGGGCCGCTAGCGCCGAGCTCGGCTACCCCAGGTGCCCGCCTCGGCTGAAAACTCCACCTCGGCCGAAGCTGCCGGAACGAAAGCCGAAGCAAGAAGAGAATCTCCACTCGCGTCCTTCGCCCCCCACGTCATCGGACACGTGGTGGAATAGGGGCGCGAGCCAGTAGGACAGATGCGACATCCAGCCATCAACAATCTTCGCCAGATCCCTGACAGGGCGGCATCCAGTGGCTGAGGCCAAATCAGGGCAATGCCCGAGGGTAGATCCGATGGTACCCCTACCGCCAAAGGTGTCCAACACAATCTGGCCCAACGTGACACGCATTTAATGCGATATGGGCCGATCCGACTGGCATTAAATGCAAAGCGGGCTAGATTGGACCGCATTGATTACTTTGTGGGCTGATGATGACTTCCCTGTCAAGTCATGGGACCCACACCAAGATATCATTCAAAAATATCGTCCAAATCGTCTATAAATAGAGCTTCATTTCACATGCAAGGTACGCACAATCCAACCCAAAGAGCCGTTACTCTGCCTCTCTTCTTCCTCTCCTTCCTTTGTTCCAGTTCATTCACTGACTTAGGCATCGGAGAGCCTTGCGCCGCCCAGGCCAGGGTCCTCTGACCGTTTGCTCTTTCCTTTCAGGCTTTCAGGCAACGAGTTATCTTCTTCATTTGGATAAGTCCTGTAAGGCACCCCGATTATTGTGGGTCATTATTTTTCTGCACCTACAATTGGCGCCGTCTGTGGGAAAGCACTATCCCAATCTTCCTAACCTTCCTAGAAACCATGCCTCCAAAAGCTAAGAAGGGCGGAGAGTCCCAGAGAGTAGTGTTCGAGCGTCCGGGCCCGTCGACGGGCGTCCCTCCTCAGGGACGGCCCGGAGCGGACCGTGGCGCGTCAGCAGGCGAGGAGCGCGTAGCCTCGCGACCCTTCGTCGAGTCCCCCTTCCGAGAGGGAGTCGAAACATCATGCTCCGATGACGAAGTCCCGCCTCCCCCACGGGGAGAGCGTCGACGAGAGCACCCTTTCAAAGGCAAAGCTCCGGTAGGGGAGGAGCCCCGCCGCGCGCAACCCCTTGATGCTGAAGGAGACATCGCGGCTCAAAACGCTCTCCTCCAGGAGCAGGAGCGAGTAATCCGCCAGCTCCAGCAGCAGCTAAGGGCGGTGCAAAATGCCTCTCAAAGGCAGCCCTCAGAGCCCCGAGGAGAGAGGAGAGTCGTCCAAAGCAAGGTAGTCCAGCCATCCCGAGAGGATCTAAGAGCCTTTCTGGATCAGAAGCGCAGCCATGCTTACGATGAAGGCTCGAGCAACACCCGTAGTCAGCGCGGCCGCGATGGGCGAGCTCATAGCCACCATGGTCAAAGCCATGCAAATCGGAAGCCAAGAGCGCCGACACCAGAGAGGGATGACGAGCAGGAGCGGCTCGACAAGCGCATCAAGCTAGCTCTCCAGCGCAATCTGGAGATGCGGGACCAGCAAGAGATCTGTGGCCCCACCGATCTGGGGGCCTCTCCATTTACGTGGGACATCGAGAGAACTCCTTTGCCTAAGAAGTTTTCAGTCCCGCGGTTCGTCCCCTACGACGGATTGTCTGACCCGTCTGCTCACCTCCGTCATTTCTCCCAAAAGATGTCCATCTGGGGGAACGAGGGCCATCTCAACTGCAAGATCTTCTCCTCTAGTTTGAGCGACCTCTCTCTGAAGTGGTTCTGCATTCTACCTGAGAAGTCTATTTCGAGTTGGAAAGAGCTCCAACTCTCCTTCCTCAAGAAGTTCCAGGCCTACAGCGTCGTCCCCAAAACTGATGCCGACATCCTCGCTCTAAAGATGAAGCAGGGCGAGCCCCTCACCCAGTTCGCCCGGCGATTCTGGGCAATTTACAGCCAAATCGAGGATACCAGAGAAGAAGTGGCGATTTTCGCCTTCCAGAATGCTCTGTTACCAGGGCACGAGCTGCGGAAAGACTTGGCAGGAGATCCCGTTCCCTCCATGCCGGCCTTGATGTCCCGGATAAAACGCTTTATCGCCCGGGAGGAGGATGAAATCAGAGCTCGGGAGGAGGAAGGCCGCGAGATCGCAGACCCGGAACCCAATGAAAGGAGCAGCCAGTCTCAGCAGCGGGGCAAAAAGCCATACCAGATGCAAGAGCCGAAGCAGGCCTGGGTCTCCAATTCGGCGAGACCCTCAACGTCCCGGTCTGGGGGCGGCAGGAGAGCCATACCTCCCTCCGACGCCCGCCAGTCTATGAGCATCGTCTTCAAGGAGCCGATCCACCAGGTTATGAACAAAGTCAAGACTCAGCCATTCTTCAGATGGCCTCGTCCCTTGGCAGGCGATCCCTCCACCCGTGACCAGTCCAGGTTCTGTGCCTACCATAAGGGTAACGGGCATAGGACCGAAGAGTGCAGGACTCTAAAGTTTCACTTGGAGAGGCTCGCCAAGGAAGGCCATCTCGCGGAGTTTGTGAAGGCAGGAGACCTCAGCAGCGGCGGCGGTAGCCGAGCTCATCAGAGCGTGGCCAGGGATCCAAACAGTGAAGACTCCGAAAAGATCATCAACGTGATCCACCTGGCGCCCTCAGCTCCCTCTCCCTCAGCTCGAGACAGCCCTCAGGCTCGTGCCGAAGCCAGGCGGGCCTCGCACGGGAAGGAAGTGATGAAAGCCGAGCTCGGGCCAGCGCCCAAGAGACCTCGCCACGACCGTCCAGCAATCTTTTTCTCAGATAAAGATCTGGAGGGAATCCAGCTCCCTCACAACGACCCTCTGCTCTTGACCATGAAGCTGAAGGACTTCACTGTGAAGAGGATCCTCGTCGACTCCGGCAGTTCCTCCGAGGCCCTCTACTATGAGTGCTTCAAGAAAATGAACCTCTCAGAAGCCGACCTCACGGAGGTCCGTGCGCCCCTGCTAGGGTTATCCGCCAAACCAGTTTACCCCAAGGGTAAAATCACCCTGGAAACCCGAGTGGGCGGAGCCTCCATGCTGGCCGACTTCCTGGTCGTGGACGCCCCTTCTCCCTACAATGTCATCCTGGGCAGAACGTGGCTACACAAGTTGGAAGCAGTCCCCTCTTCCCTCCACCAGAAACTAAAGTTCGTACTCAAGAATAAAGAGGGCAAGATGGAAGTGGTCACAGTAGAAGGAGATCAGCAGCAGGCTAGACAGTGCATGCTGGCCGTGGTCCCAGCAGAGGAGGAGCCAGAGCGCATCAACCTGGCGGAGTTTGAAAAGGGTCTAGATGAGATCGGCCGAGATCCTGACAAGAAAAGTATTAAAGACCTAGCTGAAGTCAGACTCGACCCAGCTGACCCTGATAGGTTTTTCCTGATTTGCACGCAGCTGCCAGATGAAGAGAGAGCCGAGCTCTCAAGGTTCCTAGTGCAGAACGTGGATGTCTTCGCCTGGACCCCGAGCGAAATGCCTGGGGTCGACCCCGAGGTTGTTGGAATTTGAGATGACTTGATTAGTCTTTGAAGAATTGAAGAAATTAGCATCTCAAGTATTGTTTTGAGTTGGAATTCTTGTCAACACATTGTCACAAACGAGATGTTAAAAGGCTAGTGTTGATAGATCTGAAAAGAAGAATCAGAAGTGAAACAGTCAGGAATTCAGAATTCCTGAAGCAGAGCACGCGGTCGACCGGGCTCCTTCTGCGGTCGACCGAGCAAGAAGAAACCTGCAGAAACAGAAAAAGGCACCTCTCAGTTATTTTCGTGACACAGTGTGTCTTCGGTCGACCGGGACCCCAGGATGTCGACCGAGCTCGAAATTGTCTGTTTTCCAGTCAGTGTCTTCGGTCGACCGAGCAAGCCAGGATGTCGACCGAGCACGGGAACCAGAGTTGCGCAGAATTAGAAGTTTTGCACGAAAATTCAGCACTCTTATCTAATTTGTTTGGGACTCTTTCTAAACGAATTGTAGCCCGTTTTAAATACAATTAAGGGTTATCAAAACCTATATAAAGGCATGTATGGGTCGTTCTAAAGAGACACCAGAAGAGAAGAGTTTTAGAGAGAAAATAGAGAGAGTTTTGGAGAGAAGAAGAGTGCTGGTGCTGTGTTGCTGTGTTGCTGCATTATCAGACGTTTTCTACAGCAATTGTGGACGAGATTATGCTCTAGAAGATGGTGATTCGTCCATGAGTTAAGTGTCTCTCTGTTTATGCTTTAATTTCAATTTGTAAGGGATTGAGAGAGAGAGAATTGTAGAGGGGAAGGGCTGTAGACAGAGTTTATCTTCCATTCTGTTTTCACATCAAGTTGGTGCTTGGTGTCTGGGGTTTGGTGATCCTATCTGTGGGTGCAGATAAATTGTAAAGGGAGTCGGTGCTTCCTAGATAGTTAGTGCTATCTGAAACTAAGGGTTGGTGCTCTTTGTCGTTGGTGCGACTAAATAAGATTCAGATCTGTCCCGGATTGGTGTTCGGACAGTCTTTGAACCGTGGACGTAGCCTTTCGGTGAACCACGTTAAATCTGGTGTCATTGTGTGATTTGACTTGTTTTTTGTTGAATTGGACCTGTTTTTAGAAATCACTGATTCACCCCCCCCCCTCTCAGTGATCGCGGTATCCAACAATTGGTATCAGAGCAGGTTCCCTTGATCAGTTTAATACGCTAAGGGTGATCTCTTGTCAAATCACATGGCAGTCAATACAGGGAATATGAAAGCACCTCTGTTTGATGGTTCTAATTACTCCTTTTGGAAGATTAGGATGCAAGCCTTCATCAAATCTCTTGGCTATGATGTTTGGGAGGCTGTCAGAGCCGGTTACAATGCTGCCACCCGTACCCAATGATACAGCATCGAAGAAGTTGGCAGACAACGACTCCAAGGCGCAGAATGCACTCTTTAGTGGCCTTGTGGACAGCGAACTTGTCAAAGTAATTGCATGCAAAACAGCCAAGGAAATTTGGGACAAGTTGCAAAGCATACATGAAGGTGATGAGAAGATTAAAGAAGCCAAATTGCAAACTCATCGCTCTCAATTCGAGTCTCTTCGCATGGAGGAAAGCGAGAATGTTGACTCGTATATGCAACGAGTGAATGAAGTCACGAATGACATTCGTGGACTAGGGGAGGAGATTAAAGAGCCGGTCATCGTCAAAAAGGTTCTAAGATCTCTTCTTCCCCGGTTTGATTCAAAAGTCTCAGCCATTGAAGAAGCCAAAGATCTGAATGCATTTTCCATGGATGAATTACATGGTTCTCTAACTGCCTATGAGATGCGCATAGGAAAGACGTCTTCATCTGATAAAGAAGCGGCCTTCAAAGTTCAGAAAAAGGCAAAAGAGACTGCTGGTCATGATGTTGATTCTGATGATGATGAGCTTGAGGCTCAATTTGTTAGAAAGTTGAAGAAAGGAAGCAATGGAAAGTACAAAGGGAAGCTACCCTTTAAATGCTTCAATTGTGGAGGTATTGGTCACTTTGCTGCGAAGTGTCCCCTAAAAGAAGATAATGATAATGACTCTTATGCTGAAAAGAGTAAAGGAAAGAGAAATTTCAGAAAAAGGGGCAAAGCTAAAAACTTTCTATGTCAACAAGATGACAGCACGTCTGAAACTTCAGACGATGATGAATCAACCGAAGCTCTCTTCATGGTCACTGTTGAAGAAGAAGAAGAGCTAGATCCGGAAGAGGATGATGAGGCTGAAGTCAATCTTGAAGAGGAACTCATAGCCGCACTTGAGGAGCTAAGCATGGAACGCAAATCAAGTAAGAAAAATCTGAAACTTCTCCATGAATCTGAAAGTTCTATTATTGCTTTGAAAACTCAAGTAGAAGAATATAAAAGAATGGTAGAAGTCCTTGAAAACCAAATTAGTATAAAAAAGGAAGAGGCTATGAAACTTGAAACTGAGATCGCTAGAGCAAAGGCTGAAAATTTGGAAAATAGCAAAAAACTCAAAGCACTCCAAGCGATTGAAGGGACTATGAAACTCAATGAACTACTGAAAGTTCAAAGACCTGCCCACTTCAGATTTGGTCTAGGATTTGAGAAAGGTGAATCCTCTAAGATTGCACCTCCTGAAAAGAAAGAGTTTGTGAAGCAAGTCACTGCACCTTCTAACTCTATGAAGCCCACTCAACCTAGAAAGGAGTCCATACCTGTTAGAAAGGTAATGAAGACTAACCAGCCACAAAGAAGATACAAATTCTATGGTTATTGCTTTCATTGTAATATGTTTGGACATAAAAGAGCTGATTGCAAATTCTATGTAAGAAACAGCCCATTTGTGACTAGGAATCCTTTTTCAATCCTAAGTAGCCACAAAATTGAGTGCTATATGTGTCATAATTATGGACACTTGGCTAGGGATTGTAGGTTGCCTATAGCTAACCAATTTCAGGTTGAAAAGAAACCCAAGTTAGTTAAGGCATGGAGGGCAAAGAAAAGGGAAGGTAGTCCCAAAGAATCTCTCATTGTGCAAATGGCATTCAATGCACAAAAGAAGGCAGCACCATGGGTCCTTGATAGTGGTTGTTCAAGCCATATGACTGGTGATAAAGAGAAATTCATCAAATTACAGCACTATGAAAGCGGTTCAGTGAAATTTGGCAACAATGATGGTGCCAAAATCTGCGGAAAAGGTGTTATTCAGCTTATGGCAAACAAGATCAGATCGGAAGAAGTCTTATATGTGTCTGGATTGAGACACAATCTGCTTAGTGTGAGCCAGATCTGTGACAAGGGTCACGAAGTTATCTTCACAAAGAATGGGTTTGCCATCAAGAAGAGTAGCAACGGCAAAACAGTGGCAACTGGATCAAGAACTGCTGGAAATCTCTATACATTGTCAGATGGAGCTGAAAAGACCTGCTTGATGAGTCGGACAGAGGAAAGTTGGTTGTGGCACAAACGCCTTGGGCATCTAAGCTTTGATAACATGTCAAAGATTTGCAATTCAAAGGCTGTAAGAGGCATGTCTAAAGTTGAAAAGCCTTCTAATCCCATTTGCGACTCTTGCCAAAAGGGAAAGCAAACGAGGGTTATGTTCAAGTCAAAGGAGCATCATTCCAAGAAACCTCTTGAGCTAGTGCACACTGATCTCTGTGGACCGATGCGAACTCAAAGCACCAATGGAGATAAGTATTTCATGTTATGCATTGATGATTATACTCGTATGACATGGGTATTATTTCTTAAGCATAAGCATCAAGCACTTGATCGTTTTAAAGTGTTTAAAGCACAGGTTGAAAATCAATTGGAAAAACGTATCAAGATTTTGAGGTCTGATCGTGGAGGCGAGTTCACATCTGAAGAATTCACTAAATATTGTGAACATCATGGCATTCAAAGACAGTACTCAGCCCCTAGAACTCCACAGCAAAATGGAGTTGTGGAACGGAAGAATCGCACCGTACAAGAGATGGCTCGTACGATGCTAAGTGAAAGCAAGATGGCTGACAAGTATTGGAAAGAGGCAATTCATACGGCTGTATACATTCAAAACCGATGCTTGATCAGGCCACATGAAGTCAAAACTCCCTATGAGCTATGGTTTGGAAGAAAAGCTACAGTCAAGCACTTCAAAGTCTTCGGCAGCAAGTGTTACATCAAGCGGCTCGAACAAAATCCGGGCAAATTTGAAGAAAGAGCTGACGAAGGTATATTTCTGGGTTACTCCTCTACTAGCAAGGCATATAGGTGTCTTAACAAAAGAACCAGAAAAATCATAGAAAGTGCCGATGTTAGAATTGATGAAAACCATGAATCCAAGAATGGAACTCATTATGACAGTCCCGTTTATGAGGACTCGAGTGAGATTGATGATGAGATGGCTGAATCTAATGATTCTGAGAAATCAAAGGATGACTCAGAAGATACTACACCTAAGAAGCACAGCACTTGGGTAGAGCAACACCCTAAGGATCAAATCATTGGAGATCCTAAGGCAGGCGTTCAAACTAGACAAAGTGTAGTTAGCAATTACTCACTTGTGTCCACCATTGAACCCAAGACTGTGGCTGAAGCCAGTCTCGATGATAGTTGGTTGAAAGCTATGCATGAGGAGTTGGAGCAAATTGAGAAGAACTCCACATGGGAACTTGTTCCTAGACCTACTGATAAGAATGTTATTGGTACTAAATGGGTCTTTCGGAATAAGCTGAATGAAGATGGTCAAGTCATTAGAAACAAAGCAAGGTTGGTTTGTAAAGGCTATGCTCAAGTTGAAGGCATAGATTTTGAAGAGACCTTTGCACCGGTAGCTCGTCTGGAAGCTATTCGTATGTTTCTTGCATTGGCAGCATACAAAACCTTCAAGGTATTTCAGATGGACGTAAAGTCAGCTTTCTTGAATGGTTTACTTGAAGAAGAAGTCTACATTGAGCAACCTGATGGTTTTCTCATCAGCAAAAATTCAGATCTAGTGTGCAAGTTGAAAAATGCTCTTTATGGACTGAAACAAGCGCCAAGGGCATGGTATGCAAGGCTGGATCTCTATCTCCGCAAGATCGGTTTTGGAAAAGGAATGGTTGATAGCAATCTGTATATCAAAACTGAGTTATGCAAACAGCTGGTCGTTATTGTTTATGTCGATGACATAATCTTTGGTGGCAACGATGAAGAGATGTGCAGGAATTTCGCTGAAGAGATGAAGAAAGAATTTGAGATGTCGATGCTTGGAGAACTAAAGTTCTTTCTTGGTTTACAAGTTCAGCAGCTGAAACATGGTATCTTCATATCACAAATGAAGTACATTAAGGAAATGCTGAAACGGTTCAATATGGAAGACAGCAAGCCAGTGAGCACACCAATGTCAACGAACACGAAGCTTAGCAAAGATGATAAGGCCTCGTCCGTTGATCATACCACCTATCGCTCTATGATAGGAAGCTTGCTCTACTTAACTGCTACAAGACCAGATCTTCTACAAGCAGTATGTATGGTTGCACGTTTTCAAGCAGCACCAACTGAAACGCACCTTACAGCAGTGAAAAGAATCTTTCGATATCTGAAAGGTACTATGGAGCTTGGTATCTGGTATCCCAAAGGAAAATCCTTTACTCTTGTTGCATATTCTGATGCCGATTGGGCTGGATGCGTAGATGATCGCAAGAGTACTAGCGGCGGCGCATTTTATCTTGGAGAAAGATTAGTTGCTTGGCATAGTAAGAAGCAAGACTCAGTATCCCTTTCGACAGCGGAAGCGGAATATATTGCAGCGGCAACTTGTTGTACGCAAGTGTTATGGATGCGGCAAATGCTCTCTGATCTAGGAGTTCCTACAACGGATCCTACGCCGATCCTATGTGACAACACGAGTGCAATTCATATATCTAAAAATCCTGTTCAGCACTCTCGAACAAAGCATGTAGCAATTCGTTATCATTTTCTTAAAGATAAAGTTGCTGATGGAGAGGTCAAGTTGGAATATGTTCCAACAACTGAGCAAGTGGCTGATATTTTCACGAAACCTCTGCCAAAGGAAGTCTTCGAGTATCTCCGAAAAAAGTTAGGAGTTACTCACTCTCCTAAACCGTAGGAGTTGTGCTTGAAAGGGGGAGCAATGCATTCATTGAATATCCTATTCGCTCCTCGGTTTGGTCCCTTTGGACTTGTTGTCAAAGGGGGAGAGATGTTATGCTATGAAAGCTAGGAAGAGATGTTATGCTATGGTAGCAAGGGGAGATTGTTGACAGTGCATGGTTGTTATTTCAGAATTTCAGAATTGGTTCCAAGTGAGTGTTGAAAAGAACTTGGAAGAGCTGCAAGCTGGAGTTGAAAGTGTTGAAGTTCCAATAGTGTTGCCAACAATTCCAAAGGGGGAGATTGTTGGAATTTGAGATGACTTGATTAGTCTTTGAAGAATTGAAGAAATTAGCATCTCAAGTATTGTTTTGAGTTGGAATTCTTGTCAACACATTGTCACAAACGAGATGTTAAAAGGCTAGTGTTGATAGATCTGAAAAGAAGAATCAGAAGTGAAACAGTCAGGAATTCAGAATTCCTGAAGCAGAGCACGCGGTCGACCGGGCTCCTTCTGCGGTCGACCGAGCAAGAAGAAACCTGCAGAAACAGAAAAAGGCACCTCTCAGTTATTTTCGTGACACAGTGTGTCTTCGGTCGACCGGGACCCCAGGATGTCGACCGAGCTCGAAATTGTCTGTTTTCCAGTCAGTGTCTTCGGTCGACCGAGCAAGCCAGGATGTCGACCGAGCACGGGAACCAGAGTTGCGCAGAATTAGAAGTTTTGCACGAAAATTCAGCACTCTTATCTAATTTGTTTGGGACTCTTTCTAAACGAATTGTAGCCCGTTTTAAATACAATTAAGGGTTATCAAAACCTATATAAAGGCATGTATGGGTCGTTCTAAAGAGACACCAGAAGAGAAGAGTTTTAGAGAGAAAATAGAGAGAGTTTTGGAGAGAAGAAGAGTGCTGGTGCTGTGTTGCTGTGTTGCTACATTATCAGACGTTTTCTACAGCAATTGTGGACGAGATTATGCTCTAGAAGATGGTGATTCGTCCATCAGTTAAGTGTCTCTCTGTTTATGCTTTAATTTCAATTTGTAAGGGATTGAGAGAGAGAGAATTGTAGAGGGGAAGGGCTGTAGACAGAGTTTATCTTCCATTCTGTTTTCACATCAAGTTGGTGCTTGGTGTCTGGGGTTTGGTGATCCTATCTGTGGGTGCAGATAAATTGTAAAGGGAGTCGGTGCTTCCTAGATAGTTGGTGCTATCTGAAACTAAGGGTTGGTGCTCTTTGTCGTTGGTGCGACTAAATAAGATTCAGATCTGTCCCGGATTGGTGTTCGGACAGTCTTTGAACCGTGGACGTAGCCTTTCGGTGAACCACGTTAAATCTGGTGTCATTGTGTGATTTGACTTGTTTTTTGTTGAATTGGACCTGTTTTTAGAAATCACTGATTCACCCCCCCCTCTCAGTGATCGCGGTATCCAACAGAGGTCATGTGCTACAGGCTGAATGTGGATCCCAGCCACAAGCCAGTAGTGCAAAAAGCTCGAAGGATGGGGTTACAGCAGACAGACGCGGTAGTTGAAGAGGTCGACAAGTTACTGGAGGCAGGCGCAAGCCGGGAAGTCCAGTACCCGGTCTGGCTGGCCAATACGGTGGTGGTTAAGAAGAAAACAGGCAAATGGAGGGTGTGCGTGGACTTCACCGATTTCAACAGGGCCTGCCCTAAAGACAGTTTCCCCCTTCCGAAGATTGATCAAATGACCGACGCCACCGCCGGCCACGACCGAATGAGCTTCCTTGACACCTATAGAGGCTACCATCCGATTCCGATGTATGAGCCAGACGAGGAGAAAACCGCTTTCATAACCCCCTGCGGCACTTAGTGCTACAAAGTCATGCCCTTCGGGCTGAAGAACGCGGGGGCGACATATCAGCGCCTCGTGACCAAGATGTTCCAGGCTCAGCTCGGCAAGACGGTAGAAGTCTACATTGACGACATGGTCGTCAAATCGAAGCACTCCAGCGATCACCAGACGGATCTGGCCCAAGTCTTCAGTATCCTCCGCGCGCTCAAACTCAAGCTCAATGCTTCCAAGTGCGCCTTCGGCGTAGCCTCTGGCAAATTCCTCGGAAGCCTGGTAACGCGTAGGGGAATAGAGGCCAAGCCAGACCAGATCACTGCAATCTTGGGCATCCAGAGCCCATCTACTACAAAAGAAGTTCAGCACAGGCATGGCTGCAGCACTCAATCGCTTCATTAGTCGATCATCAGATAAGTGCAGGCCTTTCTTTCAGCTTCTGAGAAAAAATTTAAAATTTTAGTGGACCCCTGAGTGCAACCAAGCGTTGGCAGCACTCAAAACTTATTTATCTTCGCCTCCTTTACTCTCTACCCCGACCCAGGGGGAGATTTTGTATCTATATCTTGCGGTCTCGAATCATGCGGTGAGCTCCGTCCTCATCATAGAGGACGAAGGAGTACAAAAACCAATTTACTATACGAGCAAGATCCTGCTTGACGCCGAGACCAGATACCTTTTGTTGGAAAAGCTCGCGCTGGCGGTCGTCAGCGCCTCCCGCAAGCTCTCCCATTATTTCCAATCCCACACCATTGTGGTGATCACGGAGCATCCACTCCGTTCCATATTAAAAAAAGCTGACTTTTCAGGGCGAATCTCCAAGTGGGCAGTCGAATTGGGGCAGTATGATATTCAGTATCGTCCCCGAACTGCGATCAAAGCCCAAATTCTGGCTGACTTCATTGTAGAGTTCGTCTCGCCGAGCTCGGCTCCGACCCAGCCCGGCACGGCACTGGGGGGCGTAAGGCATGAGCCTGAAGTTACCGAGGTCGAACAAGCTCCCACCGCGGCATGGAAGGTCTTTGTTGACGGTTCATCCACCTCCAAGCGAGCTGGCACCGGCATAGTCCTCCAATCGCCAGAGGGACTGGTCATAGAGCAAGCCTTCACCTTGGACTTCAAGGCAACAAACAATGAAGCAGAGTATGAAGCACTGATAGCAGGGTTGGACAGCGCCCGAATCCTCGGAGCCCAACACCTGGTAATCTTCAGCGATTCGCAACTGGTGACTAGCCAAGCCAGCTTGCTGGGGACTACCAGGCCCGGGATGACAGGATGGCGGCCTACTTATCCCTCGCGCAAAAGCTGCTCTCTCATTTCCAGACAGCCGAGGTCAAGCAAATATCCAGAGACACTAACACGCACGCTGACGCGCTTGCAAACCTGGCCTCCGCTGTCGAAGCAGGAAAGAGAAGGACTGTCGAAGTTGGATCGATATCAAGATCAAGCTTAGAGCTCCACTCACCTCGGCAAGTCCTTTGTGCCGACCTCGGCCCGAGCTGGATGGATCCGATCATCTCTTACTTGAAGGACGACCAGCTCCCCGAGGACCAGACCGAAGCCCATCGAATCAGACTCAAGGCAGCTCGATTCTGGTTATCTCCCGAAGACAAACTCTACAGAAAATCCTTCATGGGTCTATACCTCCAATGCGTCCACCCCAGCAAGGTGGACAACTTCCTGTATGAGATCCACGAAGGAATCTGTGGCAGCCACATCGGGGGCCGATCACTGGCCTACAGGGCAATAAGCCAAGGTTACTGGTGGCCCTACATGCAGAAGGATGCGCGAGTGTACGCCAAGAAATGCGAGAAGTGCCAGAAGTTCTCTCACTCTCTTCATCAGCCAGCGCAAAACCTGAGTCCACTCTCTAGTCCATGGCCCTTCGTTCAATGGGGGCTGGACATTGTGGGACCTCTTCACCGAGCTCCGGGGAACAAGAGGTGGCTGATCGTCGCGATGGATTACTTCACGAAGTGGATAGAAGCTGAGCCGCTGTCCTCCATCACGGATAGGGATTCCAGAAACTTCGTATGGAAGAACATCATAACGAGGTTCGTCATCCCCAGGACCCTGATTTCGGACAACGGGACTCAGTTCGACTCCAAATCATTTAAGGACTTCTGCCAAGAACATGGTATCAGAAACCATTACTCCACTCCAGCGTATCCACAAAGCAATGGCCAGGCTGAAATTTCTAACAAGATAATCCTGGACGGCCTCAAGAAGCGGTTAGATAAGGCAAAAGAGAGATGGGTAGAGGAGCTTCCCAGTGTGCTGTGGGTGTACAGAACAACTCCACGGCGATCCACCTCGGCGACACCTTTCTCTCTGGCCTATGGGATGGAGGCGGTCATTCCCTTGGAAATTGGCCTCCCCACTCTGAAGACAGAATTGGTCGACCAGGGCCGAAACGACACAAACTTGGCAATGGAGTTGGACCTAGCAGACGAGCGACGAGGAGCAGCGGCCCTACGGCTGACTGACTATCAACAGCGGCTAGCCAGAGGCTACAATGAAAAAGTCAGAGAAAGAAGTTTCTCTGTTGGAGAGCTGGTCCTGAAGAAGACCCTGCCAGCTGACAAAGATCCAAATGAAGGAAAACTGGCCCCGAACCGGCACGGCCCATTCAAGGTGGTCTCACTGGCGGGACAATCCTCTTACAAGCTCGAAGACTTAGAAGGCAAGCCGTTGCCGAGACCATGGAATGCATCCCACTTGAAGAAATTCTATTTCTGAAGATGTAACCTGAACCTCAGAATCAATGAAAACAGTTTTTGCCATCGATCTGTGTCATCTCTCCTTATCTGAGTTCGACAGCTTTGGGTCCTTGACCCTGGAGAAGGCTTCGAGTTCATACACTCAGTCGTCTCCTAAAGTTTGGGTCCTTGACCCTGGAAAAGGCTTCGAGTTCATACACTCAGTCGTTTCCTAAAGTTTGGGTCCTTGACCTTGGAAAAGGCTTCGAGTTCATACACTCAGCCATCTCCTAAAGCTTGGGTCCTTGACTCTGGAAAAGGCTCCGGATTCACACATCCCTCGAGATCGTTCCCGAGCTCAAGCTCGCACAGCCGAGATTGTCAAGACAGTTCATCTCGGCCAATGATGGTCCATTTCTGGGTTCATCTCGGCACGAGACAGTTCATGTCGGCCAATGCTGGTCCGTTTCGACCAAAGACAGTTTTCAAAAGAAAAAGAGCAGTGCAGGCACTAAAGTGTAAAAAAGCAGCACAGAAATACAAGTATCACAATTGTATGTTCAAAAAGGCAAAAAAGGAAGTATTATACACAAATTGTATGATCACAAAAACTATTCCTTTTATTCATTGTAATCACTTCATTACAAGGGTTACAGAAGAGAAAAATAAAATACAGCAAGGAGGCTCGCAGTCCTCTGAAAACAGAAAAAGAAACGAAGGCTGGAAGGCCCTGATCTTCACCGACTCTTCAGTCCAGTCTCCAGCGCCCTGAGCTCTTCAACGCCCTCTGGATTGCAGGCTTGGAGACTCCGGTCCTCACTGGTCCACTGTTTGGAGGCTTTGGGGAACTCTGAATCTCAGCGAGCTCTACAATACGCTTTGGTTGGTCAGACCAAAGTTTGCAAACAAGAGCCCCCTCGGCCCAGCGGTGTCTCGATCCTGCCCGCCGCTCGGAGGTCTTGATATCCCACAAGAAGCATGGTTCCACGCAGGGCCCTGTGGGATGAAAACAAGACCACCAAACGCAGAGGGCGCCGCCAACCCACAGCTGCAAAGATTCCTATGCAGCCGGACCGGGGAGGGTTGGCTGTGGACCCGCGTTCAGAGATCGCGTAGTCCACGAGGATCGTCTTCAGAGAGCGCGCAGACTACGACAGACTTTCCCCCTCGGAGGAAGCCATCTTCTGGCGCAAGGGTTCCCCTCGGGTCGAATATTCCTAATGATCTACCAGACATGGCTACTGAGTTAGTTAAAAAGAGAAAGACAGGCTCCTATGTCTGTGTAGTTTATACTATCCTAGTTCTTTTTTCCTCCCATGGCGAGCCTACCACTCCTATTTATAGGAAGGAGAAGGGCCCGGTCTTCGAGGGAAATTATGAGGCGAAGCCTCCCACGCCTTAGGTAAGGAGCACGACTTCTTGTGCTCTGACCAGCGGTTCTGATGACACCACGTTGAGCCGTTCGCTCGTTTTCCTCATTGGCGGTACCGCCACACTTACTGCTATTTATGGTCTCCAGAATACGGAGAATCGGCATAGATAGCTATGAAGATCGTTCGATACTCTCTCTGACTCAAGATTCGCACCTCACATCACGAAAAAGGTATTTAGCCAGATTCAAAAGAAAGAGGAGGAAAGAAAATGCACAAGTAAAGAAGCAATGTTTTTCATTAAAGCCAAAGGATATTACAGGGATGAAAGATTGCATAACAAAGAAAGAAAAGAAAAAGTTACAAAGAGCAAAGTGCAACTACTGCGGCTTCGGCGACTCCACCAGTATGATCACCGACTCAGACGAACCAGCGGTCTCGGCTACGACCGCGGCTTTGTCTGGTGCGTCGCCAGCAGCATGGGCGGAAGAAGCTTCGCCTTGAGGCGCGACCGGGGCATCGCCGGCAGGCGGGGTAGTTGGAGCGACATCCGAGGCAGGGTCAGCTGTAGAGGCTTCGGCTGGGGCACTCTCGCCCAGAGGAGCAGAGCTCGGCTCAGGGACCGGGTCCGAGTACTTCGGCAGGTTCCGATAGACCGGGTGGTCTTCGGGAACCCCCGCACGCCTCAGTGCGGCCAAGCACCCCTCCTCGAACAAAATGGAGGTAATTTCCTCCACCTGCTTCTCATATTCTTCGGTGGCCTGGTCCACCCCCCTCTGGAAAGAGGTTTGCGCCTCTGACAGCAGGGAAGCCTTCTCCTTCTTCAGCTCAGCGTTCCTTGACTTCAGCTTCTCGATTTCGGCGCGCCCGGCCAGCACTTCACCGCGTAGCCTCGTCGCCTCAGCCGCCGATTCAGACCTCAATCTGGCCAATTCCGACTCCAGCTCGGCAATCCTCTTGGTCCTCGTCCATATATCACCCTTCAGTTGATGAGTCTGCGACGTGAGGTCAGTAACACTGACCAGAGTTACCTCCAGCTGAGCGGTCGCCTCGGCGCTGCTCTTCCTCAACTCTTCCAGCTCTTTCTTCAACCTCTCCCTCTCCGACTCCAGCTGGGCGACCTTGGCAACGTTCCTGTCACTCCTTTCCATCACAGCCAGGAGCCTCTGCACGTTCTGCAGAAGAAAAGAGTAAGTCAAATAACGGCAGCCGAATTAAAGCACTTGGAGAAAGGCGTTGAAAATACTTACCAAAAGGTTAGCCTGAATCGCCGAGACCATCAGACTCTCATTATCGTACCGCGCGTGCACTTCCATGTCACGCGGCAAGGCGCAAGCTTTTGCGATGGCTCCGATAACGTCGGTGTTCCCCATCAGCCGGTCCTCGACGTTTAAGGGCTTCCCGGGCTGCGTCTCCATCCTGGGTCTCCATGCCGCTGGGGCAATTCGAGGTCCGGAGGCCGATCCGGACCCTTGCCCTACCGAGACGATTGGCTCGCGGGCCGCCCCGCCAGTCGACTTATTTACCGGCGCGCCCTTCTCAGCCGGAGCCTTGCCTCCAGGAGCTTGCGTAGGAGTCTTACCCTTCGGAGGATGTTCAGCCCCCGAGTCCTTCTCGCCCGCCTTGGACTTCTTCCTGGGCGGGCACCCCTTCCTCGGGCGATCCGGCGAGCGTCGCCGCGCTCCCTCGCTCGGTGTAGGGACAGGGGCAGAAGTGGCGCCAGCATCCCCCGAGCCCGAAGCCATGCGGGTGTTAGCGGACGAGGGCATCGCGGAAGATGAAGATCTCTGCCTGAACTTGGCCGCCAGATCTTTGGTGCCGGGCACTCTTGATCCTCCTTCCATCCCTTCCTCCTGGTTGGACGAGTAGGCGTCAACTATCTCCCTCAGGTTCGGCGACTCCGAGCTAGAAGAAGTGGATGCCTCAGCACCAGACGCGGCTCGGCTTGCAGCAGGATCGACTAAAGGGACCCCGGCAGGCACCGCCAAAGTGACGGGAGGATGGTCAAGCTGCGGCTCGTCCCCCGGAACTGCTCCAATTCTCCTATAGTGGCCGCGGTACCTCGGCGTATACCCTAGCAGCTTCCAGGCCGATCTGGTCTCGTGCCCTTTGTATCTCTCGACCTTCCTGTGGTCGTCGATGTTCTTCCTCCAGCCTTCACTCGCAGCTCGACGCAGCCTCGCGTGCAGTTCTGCGCCACAAACAAGAAAGAGTCTCAGCTCGGCAACATAAAGGTTGAGCAAAACAAACAGATAAAAGAAGCAGTAATTACTTGGGACGGCCCCGAGATGGCGAGGGACCATCAGTCTCCTATCCTCGCCAGCACCGAATTCCCAGTCCCTAGACACACAGAAGAGGTCTTCCTCGGCATTCTTACTGGAATCCTCCAGGGCCAGGACGAAGCCTATTCGACGCTGCTTCACCCGGAGGTAGTAATTGTCTCCCCCAGCCTTGCAAATATCATATACGTCCTCGATGTCATGGACACCCAGGTTGGTCCCCAAAATCTCGTTCAGTTTCGCCGTGCCCATGATGAGTTTGAAGCCATTGGGCATCAGCTGGCACGGGGTAATCGACCACATACTAAGGCAAGCCCTAAGGAGGGGGTGCAGAGGAAATCTGACCCCGCCTTCGATCACGGAGATCAGAGGGAACGGCATCCAGCCGCAGGACCAGCCGCGCGTGGCCTGGTCGATGGGATCCGCCGGCCTGAGGCGAACTCCCTCCGGGATGTTGTAAGTGGCCCTAAACCTAGCCACGCCCTCGTCTGTATCTAACCGAAACCTAGGGGTACCCATGTCTAAAAGAGGAAGATAGCGGAAAGAAACCCTAGAGATGGATAAACCCTAAAAACCAGACAGGGGCACGAAGTTACTTACAGGAACGAAAAGGCAAGTCAAGAATAGATCTGGGTGCGTCCTACGGTCGTCCTCACTAGAGAAATCTCGAAGAACAGAGCAGAAATCGAAGGCAGGGGCAAAGGAAATCAGAAAGAAGAAAGAAAGGAGATAACCCTATTTATAGAAAGGGAACCCTCTTTGGACGCCACTTTCGAATTCGAAGAGACAGATTTCGCAATCCGCGCCTGTTCCATCAATGAGATAGCGCAATCGGTAAAGAGGCTACACGTGTAGCCGTTGGTTCGCTTCCCAGGACGGACAGAACGGAGCATTTATTGCCTCAGGAAAGTTGAAACGACACCAGGCAATGATCGCTGCATCTCCGGACAGGTTCTTTAGCTTCTGACCACTAAAGGCTAGGATGCTTAAGAGGTCAAAAGCTAGGGGGCAATTGTGTGGGGAGATTTCCAAAGCTCCAGGATTATACTAATCACAGCCATCAAATGGGATTAAGCATTCTCACGTGCCATCCACGTGCCACCTACGTGGCACCAGATTCATCTCGGCTACAAGGACAGGGGCCCCAGCCGAAGTCAGGCAGGTCCGGGCCGCTAGCGCCGAGCTCGGCTACCCCAGGTGCCCGCCTCGGCTGAAAACTCCACCTCGGCCGAAGGTGCCGGAACGAAAGCCGAAGCAAGAAGAGCATCTCCACTCGTGCCCTTCGCCCCCTACGTCATCGGACACGTGGAGGAATAGGGGCGCGAGCCAGTAGGACAGATGCGACATCCAGCCGTCCACAATCTTCGCCAGATCCCTGACAGGGCGGAATCCAACGGCTAAGGCCAAATCAGGGCAAGGCCCGAGGGTAGATCCGATGGTACCCCTACCGCCAAAGGCGTCCAACACAATCTGGCCCAACGTGACACGCATTTAATGCGATATGGGCCGATCCGACTGGCCTTAAATGCAAAGCGGGCTGGATTGGACCGCATTGATTACTTTGTGGGCTGATAATGACTTCCCTGTCAAGTCATGGGATCCACACCAAGATATCATTCAAAAATATCGTCCAAATCGTCTATAAATAAAGCTTCATTTAACATGCAAGGTACGCACAATCCAACCCAAAGAGCCGTTACTCTGCCTCTCTTTTTCCTCTCCTTCCTTTGTTCCAGTTCATTTACTGACTTAGGCATCGGAGAGCCTTGCGCCGCCTAGGCCAGGGTCCTCTGACCGTTTGCTCTTCCCTTTCAGGCTTTCAGGCAACGGGTTATCTTCTTCATTTGGATAAGTCCTGTAAGGCACCCCGATTATTGTGGGTCATTATTTTTCTGCACCTACAATAGTGTTAAGAAGTCTTGTTCCTACGGACTAAAAGATCTAATGTCCTGTCTTTAATTTCGGTATAATTTAGGGCTGCTCATAAAACTGAATGAAGTTTGGGTTCAGGTGTATGGATTTCATACTAAGAAGACCAGAATACGTGGTGCAAAAGCTTTTTATTACTATTATATCAATATTTATGTCAGTTGAGAGGTTGTAAGTGGTGGGATTTTCAGGGATGGCAGGCTGTCTTTAAGAATGAAGCAATTTGGCCCTATTGGACTTACGATTTATTTGGAAAGCTGAAGTGAACTAGGCGTCCATGGGGAGGATCTCAGAGGATCTGTGTGGTAGCAACTAGCAAAGCGTTTGAAAAATTCATCTAGAAAATTCAGGTACGCCTTTTATCCATGTTTCCACGGAAAAGTAAGGAAAAGTAGGATGCTTTTTCGCTGTGAGAATTTTTCATTATTTGGTGTAGCCGCTTTTCCACAAGGAAATGCCAAACATGAGCCTGATTTTCCATGATTTTGTGGAAAAAAAGTTGCTGACAGGGGATAGGAAAAAACAATTCTGCAGAAAAAGCTGATTCTCCACGGATGTTACATAAGTGTGTCCTTAGAAGCCCACAAAGTAGGGAATAACCCACACAAGTGGGAAGAATCACATACCCAAGGATAGATACCTACACATCATAGTGATATATAGTATTAGCAACCAACTTAGCAACCCTTAAAGCATTTGCAGTTTGGAACCTTGAATCGACCAAAAGGCCGCTTTTACCATTATACGTATTATATTTTTGAAATTCTCTATCTAAAATGAATTTAGAAAAGCTCATCTGAGAAGCAACTGAAATATTAAACTACCGGATCCTTTGGGACAAGTTTGCACAATGCCAAGGATTTCTTGATAGCACGGAAAAATATTAGAGTTTTGCTCCTATCAGTCTTTTGTTGTTTGGTGAAGCGCCCTGCGTCTCCATAAAAGAAAACTTAGAAATATTTTCCTTAATTTTTAGAAAAAATATACTTCTTAAGAACGCAGGTAGGAATTGTGAATTAAAAAAAAAACGGGTGTTCATAGATTTTAGATAATTTTTTGAAAAAGCCTTCTTGTATTTGATGGGCCAAAGTAGAGATGTCAACTGGGCCGTGCCGGGCCGGCCCGCCAGTCAACGGCCCGTGGCACGGCACGGCCCACTGGGCACAGCCCATGACATGGGCCCAGTGGGCTGTGCTGGGCCGAGCCTTGCTGGCCCGCTTGGCACGGCCCACCAGGCCCGCCTGGCAAACGGGCCGACCCCTGCGGCCTGCCAGGCCCGCCAGGATTGGCCCGCCAATGGTTGGCCCGCTAGGCCCGGCCAGCCAGGCCCGCCCCAACAGCCAAAAACGACTATATTTAAAAAAAAAAAAAAACCCTTTGTGTCATTTTCTATTTTACTAAGTGCTTAATTCCACATGGGTATTGACTTTTCTAATGTATCTAACCTTTGCAATGTGGCTTTTAAATAAAAGTTACTGGGTCAATTAGAAGTACAGTCCCCAATTCATTCATATCATATGATGGGATATAGTTTGTTGATGAAAACAATTTGATATTGTGGGGCCCACTGAAGATAGGGACATGAAGTAGTCCACATCGGTTGCTTTAAAGGTGCTTGATATGTGGCATGGAAATTATAAAGTGATCAAAAGAAAATATTGGTATATGTTTGGGAAGGATCAGTTTGCATTTAAGGTTGGAAGAAGTGGGCCATATATTTGAGGAACACATTTGTTAAAACTTTATCCTTCTAATCTTAATACATCTATCATCTTTTTGGAAAAAAAAAAAGAAAAAGAAAAAAAAAACTATATTGCAAATCTTAATTGACTTGAACCATGGATGAAATAGTTAAAAGATCTATATAAAAAAGACCATGGATGAAATCTAAATATATATTGAGCTACAATAAGGCAATGATGACAATGATGATCTAAAATAAAATCAGACACAATTCCAAAATGTTATTAGTTGCTGAAGTTCTGTACACTATTGGATTGACCTGTTGTTATAAATGGACACTTGATGCACGTAACACATGATCAATTATATGGTTTATATCACTCAAAGCATGAATGTAGATGAGGGGTGTATAATAAGTTAAAATTGAATCAAGCAAAGGTGAACCCACTACCAGTCTCATCATGTGATCCTCTTTTACATTTTTATTGATGACACCAAATTTTGGTTCCATGACATGGACCCCGCTAGCACAAATATGAAGATAGATTTATATACTGAAGTTGTTTATATTATAGGAATGGTTTATAATGATGAGTTTGAAAAAAAAAAAAGCACGCAGGCGGCCTGCTCCAGCCCGCCCCATTGCAGGCCTTGCCAGGGTTTTTCCCTGGCGGGCCGGGCCGGCAGTTGCACGGGCGGGCTAGGTTTTGAGCCGGCACGGCCCGTTTTACATGCCTAGGCCACAGCCATGCCATGTGTCCGTTTTTGTTGAAAGTCATGGGGGCCTCTTTTGGGGATCAAGACGGGGCATAAAAGTATAGGATACTGCCCAAAAGAGGACCCTGACACACATCAATTTTGTTGCCATCTCAGCTCATGTCAGTAAGAACCCAAGTCAGATCTCAAGCGTTCACTCATTTGGTATGGGCCATGGAGCCAGAATACTAGATTTGGAGCTTGATAATACCCAATTAACTCATTCCACCCGTTTATGTGTGATCCAAAACCATCTTTAGATCATGTGTTACAACCCAATGGATCCATAAACCAGGAAAATTAATGAGATATATTCTGCAATCAATCTGATGGATGGTAAATATCATTCCTATGGTTGTGATATCTCAGTCAATGAAAATTAATAGGCTTAGCAGTGGATTGAAGGGGTTGGATTCACAGTAGGCTCATGATCATCCGCTGAAAGTTGGCAAAATCGATGGGCCAGAATTAGGCACTGAGGAAACAAAAAGAAGAAATAAATATCAAATGTTGGCTTCTCTTCTACTTCATGAAAATTCTTTGAATTCCAAAACCCAAGATTCCCCAAATGCTAATTTCTTGTGAAGATTCTTATAGATTTCAGATAATTTCAAAGATTTGTTTTTTTTTTTTTTTAAAAGCCATCATAGATGTAACCACTTCATGGCCATTCCAAATAAGGATTTAACGAACCCAGCGGATTTTGGAATTCTCGATAACCCAAATTCCTAATGTCACATTTGGGAAGGGATTTCTCACCACATTTTTACAGAGTCATCATGGAAAACCCACATTTGGAAATTGTAAATCCCTGGTCTGACCCCTCCCATAGGGGTTTGAAAATCTTCACTTTTGCGGATTTTAAGCACAATACCAATTTTTTTCAGCTAAACGCATTGATATTGATGTGGAATCCCCAGCTATACA
Organism: Litsea cubeba; assembly: GCA_012931725.1. Classification (NCBI taxonomy): domain Eukaryota; kingdom Viridiplantae; phylum Streptophyta; class Magnoliopsida; order Laurales; family Lauraceae; genus Litsea; species Litsea cubeba. The sequence goes on from CM022944.1 coordinate 50,538,275, forward strand.
AATCCTCAATGAGGAATCCCTGCTCCAGGGCAATGAATTTCTCACCTGTTACCAAAAGTGCCCCAACAGATATGCTCGAAATCAATCAAAGAGGCCAAAGAAAGGAATCAATCACATATTTTTTCCAAGCTGCTTCTTATCCTCTGCATTTTCAATCACCAATAAATCTGTAAACATCTGCTCAATCAGACTCAACTTGTGTGGAGAATGCATCACAATAGCATCTCTGATGCTTCAGTCCTTTTTTTTTTCCTTTTTCTTTTGAACATAAGCTACTTGCAGAAATTTTTTGCAGGTGTGATTTCAAGTAAGTGCATCCAAACCATTTATTCATGTGGTAATGTCAGGTAAGAATCCCAGCAGATTCAAATTGAATTTTTGGATGTGCAGTTGCACAAGAACCTGTTTATGTATGTAAAAAATCCTGGAAGCCATCAGTAAGGATGGGAGAAATGAAGCCACAGACAATATTCTATGTAAATGCAATAAAAGAAATGATCCATCACCACAGATACTAAATTCTTCGAAGCAGATTAAGTTGCAGAGGCATGAGAACATACTGCAGCAATACTCTGTTCTTTCCCACTGAACAATCACATTCTTTGAATGTACAATTCAAAGAGTTCAGATACAAAAGAGGGGCTAAAGACATTTGGACCTGGAAGAAAAATGTTGCCTCGCTGAATTATTATATAAATCCAACTTATCATTACTTTTCAGGGATTTAAGCTTGGAAAACTAGAATGAAGGTACGAATTTCCATGGGACCCAGCTCCACCACTAGTTTAGAGGGATCCACAGGCACTCCTCTCATCTTCATTTCTTCCTTAGGAGGGCCTTCTACCTTCCAAATCAGTCTCTTCTTTTCCATTTCTGCTCTTTCTTGATTAGCAGATAAGTTCATCTCAGTTATTTTTCTGATCTGAAAAGAATATAATGACAAAAATAAGATGATTTCCACTTGACAGGGAGGGGGAAGGGAACCAAGAAGAGTTAAGTATCATGCATATGCTGCTAATCACACACAAGGACATGTATGTATTAACACAAGGCCTGATGATGCTAATCATAATATGCATATGTTTTAATATGGATCAAGTGATTCAACAGCTGAACCATCATTTTCCTCTACAACAGCTAAAGCGCCATTTTTCTCTAAATAATCTAAAAACAGTGAATGAACTTTTAATTCTCAGCTGATCAATTAAGGCATGGGTCCAAGGACATGAAATGGTATGTGAAGAATTGGGGTACCACACAATAGTCAACAAAATGGGTAACCATGGCAGTTAGCCTTTGAGAAGCAGGAGTGATAGAAATGTCTTTTGTCGCATAAGCGTTTCATTTTTCAACCCCCCTAAAGTAACGGCATGCCACGTAAGGTTGTTTTCTTTATATATATTTTTAATCTAAAAGCAGGTCTGCAGTAGAATTTTTAATCCTAGAGGGGCAATTGCCCCAAAAGAAAAGGGTCGTCATAAAAATAATAATGATAATGATGTGTATGATCCTATCAGACTAATGATAGATGCATTTAAAACCCTATCACTTGGAGAGTTTCAGAGGCACTAGAATTGATCTCATGTTCATATCTAACTTCATACCATCGTGTGAAACTTACCATCTTGTCAGGGAACAACTTCCTTAGATCCACATAAGCCATTACTGAAAGATCCTTATCCTCTGCCATCTGGAAAATATTAACACAAGCAACAGAAGATATATTCAGCAATAAAATATAAAGGTGGTGAATTTTTCAGGAAGACTACAATATATACTAAAGCTGAAAAGTCATAAGTGAATTCAGCAGATCATGGTAGAAGGAGCTTCTGTTTCTAATGGTCGGTTAAGTAAAAGTGAAAATTTAGGACCTCATATAGGTGTGCCAATCGCATTAAAACACTTCCATCTTCAAGGACCTGTAGAAAAGTTCAAGAGATTTTAAGTAGACCTACGAAAACTAGCCAATCTTTTTTGTAATTTCTAGTAAAAATAATGAAGATCTTTTGTTTTAGTTCGACTTGCTATCCAAACTTACATGTTTTTAAGAGATAACATAAATAATTTCATAGAAGCCAAATTATAAAAAAAAAAAAAAATCCATTGGTCTTGAGCAGAATATGAAATTATCATACTCCCCAATCTATGCTTGTCGAGCATTTCAAGTGTAAGAATACTTTTAGCATTAAAAACATTGCTAGCTGCAATTTCACCAAATCGTCTCCCAAATTTCGTGTAGTTATTTGGGTCCTTAAGATTTTGATAAATGACATACATAACATACTTTTACACTATAGCAAAAGTATTTATAAGACGGCATCAAAGTTCCCTATTGTAATTTACAACAATTTTGGTTATGACAAGTGGTAAGACAAGTTCTACATGAGGCATTCCACTTACCTGAAGGGTTATCATTGCAACATTATCAGGTAAACTGTAGGAAGGATCCATTGCTGAGAATGTTGGTATATGTGAACTTGTCCAATTACCTCCATTCTGTTAAATAGGAATTTGTCATATAGATTTAGCAGACCCGTAAGCCTCAAAACAAGGGAACTAGACAGTTCTTCACCTGTTCAGTGAATGCAAGAAGAAAAGGACTATATATCTCTTGGCCCGCCATTCGACGCCACTTAGCACCCTCGCCCAAGGGATCAATTCTAAGATAAAATTTCCCCTGAACCTGTCAAAACATTAATATTGAAGCTGTAAAAATTGAACAGTGTTCTATGCCTTCATACTTTAAAACTGCCCAAGTAGAAAGAAGTTGGGAGTGAGAGATATCCTTTTAGGTAATTTTACACAGGGGTATATATGGTCATAAAATTAAAAGTGCAGTGTGTGGAGAGCAAAAACCAGTGTGCATTTAGCCGCTCTCTATAAAATGGGCCACGGAGTTGTAGTTGAGTACCTGGGTCCTCAAGTTTAATCACTCCTAGTCCTAGCCTAGTGTAGGGGAAAATAAACGAATGGGCCTAACAAATATATATTACATATCCTTTTCTTAGCAAATATAATATATATGAAGTGGGTCTAGCCATATTTTATAGAATAAATTAAATGTGTTAATTTATATATTATTTTTAAACTTTAATATTTATTTTATATTTTTTTACATATTTATTTTTTATTTTTTTCGAAATATTTCACCGAATTTCTGAGTCGGATAAAATAATTCAGTTTGGACACTAAACCAAAACGCTTCCAAAACGAATTTCTCAACACTGCCTTACCCACATGTTCAGATTCTCCATTTCCATCTCTTTCTTTTTATGTTTCAAGGAAATCTCAAAGTACTGCTAACCACAAATTGTTCGGGCATGTTCATTCCTTGGGTCGGAACTTCATGGATTGTTTTCTGAAAGTCTCAAACTTATGCTATCACTGATTTTCCTTTTTCTATTCGGAAGTCCTAAAAACTTTTATACCGCATATATTTTGGTTCCCGTGTCTTCAACAACATACTCATTTTCTAATGCCTCCCATAATTCCTATGTGGCTTTGTATTTCACAAATACACTACACAAGGAGTTATCAAGATGATTGAGGATCTCATTCCTACAATCAAAATCATTTGATTTCCACTAATCATTCTGATAGGTACCGGCAGGCCTATTTCCGAATGGTCCAGGACAGTCTCTGTTCAACACATATAGGACTTTCAACACCTTAAGTAGATATTCCATTTTCATTTGCCACATCTTAAAATGTCGGCCTTCGAAATTGAATACTTTAGGAATCTCCCTAGTATTAGCCATTTTCATTTTTATCAACAATTTAATCTACAAAATCAAAATTTGTTTAAACTTTTAGAAAAAGATTTGCAGAAATTGTCAATAAATTAATTAAGTTAATAATAATTTTAGAGAAAGGAAAGAAGGCACTCGAACAACTAGCAGCTGCAGCACGACACAGAGGATGGTTTCTTTAGATAGATTTTTCCCCCACAATTGTGCAGTGGACTCATGGACGTCTGCCCAACGATACAAGATCAAATATCTCCACCACTCGTGCACTTGAATGGATGAAGAACTTGAACCAGTGGACCACTATTTCAGACTTACTTACAGCAACAATAGTGAAAAAGAGGAGCCCAAACAGAAACAAAAGCAAGTTACCCACTTCCGTGGAGGTATATACTTCCGTGGAGATAACTTACCCACTTTCGCAGAAGTAACGTACATACTTCCGTGGAGGTAACTTAGCCCATTTTTGCTGAAGTAACATATCTCATAAACCCATGGCGGTGGTGTACCACTGCTTCCATGGAAGTAGGAACACGTTATCACGTATGGCAGTAACGTGTCATAAGATCAGGAGACACGTTTCACAATCACCCAATGACTACTATCAGAAATGGGCCGGGCCAGATAGGTGGAGCGGGCATAAAATTGTTGAGTCCAAAAGTACACAAGAAGGAGAACTTTTCTATGCTTTAAAGAACGAAACCACCAACATAAGGCATGGGTTTGCTCCCCACGTCTTGTGTTTGAAACCACCTTAGATTTGCCTGATGTGCATTTCAGTGGGTTTAGCTGGTCCTACCAGAGGGGTTTGTCCTGTTGGGTTAATAAAGACTTAAGGGATACTCACATCATTAAACAAAAAAAAAAAAAGAAAAGAAGACAACCTATATTGATGTAGATTGAGTAGGGTCAAAGATCGATAGAAAAGGTCAAACAATAAGTTATTGTACCATGGTGGGCGGAATCTAGTGTCTTGTAAAAGTAAGAAACAACCTATATAGTAGCAAGATCCAATTCTGAAGCTGAGTACCGAGTTATGACACTTGGAAGTGAACTAATTCTATGACCACGAGTCTTATTGTATGAGTTGGAATTTCTATATAAAACTCCTATGGTTTTACATTCTTAGAGTAAATCTGTGAGGTAGATTGCAACAAATCTAGTCTTCTATGAACTTACAAAATACATCTTCTATTAGAGAGAGAGAGAGATGAAGTCTCTGCACACAGATGATCAATTGGTAGATTTCCTCACTAAGGCAGTTCCAAAAAGAAAGTTAACAGATACATTGTCTAAGCTGGGCTAATAACAGTAAGCAAAAAGAAAGTATTCGCTGGGCCATGAGGATTTCCACCCTCTAACACTTAGCGTACTCTCTCCCGATAGGTCTTAATCTCGCTGTCACATTTGCCGGGAGAGAGAGCTCTCACCTCTCTCACTCCGAGTCCAGGGTTACCGATTATATTAATATATAATTTCTATTTTCTTGGCCCCCAAGAAAGCCCAAGTACAATGACCAAAATACCCTTGACCCTGAACCCGGTCATTGGTTAACTCAATGAACCAATCTGGTCAAACTAGAATACAAGACATAGACCCAACAATCTCCACCTTGGCTTGCATTCCGTAGAACTTGAGCCACCTTGAAGATACCCGGCAATGTCTTCTTGTACCTTGTTGAATGGTACGTCCCAGCATCGATGGCGCGGTCTTCATTCTTCAACATTCTGACATGTTGAACCAGCACTTGAACTTTGAGCAAAGTACATATTCTTGTCAAACTCCACCTTGAACTTTAACGCTCAAATCCATTGACGAGTTCGAGTGATGTTGATGTTTGAATCACTCACTACCCAGCCGTTAGCATCCCTTCGAAGTTCCATTCATAATAAACACGCAAGAGAAAACGGATCGAGAATACGAGTCCTGATAACTCTACAACTGTAGAATAGCCTCTGCCTCCGAAAGATCAAATCCCTATTTGACTTGGTCTCGTCAAACTCCCTTGACGTCAGCTTCCCTTTGAAGTTCCATTCATAATAAACATGTGAGAGAAATAGAATCGAGAATACGAGTCCTGATAACTCTACAACTGTAGAATAGCCTCTGCCTCCAAAAGATCAAATCCCTATTTGACCTGGTCTAAATCCCTGTCTCTGATCCGTCAAATTCCCGTTTGACCACTACTGATGAAGGCATGGCATCAGTCCCTGCTTGCTCCTTCGCTAATTAGGCTTTGGCAAGATGAATGCCATCACATGTGATCCAATAACATGTATCCTTTGAATCCCCCTTTTTTCAGCCCATCAAACAGTCAATCTGCTCCGCTAACTTTATAGATCTCGTTGACGCGAGTGTGCAGGAAGAAACAGAGCACGAATTGGAGGCAGGATGGCCCCGAATTTCAAGATTGAATTATGACCGTTGTTTTGGTCAAATTGGTTGTTTGACCATACCACTGACGTCAGGCTGATGTCAATGCCTGTTACCATGTTGGGCTTCTGGATATGGGTCAGGTCGAACCTGACCCGAACTTTGACTGAACCTGGGCCCGACCCTGCTGGGTCTTCTTTTTCTTCCTGCAACGAAACAGGGGCAGAGAACTTTGGGGGAAGGTGGTGTGCTTGGATTCAGGAATGTATTTCATCTCCTTCTTTCTCTGTCTTGGTCAACGGTTCTCCTTCACGCCTGTTCAAAGCTTCTAGGGGGCTTAGACAAGGCGATCCTCTCTCTCCCTTCCTATTTACCTTAGTGGTGGAAGCTCTCAGTGCTCTACTGTCCAAGGCCAAGGAGTGTGGGATCTTGGAAGGCTTTGAGGTTGGCAGAGGGGTAGAAGTTATTACTCACCTTCAATTTGCAGATGATACCATTTTGTTTAGTTCTACAAGATGGGAGGAGGTTGTAGTCTTAAAGAGGATTCTCAGGTGCTTTGAGCTTTGCTCAGGTTTAAATATAAATCTTTCCAAGAGTCTAATGGTGGGGGTTGGGGCGAAGGATGAAGAGATTCAGGCTTTAGCATCTAAGTTTCACTGCAAATCTGGTAAATTGCCTTTGCTTTATCTGGGCTTGCCTATTGGGGGCAAAGTAAGATCTAAAGAGGTGTGGAATCCAGTGGTAGAAAATTTCAAGAGAAAATTATCTATGTGGAAAAGAAATTATCTTTCCTTAGGAGGAAGAGTCACCTTAATCAAAGCTTCCTTATCTAATTTGCCAGTTTATTATATGTCCTTGTTGCGTATGCCGGTGGCAGTCAAAGAGAAGTTGGACCGATTAAGGAGGGACTTTCTGTGGGGAGGGAGGAGTGACAAAAGGAAGTTGCATCTTGTTAAGTGGGAGGATGTGGTCAGGTCTAAGGCTGCTGGGGGATTGGGGTTGTGTAACTTGGAATTCAAAAATTGGGCTCTTTTGGCTAAGTGGTGGTGGAGGTTTGGGGATGAGAGGGAAGCTTTATGGAGGAGAGTTATTAGAGCTAAATATGGAGAAGATATTTGGGGTTGGGAGCCTAGAAGAGTTCCTAGGCATCGTTTGTCGGGTCTATGGGGTAATATTCTGAGGTTTGGAGATCCGTCTTTTGCGGGGGGAGAGTTATTTAGGAGGGGGGTTGGTTTCAAAGTGGGGGAGGGAAGTCGTGTTCGTTTTTGGGTTGATCATTGGGTAGGGCTGGGTCCTTTGTCCTTCTCTTTTCCTAGATTATTTAGATTGGTGGTCAACAAGTGGGCCTTGGTCAAAGATTATTATGTGGGTGAGGGGGGGTTTGGGTCTTGGGATGTATCCTTCAGGAGGGTCTTGCGTCCTTCTGAGGAGTCTGAGTTTGGGTCTTTGAAGAATTTTCTTTCTAACGTCTTCTTTTGCAGGGATGTTGTCGATTCTCGCATTTGGATGCCTTGCCCCTCCGGTGCTTTTTCTTGTAAGTCCTTTTATAAGGAATTGGAGGGCTTTCCAAGTACCAAAGCTTCAGCTTCTTTGGCTTGGTTAGGCTTGGCTCCTCCTAGGGCGGAGGCTTTCATGTGGTTGGCTTTATCCGGAAAAGTTTCTACGGCAGACAATCTCAGAAGAAGAGGGCTGACTTCAGTGGCTATTTCTGACATATGCGTGTTGTGTGGGAAGGTCAATGAGACGGTGGACCACTTATTTGTGCATTGCGAGTTCTCTTATTCTTTGTGGTGTAGGTTTCTAGTGCGATGTGGTGTTCTTTGGAGTCTCCCAAGGTCGTTGGTTGGGTTAGTTGAAGCGTGGAGGTTTTCTTCTTTTTTTGGTAGTGGTTTGATTCTCTGGAGGATTATTCCTTTTGCTATTTTGTGGGCCGTGTGGAAAGAAAGGAACAATAGAATTTTCAGAGGGTCTTTGTTGCCCGTGGAAGAGTTAGAGCAATTGGTGGTGGTTCAAATTGCAAAATGGGCTTCCTTCAAGAAGGAGTTTGACGCTTCAAAAGTTTTTGGTGTGTTGCATAATTGGGAGGCTTCCTTATATTGTGGGGTGAAGAAGGTGAAAAAAGTGGTGCATTGGGCTCCTCCCAATGTTGGGGTGTTGAAGTTTAATGTGGATGGGGCAGCTAAAGGAAAACCTGGGCCAGCGGGTATTGGTGGTGTTCTTCGCGATAGTAGAGGGCTTGTGTTGGTAATGTTTTCCAAGCATGTTGGGACTATGGAGTCTAATGAGGCGGAGGTGTTGGCTATCCTTGAAGCTCTTCGAATTTTTGCCTCTTCCTCATTTAATTCAAGGTTAGAGGTGGAAAGCGATTCTCTCAATGCTATTTCGTGGGTGTCTTCTTCGGCTGTCATTCCTTGGAGATTTCAATTTTACTTTAATGAGATTAAAGCTTTAGCTTCATCGATTCAAGTAAAGTTTCAACACGTTGGGAGGTCGGCTAATGATTTTGCTGATTCGTTAGCTAAGCAAGGGGTGAATAGGTCTTCTAATTTGGTGGCTTTCATTGAGTGATGTTTCTTTGTCGTTTGCTTTTCCTTTTTCGTGGTATAATTCTTTTATACCATCGTGCTCTTTTTGTTTGTTCGTGTGGTTTCTTGTATTTGTCTTTCTCTTTTAATATAATTTATCGTTACTGATCAAAAAAAAAAAAAAAAAAAAAAACAGGGGCAGAGAACCTACTCTATTTTTTCGATTCTGTTCTGCAACCGGAACTAGAACAGCAGCCCCGCTGCCTTCTCTTTCTTCTCCGGCGATGTCCTCCCGGAAACCAGTCCCCTGCGATTGTCTTCTCTGGGTTCCATAGAACTGATATGGCCCCACTGATCCGACCGGTCCTCTGTTCTGCGATGGCCGATCTCCTTCTTAGATTTCTCCTGTTTCTTTAGACGCAGAATCCACCTCTGCAACTTCTCCAATTTGCAGAGATTCAGTCTTCTGTAAATCGAATCCAACTGGCACCCCCCGGATTTGCGCACTGTGATGGCCCAACTTTTGTTGCTGCAGTCATCTTCTCCAACTGTACAGAGGTCTGTATCCTCTGTCCTTCTGCAGACAGAACTGATTCCGTCTTCTTCTCTTGATCATGAGTGTGGCCAACCCCTGAATTCCAGATCCAATCCGGAAGAGCCTGAGGCCAAGTCTCCTCCGGTGAGCAAATCCGTCCATTGCGTGTAACCCCACACCCTAATAACTTGATCGATCTCCACCTCCAAGCGAAACGAGAGGAACTCGCTTAAAACCCAAGGACCTTCAACCTCAATACCACTTGTTGGGGCTCTGATACTAATTATTGGGGAATTAATTAGGACAAACGCGCAATCAATCACAACCACAAGCAATCCATGATATAACTCGTGGTTCTGGCAAATTCGCCTATGTCCATGGGGCTATGAAGATTTCCACCCTCTAACACTTAGCGTACTCTCTCCCGTAGGTCTCAATGTTGCTCTCACATCTACCACACCCGTAGGTCTCAATGGTGCTCTCACATCTACCCGCATATGGTTCGCAACCACCGGAGATAGAGCTCTCACTTCTCTCACTCCAAGTCTAGCGTTAGGGTTACCGATTACTACGGGATTGTCCCAAAGAAGCCCTGGTACAATGAGCAAAATACCCTTAACCCTAAACCAGTAATCGGGATTGCCCCCAAAGAAGCCCCGGTACAATGACCAAAATACCCTTGACCCTAAACCCAGTCATTAGGTGGAGTTTTAAAGTTTAATGTAGATGGAGTCGCACGAGGTAAGTTGGGGATGACGGGCATTGGAGGCTGAGATCAAAGACTCCAATGAAGCAGAAGTTTTTGGCAATTTTGGGAGCGCTTCGGATCTTTCATACACATTTCCAACAAAGTGTAATAGTGGAGAGTGATTCTTTCAATGCTATTTTTCATGGATGAAGTGCTATTTGTATGCCTTTGTCGCAAAGACCTTGCTTGGGCTCCGGAATACTTCTCTTATACTGGGTCAACTCTGTTTTTTGTTTGTTGCTGTAAACTGGTTGTATGTTTTCATTGTTTTGCTTCTTTTAATAAAAGTTAATGTTATGTTACCAAAAAAAAAAGCAACAGGCTACTTTAACATATGTGCTCGTGGATGAAAATAGTGTGAGATGTACTTACTGTTAGCCCTTGGCATACACCACTGACACAAACCGTTTCATTGTGTGCCTCATCAACACCTCTGGCATCATCATGAAGCAACCTCCTACATAATGAACTAGAAAATCTTAAACATCATGTCTGAAAAATATGGGGACAACAAAGTTTTCTGTATCAGTAGAGAATATACTTTGTAAAGAATGAAACCTAAAATGTTAGCGACACAAATTTCATTTAGCTTGATGTGGCTCTGTCGTTGTACTTGTGGAGAAAGACGAAATCCAAATATCCAGAATTTCGCTTCTCAATTAGTGTGAAAAACCACACTAGCCAAGACTCAACATCAAGATGAAAGAAGAAGAACAATCAAAAGATAACAGGGGAAGAGAACAACTTCATTAAAACATAAACATTACAAGTTTAACTTGCAAGTTTAACTTGAGGCCACCACTTGCACAAGATATGGACTTCTTGATGATGTGACTTCACTTCTCTCTACTTGCTTCAATGGGTTTCATGGACATTGGATGGAGAGGTCCACCCACATGCATATATATAGGTGATTTGGAAAATTGCAAGCATAATGAGGTGGTTGCATGGGAAAGGAAGATAATTAGTGGAGGATCATGGGAATGTGAGAAATGGTTGAACGGAAGTAATGAGATGTATGGGAATTATAATTTTGGTGTATGAAAAAGTGGATGAGAGAAATGAAGCACATAGGAATTGTAGCTTGGTCTATGGAAAAGTGGATGGGAGCAATGAAGTACATGGGAAGTGTGGCTTGTGTATGGAGAAGTGGATGGAGTAATGAAGTGTATGGGAAAATGTATGTTGGTATATGAAGAAATGGATGTTAGTAATGGCTTGGTGAGGATAATGATGTGGCAACATGGGAAGATGGAAAAGTGGTTGGATGGAGAGAAGTAAAGAGAGAGAGGGTGAGTGGCACGTGTCATCCACACATGTGCAAGTGGGACCCATTTACAAAACCCCCCAAACACAAAATTACATAATAGCCTCACTACAACACTCAAAATAAAAAGTAAGGAAAACAAGAAAATTAAACTAAGGAAATTCTAGAAAATGAACTTCAAAATTTAACAGTACTTAGGCACATGCACACAAGGATCTAAAGAATTCAGCTAATTGGATTTATTACTATGGATGAACCACAGCCCAACACTCTTGCCGATTGGACTTGCTAACCATTTCTTCATCTAATGGATCTTTACATGTAAAAGGGCAACCAGCAGAAACTTGAGTGACTTTACTTCAAACCTTCCATTTACTCAAAAAGTTGTCCAACATAACAGCTAGGACTGTCCAATCGCAGCAAGTTTTGGGCTCTGTCACATGTAACACAGGACCAACTGGTTAAGTTCTCTGGAAGCTTGCTGTGTGAAAAAATCCGGCACTGATAAAGTAGCTTGCATATAATTATTGAAAATGTAGTCTATGTTGAAAAGAGAATCAACCTTGGATTGTCTTGCTAAGAGGTAAATACTAATGGTTGAACAATTAAATGGAGAAACTGCAAAAACTGTCAAACCTATGTAACATCAGCTCTATCTGACCATCCAATATACTGGAGCCCCCAATTGCACGATCTACCATTACTGATAGCTCTTTCTGACTATCTTCCATGTAAATCCCAAGATTAATCTGAGATAAAAAAAATTGTTACCCCTTTTCGTCATTCACTGAAATAGCCAAAAGAACTATCAAATCACTAATGTGGACCAAGAATACATGGATTGTGTGAGTTGTGACAGCTGCTGCAGACAAATATATTTAAACTTTGATCGAGGATAAGAGGACAACACTTCCCTAGGTAACATGGGTCCATAGAGATACGAATGATCCACAAATGCAAGCACAATAGGACACATGAATGGGATGCCAGCCAATGTGCCTAGTCATCCAAGGCTAAGTGTGAGTTTGGTTCTCTTAAGCAAGAAATTAAGTTGTGAGGGTATTTTAGTACCTCCTATCTCTAATTTAATTGTGTAAGGCTAGGATAAAAGCATCTAGCCTGGCCCTAGTGCTTGATGTACAGCCCAAATGTACTCTAGGGCTGCCTTTTCACTTAAAAGGTTCCCCAGGGCAAGGTATTCCATATGCATGTCATGGCCATTTACAGAAGCTTATATAGTTTTTGATTGGGCAAGGTACTAAGTTTGATAGAAATTCTACTGCTGGCTAATTTACACTAGATGGTCATAACCTTGTCTCATGAAAAGCAAGAAACAACTTGTGGTTTCACAATCTAGGAATTACAGGATGCAGTCCCATGCCATTATACTGTGATAATACAATCGCAATGCATATTGCTTCCAATATAGTATATCATGAACTCACAAAGCATATTGAGGTAAACTGCCATTTCATGAGAGAAAAGGTGATAAAAAGAAATAAAGTTGAAGCATACTACTAGTTGGAATCAGATTGCAGTTTTCCTTACAAAGGCAGTTAACAAGAAACAGTTACGTGATGTTTCTTCAAAGATAAGGGGTTTTGTAATTTTTATAAATTAGGGATCGTTTTCTATTTACATAAAATACAATTCTTTTTTTTTAATATATAAAACTGAAAAAATATAAATCATTATAGTCACCCAGATTCTTATTGCGCCCTATCTTCTTATTTCTTCCAAATTCTTCTCTATTTTTTACTGTACACTCTTCCTCCTTTCTTCTTATTTTTCCCTTCCTCCTCCAATTTCATGTGTTTTTCCCTTTAATTTAGAACTTCCAACTGTTAGCAAACTTAGTAGTGCTTCTATAAAGCCCGCCCTTCCTCATTAGCTTCAAGAGAGAAACAATTGAAAGTTGAAAAGGCAATAACTCTGAATTGGGGTGGTATTGGCCGAGTTCTAGCCTGCTGGAATAACCCCAGATTTGGAGAATTTATTTCTTCAGGACAAGTTACAACTTGTTTAAGAGCCTAACCATAACAGGCAAAAACCAAGCCCAAAGCCTGGCCTGGGCTGGGCCTTAGTAAGAACTTACCAGTGCAAGAAATCCTTTTTCATTAATCAACACTAATAATCAGCACAGACACAGAGCTTGGGCTATATTAGGCTCAGGAACCTGCCCAAGTCCCAACCCAGTGCAAGTGCTAGTTCTGAATAAATAAATGCATGACCAAACCATGAGTGAGCTACATGTGATTAACATCCTTCACTTAAAGAAACTTACAGGGTAGTAATTTCCAGCAACAGGTTGGTTCACTTGAAGGTTCCAATCTGATCTATAATCACGGATCTGCAGGTCAATTGAGGTTTTTAGTTAGCAACGTTAAGTATCAGCTAAAAAAATATACAGAAGAAAAATCTGGAAAACGTTTCCTTAGTAATAAATCCAACCTAGATCTCTAATAAAATATTGGTCGGTCAACTGGGTTGTGGAAGGTGATTCCAAGAATGACGGACCTTGTACAGACAGAAATTACCTTGGACCTACGTGATTAATTTGTAGCTGATGAAATTAAAGCTATGGAGAACATTCTAAGAAACAATTGTGGGCAGCATTCTTGATGCAATTAGTTGGATGGCTTCCTTTCGAGCAAGGGCCAAAATTAAAAAAAAAAACCTCTATTCACTGCCATAACATATGCTTTATCATAAACTTCAATCAGAAAACTAATAGGCTGATGACGAGGAAATGCTGATTTGATTTTATCAAAGGACTTCATAAATATATATCAACTTGTCAATTCCATTTCAAAGCCACTTCAGTTTACCTCTAAAATACTCATTTCTGCCATTTCGGCATTTCATTTTCGAATAAAAAAAAGACATGACCAAAATAAAGATAGGCAATAGAAAAGGTCTAAATTAAAACTAAATATGGATTTACTGATTTACATCATACTGCACCACCATTCAACAATTTTAATGTCCAAAGGACACTTTTATCTCTGAAAATAAAGATTCTCACAACTAAAGTAAGAAACAAGGAAATACTTTTGTTTCTATCCAAACCCTAATCTCAACATGTGTTAATCCCTCCCATTGGGGAGAGGGGAATGAAGGTAAAAAGACCAGTCCACCCATTTATTCCTACCTTGATTTTGGGGATGAATTGGAAAATAAAAAGAAACAATCCAAAATAGTAACAAAATTTTGCAGAAATAGGCCTGTTTTCGCTGTAACTGGCTGGAAAGTTTATATTTTTGGGAGTTTTTAAATAAAATAGACTCCTATGACTAGAAGTTACCCTTATCATTTTTTTTTACTCCCTATCATTACTTCAACACTTAAAATCAATATAAATTATATTATTTTCATCAACCTAAGGAGCTAGATAGAATCCTCAGCTAGTTTAATGATCCTGGACTGCTGATTTAATTGACATTTATATGGGCCATACTTTAGGGATTTCTCAAATGGGACAATTTCTCAAATGGGACAATTCAAATTCTTTATTTGATGGATCAAGACTACAACCCACATCCATCATTAAAGAGGCCAAATATCAGATGCTCGCGATTGCCAATTGGAAATTTTTTGGGGCCATCAATTTATTAGATAAATAGCCTGGAACCAATCCTTGAGGGTGGTCGCATGTGCATAACAAACCTAGAGGATAATAGTGTAATCAGGGGTCGGGTTGACAGCCCAATAATCCTTCTTCTAAAGGCGCCCTCTTGAAAAGGATTGACTGATGCTTGGCTTCATCTCCCCAGAGCAATGGACTCATAATAAACATCTACATTTTAGCAAAGCACAAATACAACAAAAATGGACAAGTTGGAAGCATACCCTTTTAATAAAATCACGTCCGTTAGAATCCGTGTAGAATGTTTTGTTGGTCATCATAGTGGTTGTAATTTGAGTGACAAGTTCTTTCCCAATTCCATCATCGATAGGTATAGGCCCAACCTAACAATAAAGTAATTATATTGGTATTCTTGAGACAATTTCAACAAAGCAGCACTAAGGTTAGTGGATAGGCATCCAACATGAAGAAATTTTTGGCACAGATGACCATGGAATAACAATCACCAACAGTAACTAGTGTAGAGAAGAATATTTACAGGCCAACTAAATCAATACTGAAAAGGGAATGCTTACAGTGAACTCGATTTCAACATGTTCCTTTGCCTTGTACACTCTGGTTATCTGCAAGCACTTGTTATTTAGTAAAGAGCCACCATGAAATCTATAATAGGACAATAGAAAAAAAAACACCAATATCGTGCAACTGGTAATTTAATACCTTCTACGAGAATTATGAAATAGTTGATGACAAGACTTTCATCAGCTAATAAAAAAATATTACTGATGGAATAGGCAAAAACATCTGGCGAGGAAATAACAGAGAAAAATAACACACATGGACAACAAAGATCTAAGAATGAGAAACTGCAAATTCTCGTCACCTAATTTGAGTTTCCAGGCATATAACTACAGAAGAACTTCTTTCTTAATGTTAGGATCTACCTGTTGCATGCTTGGATGAGCCACAACCACATCTGTACATGCATATAAGCTGGAGACTAGAGAGTGAGCTTAGAAAACCTTGCTACCAGGTTTTGTTAACTCCTCGAAATCAATGTCAAAAGGATTGTCTTTCTTGGATTATGAGAAATATTCTCTTATTCTTTCCTTTTCAAATGGGTTTTTTTTAAAAAATTATACGCAATAAACTATGAAACAGATATGGAAGATTTAACTCATTCAAATATCAACATGAGAATAGCTTCAGTTAGATGCTTCTGATGATGAAACAACATGTGTTTAGGATGAAGATCTAAAGAAACATTGTAAGCATATTGTCTTCCCGGAAAAGCACCTGAGATATCCACGGATTGATTCTTTGATGCACTTCATCTAATACTGGTCCCCGCAAAACTGTCATTGGCTCCTGAAACAAGAACCCTATGTTTCTTAACATACAGTAATGAGTAACCCTAACAATTCTTCAATGATCATTAACAAGTGCACATTATGAGGGTAGCCTAATGATGACAAAAAAGATCATGTACCTGTCCATCAGATTTGATGGGAAATGTACCATTTGGACGAAAGATATATGCTCCAGAGGCCTAAAACAACAGAAACCAAACATAGGAATTGATTTTTAATTGAGAATCACAATACAAGCAATTCCATAAAATTACAAAACCAAAAAAGAAGCAGAAACAAACATTACCAGAGATGTCATCATTTAAGAAGTAGAAACAAATGACTACCTGGCGATCTTTACCACTTCCATCATCTCCAGAATAAAACTTGTATGATTGTTCAATAAATGATTTAACCTAGAATAATAACCAAAATCATTGGATATTCAAATAAATCTGAATATCAA
Organism: Litsea cubeba; assembly: GCA_012931725.1. Taxonomy (NCBI): domain Eukaryota; kingdom Viridiplantae; phylum Streptophyta; class Magnoliopsida; order Laurales; family Lauraceae; genus Litsea; species Litsea cubeba. Next base: position 50,554,870 of record CM022944.1, read on the forward strand.
ATACTGAAGATACTGTTGACCAAACTAAAATTGTGCTAAAAGTGCATTAATGCAGTGACAGATCTGCAAGCTGCAAGGCGCACATGTTAAGTGGAATTAGATGCATTTTGTGAGAACAAGAATAAGAAAATACAAACTATATGGAGAAAGTTTAGAAAGAGTGAAGAGGAAGCAGGATCTCTCTGGCAGGGCCTGGCTCACTTTCTTGGGGCCTGGAAATTTAGCCCAACTAGACCTGAAGACCTAAAGTGAGGCCTTGATATTGCCCCAGAGCACCACTGATTACACCCAGATGCCTGAAGGCCCAGACACTGCTGCCTTTCATCTTGAGCATTGACAATGATAACGTTAAATTTTCTACATTGCATGGAATTCACAGTGGCTCTATAACGAGAACACATCCCAATTTATACAAGAACAAGAATAGGATAAGGAATCACTTGTTTGAAATCTTCATTCAAAAACCTAAAGCTTATCCTCTCTAACCTGCTCTCTAACATATTCCTAATCTCTCTCACTGACTATTCAGGGAGGAATAAATGCCTTAAAATGTTCAAGGAAAAAAAAAAAGAACTATGAAGACTGATAAGAAAATCATGAAAACATTACATGTACATATGACATAACTTACCATGCTTTTGCTGTTAAAATAGTGAGTAAGTTTGCCTTCTTTTACAGCATACACAAGCCTTAAGTTTCCTTGCCCAACTTCTATGGTACCATTTTCATCTCTTGGTGATGTATGAACTGTTGACATGGAAGGACTAGAACCTGTGATTTTATTAGAGAATATTAGCACATTCCGTTTCATGTTCTGAAAAGGGCTTTACCATTTTGTTTTACAAGTTGGAAGAACAGGGTACCAAATATAGCATAGACTTGTAATTAAACGCTCACCTGTGCGTTCTGCACTTGAAACAATGTAAGTGCTGAAACCAAGAGGTGGTGCAGTCGCAGAAAATGCGAGCCAAAACTTAGGTGTGTCACTTGGGGTTATACCCATGTATGCCCTAACATAATAGTTTCTTAAGCCCACCGAAGCATTGGATATAGGTAAAAGCTGTGATTCAATTTCTTTTCCTTCAGAGTCCAGAACAATAACTGATTCATTGATAACCTGGAGCAATTTTGATGGGATTTGATAAAAATAGCATTTAAAATAGTTTAACAAGAATGACAAATCTCCTCAATAATATGTTTGTTCCTTGGAATGATAATATCAGTTCCAAGCCATTTGAAAAGAAGTTTGCAAATGCAAATAAGAACTCTTTGAAGTGTACAATGAAGTATTACCGTTGACGTATGAGGAGCCTTTGGAACTTGGGTATGTTGATATAAATTGTTATGCCGTTCACTAACAACTCGAGCTTTTTGTGTTTCTGGTTATTAACATGATCATTAACCTTATTGGTGTAACTGGTTACCAACACCGTCTCTTGAGCAAGAGGTCTCAAGTTTGAACCTCCGGAGCTCCTAGTCACGTGGTTCGGCACGCATTTGTCTGTTGGGTTGGGCCTTTCACTTTTATGCTAGCCTTTTTGTGTCTGGTTATTAACAGGGTGTACTACAATTCAATATTTGAGTGGAACAAATGAATATTCAGAATCACTACCTGTTGGGAGTGTGTGGAAAGGGGAACCATATCAATCACGATGCTGTTTTCCCCCCTTGTCCTCTCCAAATCAATATCTATTGTGTGGCAGGTCCAACTTGGAACATAGTGGATGGAGATCAGTACAGCGGAAGAAAAAAGCATCTAATTCCAGCCAGCTTAACTTTGATGCAGACAGTCAAATGTTCACTTTTTTTCGATATGATAGGGAAGGTTTTTTAGGTTGCATAAAATCCACTGAAGGCGCCACCATATTAACAGACTAGATCACAAGAAGGTTGACCAAACATGTAGGGTTTGTGGGGGCAAGCAAATGGGATGATCAAACAATATAGGTTCGCCAAATGATTGAACAATATAATTTCAGATGTGTGTTTACTCTGTGGTAACTGCTATTGACCATCTCTATCTTCATTGTGAGTTTGCCTATGCCATTTGTTGTCGATTCCTCGCTAAGTGTGGCATTCTATGGTGCTTTCTGAAGACTTTGTTGGGCTTGTTTGAGGCTTGGGGATTCTCTCATTGTCTTGTATGTGGAGATATTATTTGGAGGTTTGTTCCCTTTGGTGTGCTTTGGTCCATTTGGAAGGAGAGGAATGATAGGATTTTTAGAGGGGTTTCATCTTCTCTTGATGACCTCTTATCCTATTTGATTCTTTGGTTAGCTAAATTGGCTTCATGTAGTGTAAGATCTGGTGGGCCCCTTCCCGGTGGTAGATCCAGTTGGAATCCGGTGAGCCCATCACTAGCTAAAGAAAAGGGGGATTTAAGGGACTGCACAAGTCCCACATTGAAAACATCCAACTCTTGACCCCGGGCATATATGTGTGGCTTGGCCTTAACCCCACATGACGCATTTTAAAGCCGTGAGACTTCGGTCAAAATGGACAATATAATGTGGACAGTGGGCCGAGGATGTCATAGAATGGTATCAGAGCTGAGGATGGCAGTGGGGGAAAGTGTAAGATCTCGTGGGCCCCTTCCCCATGGTAGATCCAGGTGAAATCCGGTGAGCCCATCATCTGCTAATGAAAAGGGGGATGTAAGGGACTACACGAGTCCCGCATCGGAAACATCCAACTTTTGACTTGGGCATATATGTGTTGCCTGGCCTTAACCACACATGACGTGTGTTAAAAGCCGTGAGACTTGGGTCAAAGCGGACAATATCATGTGGATAGTGGGCCTGGGTTGTCACATGTAGTAGTAAGTTTGACAACCTAAAGGTGGATGGCATTTTGCACAATTGGGGAGCCACTTTGCATTGTAGGCCTTGCAAGGTTATTTAGGATGTGTTTTTTGTCTCCTCATTTGGCTAATACTTTGAAATTCAATGTGGATGGAGCTGCTAAAGGTAAACCAGGGCCTATAGGTATAGGAGGGGAGGGGTGTTCAAAATGGTGATGGCTTGGCGTTAGCAATGTTTTCCAAGCAAAAAAAAAAAAAGTTCATTTCTCAGGTTACTTTACCACATTGAGGTATATTCTCAAGTTCTAAATAAACATAATTTCAATATGTGTATTAAACTCATTTTGTAGTATTAGTTATAATCCATCATGATTTCGTAAAACTTATAAATACATTTTAATTAGACAAGTATAAACTTAGTTGTATAAAGTAATCCACATATAACAAGTCCCTTGACAAGCTGAGATAGATTCAACCAAGATGAGAAGGGAGTAGCTTGTGCTGAGCTCATGAAACAATCAAGCTGAGCTCGAACTCAAGCTCAATCAAGCCAAGCTGAACTACATAGCTTTAGAGCCAGCTGGCTTGTTTACAGCCTTGGAAAAAGAAGTTCATTTATGAACATTCTAATAAGTTGGTCTTGAAATGCAGGGGAATAATGGAGTTGAGCTGCAGATCTGCATGAAGCTTAATCTTATGCAGATCCAGAAAGAACAAATTCATTTAAAATTGGTCAAACTTCTTAATGAACACAGAACAGAGTGAAATGGAAATACTTACAGGTATTCGAATAATATCCTCTCTTTTCCATCCAAGAGAATTGTACACAACAATAACCTATAAAGGAAGGGACAAAAGGTTGATAATATAAAAAAAAAAAAGAAGAGAAACTTAGTTCTTTTATATTTTGCCTTAAAATAAAGAAAAGAAATTTTTGACCTTACCAAGCTTTTACCATGAGACAAATCTAGTTCTGATGGAGGACAATAACTTATATTCAAAAGAGGACACTGGAAAGGGAAATTCATACATCAGAATCAGCCGTGTTTTAATATCAAAAATTAAGATTAGCACAAGATATTAATGGTTCTAGTTTCAAACTTATCACAGTAATCATAACTCAATAACAACAAACTTCATACCAAACTTAGCACAAGATAATTTGTGCTCACAGAGCGACGCCCATGGTGCACCCACATCTTTGTATAAGTATACATAAGAGTTTCTATTAGACAGAAGGAGTTATGATCAGTTTTTCCAGAAGTTCAAATGTTCTACAATCCATCTTCATCATCAGTTGGAACTTCTACAGCCCCAACATTAAACTTCATCTGGCTCAAGTATGTCTTAATCACCATCATTTTTTGTCTTCATTTTCTAATGCAATCTATAATATCCCAACCATGAAAATAATGACATCTATGAAGTATGAAAAAGAGGCACATTTGTTTGCCTGTTCAAAATTCGTTGCAAGGTTTTGGCATCCACTTTTTGATTTCGACTCTGTCAAGCAAGCAAGTGATGATTCAACTAACTCTGCGGCCTGCAAAATAGTAGTGACATAGCATGTATCAGGCACAGTGAAAGAATTATTAGAAGAATAAGAGGTATCAGATTCACATTCAAGAGAATCAGGGAAATAGTCTTTCGAAAAAGAAAAAAAATAAAAATAAACAAGGGTGCATGTGGGATCCAACTTTCTGTAATATTATACATTCTTCTGGTGAGACTCATCATGAGATGGACTATTCCTGAATATCTCCCGTACAAGAGTGGTGTTTGTAAATGGATAATAAGGGTCAAGGGTAAACATTTAACAAGAGCAAAATCGTATACATATGGTCATATGATGGTGATATTTTTGGGCATCTTCTATCCATAATAAGGCCCATCATATAATATGTTAGAGCCACTGAAAGGTCGAATTGCATGTGCAATTTGCGGTGCTCAGAAAATTCTTTTGATCAAACTGAAATATTTCTTTAAATAGTACTGTGACAACAAACTAAATTTGTCACCTCCACATAACCTATAGACAGTCTCTTTGCGTAATCATTAGCCACATGCTGCTTTTCTGTTCCACTAACTCCATCGTGATGTTGCACAATGGCCAGAGCATCAGCCAAAGTGTCAGTTTTGGGCCCTGAACTATTTGTGTTCTTGAGAAATTCCAATTGCCTCGCTGCCTGACCATCCATTTTTAATTCATAATTAATAAAGTATTCACAACCATAAGGAGATATGGGAAAATAAGTTCTCACTATGGATTGAAAAAGTGGGGAATTCTTACCAGATAGTAAGCACTCATCGCTCTTACATAGCCTTTAATGGCTGCCCGACTTGTGAAGTACCCTGTCCAATATGCATTCGCACTGTCTGCATATCTGAAAACTTCAAGGATCTGAGTACAAGATTAATAGAAAAACAAAGAGCTGAACATGCAGAAGGAATGATCCACTGTGTTCATCTCACTCAATAAAATAGTGCAGGATCGCATGTGGGGCACTCACCAGGTCACCATCTGTTAGATTTCACCATCAGATAGGACAAGACTACTGTGATTTGCATAGGAAGATTTACCCAGATTGGATAACATAACCTATTCTATCATTATGGTTTTCAGACTGTACTGAATACACAGAAAATCAGGTGGCCCAAGATGAGATTTTGCACTATATTCTTGTTAAAGATGGGGCCTTTGTGAGGTCAACATCTGTTAATGTCCACCTTTCAGATGGGAGGAGACTACTACAGATTGCATACAGCTCAAGACCATGATTAGATGACCATAGCTATTCGTCCAGGATGTTTCTTTACTCGTACTGAATCCATGGAGGCTCCACCCATCCATCAGTAGTGCAGCATGCACAAATTGGAGGGATGTTGTTCATTGCCCATATGGAGGCCGATAGTGATAACTGATAAGTTACAATCACACAAAAGCAATGTCATTGACTGTAAATCAGTGTCATGTCGCTTAATGGCCCATGATGTTACCTTTTTTCTCTTATTTCTTATCAATGACAGTCAACAAGTTTGCACATTCAGACTCCCTTTCTAATAAGGATTACGAAATTGCGGCTACATTTTCAGAATATACCACTCACGGGAAGAAATCATCAGTCTTGAGTGGCCAGGACTCATTTGCTGCATACTTTGCGTCCGTGTAAATGGATGGGGTTGAATACAGGGCATTTACTCGCCCGTCCTAAAAATATCCAAACAAGTGACTAAGAATGTGCAGAATTCTGAGATGAAAATTGGAAGAAGATAAAAACATAACCCTGTTGAGCAGAACACAACTTGATCCAATTTTTGAAAACAAGAAGATTGCAAAATGACAAATATCATAAAAGCATCAGGTCCTACTTTGTAGATCACCAAGCTCAAAAAGGCTGGTCCGATTACCAGATTGCCAACACAAATAATGAGAGTCAAATCTGGACAGTGGAGTTTCTAGTAACCCACTTTTGCATATATTCATGACCCACCTAATGAATAGACCAGCCTGAATTTAGGGCAAGGTGCTACCTCAGTCTGACCCACCTGGTGGGCACATGCCCTGTACAGAGTGCTAAGGTAGGATTAGCATATCTTTTTAATCAGCAGTAAATCAGGAAAAGCCACTAGAAATAAAGCAAGTTAATGCAGCTATTGAACCACACTTCACATATAGCTCAAAGTAATGGTCATTGATTGATTAGATTAATTAGTTGCATTACATTTGAAGAATAAAAGTTCGCCAAACATTTCCTCAATGATTCTTTTTTTGTTTTTTTTATTGAAAATAGCTAAACAGTACGAGGCCCATATGCTGGAAAGCTACCAACCAGAAGCTAACTTCAAAAGAAGATACAAAGAAAAAACACACAAATACAAAGATCAAAGAAGATATGAGCCACCCTGGCCTATGTTCAAGTTGCAACATAAATTGATGATGTAAGGAGTTCACTACGCCTAATAGAACATGTACGTGAAATGTATCTCTATCGCCAACAGTAATAGAACTATAACCAAGAGGAATTTTCACCTGCACAAGTCCCACACAATGGCGGCACCAAAATTAAAGGCGGGGACTGAAAATACCACATGGCTTCTGTGTGTGATTACCGTAGGAGACCAACCCTTTAACTATATTAGACTATTTCATGTAACAAACAGACTTAGTAACATATACCTTGTTGACATAATGAATGAGCTTGTCCATCTGCCTGAACCATGTGTTAGCATACTGGTACCTGAAATCTGTCCCCATGGTCCACATAACATGATTGGTGCGAGTGATGTTGGCCTGAAAAGAAAAAAAAAATGCACAAGGAGAATTTGTTGGTATTTTTGGCCAAAGTAGCAGGATGCTTTCTCTGCCTCCTCAAACACATGGTATAATAGATGACCCATTTCAATAGAACATCTACTCCACTTGCAATTTGAGTGCATCTGAATGCTCATTGAATAGGTAGATCTAAAAAAATCATTTGGTGCTTACCTGTGATACTGCTGCAGCTACGAAGTCATTCACTCGCTCTTGGACATTGTAATCAAAGAGAAGAATGTCGTCCTTCATTTCAGAAAATAATCCTCTCAAAGAATTCTGAAACCTAACTATTTCAAGTTGTTTAAAATTCTTATCCAATGTCTTACCTGAACAATTGGGGATTCATCATTTACTTCAAAAGAGAAACCATCAGGAGGACCATAACCTTCAGGAAATGCACCTGCGAAAATCTGCAGAGAAAAGGAGAATAACAGTGAAGAATTTAGTGTGTTTGGACAAGCCAATATTGCAATATGTTGCAATGCTTTATATTTCACATTTTCCTATTGGTAGGGTTCCCAGTGCAAAGGCAGAAATACTGCACTCTTCAACATTGCTTTCTGCAGAGTATTTTGATATTCAAACTTACAATTCTGGCCACAATGTTTTGATCTCTATATAATGAAGTTGATGTCTGTATAAAAATCATGTTATATTATATTATATATATATATATAAGCAATGCAAACATTCGGTAGTGTTTCAATGTTTTGATATTGTAATATTTGATGAAAACTACAAAATTTAGCAAACTAGAAAAGGTAATGGTAACTCACTTGTGAAGATGAACCAAGAGTATTAGAACCCTGCCATACAACCTCAAGACTCTTATCATCTTTCCTTTTTACTCGGTCTTGGTAATCAATCCGGCCATAGAATAGTGAATCAAATCCGACCTGAAAACACATCCGTCCATGTCTCATCATCATCGCCATACAAGATTTAGCCCTTCAACCTGGGTTCAGATATATCCAGCCATTTGACATACAGAACCCAAGAGACCAAAAAAGAGTATATGATGTATATATTATGGAGTGTATAGAGAGTAGAGAGGCACAACAATTCAGCATTTATCCTTTGATTTTATTCCAGTTCTTCATTCTAATATTAAGATCATGACTTTTTTTGTCATCTTCTTTTTGTCTGTGTGTGAATAGACGTGCTAGATTGCTCTTGGCAGGACTATGTAAACATACACGACAGAAATTTTCATGTTTATATAGAACCGTTAATTAATATGTGCAAGCTTTGACGACTTCTATAATGGAGGAACATTGGTGCATTAATTGCCTTCCCCCCTTTTCCTCACACACAGATGCATAGAAGATAGTGTCCTGTTTTTCATGAATAAAACGAGGAAATATACAAATCTCCAATGGCACAGTTTCTTGTCCCAAAAAAATGAGTATATATGTATGGCCATCTTTTGGATATCAAATTTGTTCATTTTATGGTCCAAGGTGGATAGGGAATACGTAAAAAATCCCCCCTGTTTTGAATGATCCTAACTATGCTACTGGAAACCCTTATACATGAAAAGTCCATCCCATAATGAGACCCACTGAATTAATAGCCTTTATTATAGAAAGGTGGGTCGCATGTCTGTTCGGCAAACTGAGAAAGGTTCTGTTTGTTTAACAAGCATCCTGTAATACCTTATAAGATACTAAGAAAGGTATACCTCAGCCCCTAGCAAGTAAGCTTGTACTGCTGAATGTCCAAAGGGGTCGATCTGCCAACCAATTCTTGGAGTCTGTCCAAACTCTTGCTTGATAAATCGGTGCCCAAGAGTTGTCTGATCGATCATGTCAATATAATGTGTTGCAGCCTCATCATGCATGCACATACCTCCATTTCTACAAATCCAATAAAATAAAAACACTGATTTATGCATCTGTGAATGTAGAACTAAGTGCTCTATAGTTAAATCTCTTGGGAGAGGATAAAAACTACTACACCAGACACGCCATCAAATTTGGAAATTCTCAAATCGACATGACACATGGTGCTAAATGTAAGTCAGCAAAACACATTTACTAGAAGGAAAATATGCAAGTGATAGATGACACTGATAATTGAGATGAAATTCTCTATACCAAAAATTTATATTCATGAAAGAAACAGTCATCATTGTCATTATCTTAGCCTTATCGCATCAATAAATGATATAAAAATGCAATTCAGAAAAAAAAAATCAACAAGAAGTTGAAAGTGATGGAAAGGATATAAGGAGATTTTTTTTCTTACAAAGACAACAAATCAGCCCAAAAATTGTATGTCATAACGCATGGTATATAACAAATTTAGTAAATATTTTGAGAATGAAGAGAAACGCTCAAACAAGAAAAAGCTAGAAAAGAAAAATGATAGCATATAAAAGTTCATTTTGAAGTATTGAATCCACTATCCTCTAATTTTATGTACTGTGGTGCATTCAGACAAATTCGACGGCTTTTCCTATGTGCTCCTGCTATGCTTTCCGTTCATAATATTTTCTTTAAAAGGTAGAAAAAAAGCATTATTTTTCTTCAATAAAACATATGATTCAAAGCTGCTATTTTACATCCGGTTTCCCATTAACTTCAGCACCATCCAACGGCAATAGAACACAAGATGGGATAAGGCTTTAATTGTGAATTGGTGATGATAATGATGACAACGACGACAACAGCGATGACGACGACGATGATGATGAATGGTGATACATGAAAATAGTGAGAGATTTTACATAAATTCAAGTTGACCCGTGTTAAGAAGCTTCTTGACTATAGTTTGGACACTACTACTCTTCTGTCTCCACCATCGCTGGAAAAATGCCTGCAACAACAATATAATGATAAAAAGGACGATAATGACAACAGTTACAACAAGAAGAATGATGGTGAAGAACTTGCCTGTTCTACATAGATGAATTTTCGATTTTTATCCATCAACAGCGCCGTAACAATAGAATCCAATACATTTTCAACTGAAGCACCCTATCAACATACATACATGCAATACAAACATATCACATCCAACATTCATACATTGCTTTTCATGGGTAATTCAGTTAGAGTAGGAAGAAGAAAAAAAATTGCAAATTAGAAAAGAATGAAGGTAAGGGTCATTGCTTTGGTGCAATGGTAAAAGTCTCGGGTGTCATGCGTGATAACGTAGGTTTGAGACCTGTGAGGAGCCACTTTGTGCAAGAATACCAAAGGTTAGGTGTGTCTCCAGTCTAGACCCTCCCAGGACTTGCCTGCTCTACATTGATGAATTTTCGATTTTTATCCATCAACAGTGCTGTAACAACAGAATCCAATACATTTTCAACTTAAGCGCCCTATGAAAATACATACATGCAATACAAACATATCACATCCAACATCATACATTGCTTTTCATGGGTAATTCAGTTATAGTATGAAGAAAAAAAAATTGCAAATTAGAAAAGACTGAAGGTAAGGGTCATTGCTTTGGTGCAATGGTAAAAGTCTTGGGTGTCATGCATGATAACTCAGGTTCGAGACCTGCGAGCAGCCACTCTGTGCAAAATTGCCAAAGGTTAGGTGTGTCTCCAGTCTAGACCCTCCAAAGGAAAATTTCCTGTTTCCACCACTAGATCCACCCTAATGAAGAAAATAATGGCAAGCCCACATATAAATGATGAAATTATAGCTGTCCCACCCAGTTAAATGAAAGAATAATGGTGGTCATCACCTTCTTTAATGATGGTATCAAAATAGTGTATCCAACCATTGCACAATCTTTGTTGGCCTACCCTAATGTTGAGAATCAGGGCAAGGCTCGATAAGTGATGTATCTAGGTAGCTCCACACTAAAGATGAAAGTCACAATGAATTGTGAAAAATATAGTGGGACCCACTCAATTATGAAAGATTAAGCATCCCTATAATGTACACCCAATGGTAAAAAGTGATGTGAGGTTCATTGAGTTACTCATGTGAGTTTAGAGGGAATTTTCATCTTTCCAACCCAGCAACAGATGGAAAACAGAGTTCACTATCGGTCAAGGTTTCCTTTTGGGATTGTCACAATAAAGAGATTCTATTGTATAGAGTCTATAAGTAAAGGGCTGACTTGAATTTATTAGAAAGTGGAGGGGTTTTATGTAAATCTGAATGCAGACCCATTATTCATTCACTCCATTCATTTAGGCCCGAGTCCAGATCCTCCGTGGCTCCGTCGGGCCCCTGATACAGGACCATGAGTAGGCGAATCACAGTGTGACACATGTGCACCCATGCCACATCAACGCACAGCCCACTTATAACATTCAAATAAAATAAAGAAGGGGTTTTTACAAGAAAATACACTTTATATGGTCAGTACACCAAACAGTGAACATTAAGCAAATATGCACCTAACAGGGAATCCGTACGGGATTCTTAACTTTTTTTACCATTTTTTTTATGGTCAAATTCGACCTTCAGTTTAAGCGCTGAAGGTCGAATTCGACGCTGAGATAGAAGTGACCTTAATACATTTTAGTTCTCTGCGTCAAATTCGACCTTATATGAAACACCCGAAGGTCGCATTCGACCTTGTACAAAGGGAAGAAAGATCATGTGAGGTTGGTGCTTGTGGGATCAACCCTTTTGGGTAGCTCTGTGTTTCTTAACTTCCTCTTAGTATCAGCAATCTCTTTTGATGAAAGGTTGAGACCAACAGCTTTATTAGTGGGGGCATACTTTGAGATTCATATCACTTGATATCATCTGTGTCCCAACCATTGTCCGGTGGACCATCCATAAAAAAAAAAGTTTGTGTGATTAGTTGACCATCCTCTACTGGGGCTTCTCTTCCTGCAGGACCAAGCTAGTTGGGGTCTTTCAAAAAAAATTTTTTTTTTTTTTGAGCCTTTAGAATTTTGGATGGGACGTGAGTCTAGGTTCTCTACTATCGGGAATTGACCCTAGCATTTCAAGATTTTATGTAATCTGAATAGTTCACTTGTAAATTTTACATATCAGATTCACATTTCCATAAATACAAAAATATGACAAATAAATCCTCCAATCAGACTATAAGGGTGCGTTTGTGCAGACGAACTTGCCGCGGAAAAGGATCAGAATGCCACCTGAAAATCCAGTGCCATTCTTCGTTAATGTTTGGTGCAGTGAGGCATATTATTCTGCATTATTTTATTTGCCAATGAAGATCCGGACTTTTCACATTCCCCCCCTTCAAGATTCAAGTGTCGCGGAAGAGAAAACACACATGGCTTCTTCACAAACACACTTCATCATTTGTAGAGTCATAACAAGCAATAAACAAAACCAACTCATCGTTCGTTGAGTTGCGCCTCCTGTCAGATCCAACGTTGATTGATAGCAATACCTCTAGTCTCCATTTCAATCTCCTGATGGAAAACGGAAAAGAAACACTTGCTAGTTGATAAGTCGACTACTAAAAACGAACACGTTTCATCATCTGAAGGTGCAAGAAGATGATGGGTTTGAAATTAACCACAACTTTTTTTTCAGAGAGACAGCACTCTGTTTGACCATCATAAAGTCGGAAAAACTCATGTACAAGGTCGAATGCGACCTTCGGGTGTTTCTGACAAGGTCGAATTCGACGCAGAGAACTAAAATGTATTAAGGTCAATTTTATCTCAGCGTCGAATTCGACCTTTAGCGCTTAAACTGAAGGTCGAATTCGACCACAAAAAAAAAAAAAAACGGTAAAAAAAAGTTAAGAATCCTGTACGGATTCCCTGTTAGGTGCATGTTTGCCTGATGTTCACTGTTCGGTATACTGACCACATAAAGTATATTTTCCGGTAAAAACCCCTATATAGAATTACCATTAAAAAAAAATCCAGCTCGGATCTTGATCAGCTTCAATCCACAAGGTCTCCACTTTCCTGCCAAGTGCTCGTTCTCTCTAATTTTGCACCCCATGCCCAAAATAATTTCACAATTCACACCTCGAACCATCAATGCGATTCTCCTTACTTGTAAATCAAATCCCCCCGTGCAGACAAAATATAATACTTCACAATACCCCCAACCACCAACTTTATTTTATTATTTTTTTTTCTATAACCCAGCGAAGGGGTTGGGACCCAATTGAGAGCCCGCGCACACACGAAAATGTAGAACACTCAAGTGGAAAAGGAGCTCGCACACACCAAGGAACCCCGTACACACGGTAAGAAAAAAAACGGCCCATTTTTCCTCATTTTTTTCAAACTTTCAGATTTTCTCTCCTTAAATTCTTAGACACGCCCATAACTCTCTTCTCAAAAATTTCCAGCTTCATCTCTTCTTCTCCTTCCATTTCTTTCAGCCCAAAGAAAAATAAGAGAAAAAGAAGACAATGAAATGGCTATGCGCATGATTCTCATATCCTTTCTCGTAAGCTCCATGTTTTTCGATAAACACAACACCTAATGAATGACTTAAAAAAGCACTACTGGTATTCTGTATGGTGGAGGAGAACGAATGTCGGGTCTGGGGCAGGACTGGGGAAATTCTAAATGCACCCTTTGTTTCAGTGAGCACACCCACATTTTATTTTATTTTTATTATTAAAATACCCATATGTGAAATTCCGACTGTACCCTTGACTTCATTTATGCACGGATACGCACATCCATGCATATTAGTCGTGCACGGTTTTCATGTGCCGAGCAAAAAAATTATGCACGGATATGTAGATCCGTGCATGTTTAATGTGCACGGATATACGTATCTGTGCATAACGTGAACATTTTTTTTTTTTTTTTTGGTTTTGTTCACATTCTCCTCTCTCCCATCCCTTCAATTTCATGTTCAACCAGCACTCCATTCCATTTGCATAGATTGTAACCTTTTTCTAAATATGTTTATTTAGTTGGAAAAACAATTAACATCAAAGAAAAAACAAAATTGGAAGAAGTTGAAGGTGAAGAGATGTAATGTCGATGAAGATGTAATCCCGAAGGAGAGACGACGGAGAAGATGTAGCTGGCAATCAAACTTGAGACGGAGAAACAAGGCTGCCGTTCTTTGAGAAGAGGAGGAGAAGAGGAAAAGGAGAAAGAAGAGGGAAGAGGAGAAGGGGGCAGTTCTGGAAAAATTCGTGGGTGGGCTCAGCAAAAAAGGGTAGCTTATGTTTTTAATGTGGTGAGCTTAAAATGTGGGTGGGCTCAGCAAAAGAAGTAGGTGCATTTATAATTTCTTACGAGTCTGGGTTAAATTTTTCATATTTATAAAAACACCCCCGTTAAGATCTTTTATTTTAATAGTGTGCTATTGGCATTAACAACAGGCATGGCAAGGACGATTTGCCCATCCTTTCTTCGTGCCTAACACGTTCGTTGCAATGGGTATACATACCAAGTCATTGGTTATAAAACAAAGCAGGTGTGGTTTTAAAAGAAATTTAATCAAGATCTTGGGTCCGAACCCAAGCATATAAGACCTAGAATATTTGGACCTAGATCCATATCCTTGTATGTTCCGACCCAATGATCTGAATCCAAGACAATTGCATCCACATGTTAAATATATATAGAGGATTTTACTCGAAAATTCCCACTATTTGGCCATTGCACGAATTAGTGCCTCGGAAATAGCACTACACAAACGGGGTCCGTTAGACCCCGTTTTTTTTTTTCAATATGAAACGAGTGACGCTAGCGTCGCTCAATGTGAAAATTAGTGACGCTAGCGTCACTCTTCGTCTCTTCCAAACAAACAGGAACAGGGTTCTCAACTCTTTCTCCAACCCCTTTCTCGATCTGGTCCTCAATGCCACACGAGACCCTGCAGAATCAGTGGCTTCATTTTCTTATCAACCTCTTTCTCTTTCTCCAACCTCTTTCTTCATCTTCCACCCTCACACTTTCCCCGATTCTTTTCTTATCCATACCGCTCCTCTTTCTCTTCTTCTTTTCAAGTTTGGGGATTTTGGGGTGATCTCTTGCATACCGAGGCACATAAACTCCCATCGTGTCCCAGATCACATCTCGTGAATCGAAAGGGGAAGCCTAGAATCTAATTCATGTTCATGCTAACATTGTCGTCATGCCATGCGTCGTCATAAACTTATAATAACAGCATTTGCATTTGTCCACGAGATGAGATCTGGAGCCAAATCATGCTGCAATTATAAATTTTCTGTTGAGCTCCACTTGTTTCAGCCACTAGTATCTGGACTCTTGAAATGGCAGAACAAAACCCAAACTCTAACTCCAACATTCCTTCTTCTTCTTCTTCCTCCTCAGCGGCTTCTCTTCGGAGACAAAGATCTACCACAGCCTCCGGCCACCTGTCCCTCTCCCTCTGCCCTCCCTTCCTCTCTCTGCCGCCTCCTACGCCACCTCCCTACTCCCTACTCCTCTCCATCGGCGTCGTCATCTCTCCTTCGAATCCGATCTCTTCCTTCCAACCTCCCCAGCACTCCAATCATAACCCATAGCAACAACCCAGCCACCTTCCATCACCATCAAAGAAAAGGGAAGAAGGGGAAAGAGGGACGGAAGAGAAGGGGAAAGATGGTGGGTTTATATAACGATGAGTGACAATAGCGTTACTTAATTTCTCTTTCTGTAACGCCCCACCACACACATACATGATATTGTCCGCTTTGGCCCACAGGACTCTCGGTTTTATTTCTGATGGGCATCAACCCATCAAAAGGCCTCATGCAAGGTAAGGGTGTGAGATCTACATATAATCCCATTCACTTTCCTCTCTATAGTCGATGTGGGACTCCAGGGCATCACACCTTCCAACGACGCTATCGTCACTCCCAAAAAATACTAAAAAAATATATAAAAGAGGCGGGAGGAATGATACCGTATGGAAAATATTCCGAGGCACTACCAAGTGTGACGTCCAAATACCGGGTATTTTCCGGTAAAAACATCATATATATATAAGAATTAAGGGATTCATTTGAAATATACTTAAGCTGTGGGAGATACTCTTGTGAGTGAGAGTATGGGGTGGGGCCCTCACCATGTGAGGCCCGAGTCACACTAAATGTGGGGCCCATGTCAGCTAATGTTCTAATTATCCAAAACACTAAAATAGATGCAGGATTAATACCGGAATTTGCAAAAACCAAACCTTCTTTAATTTCAAAACTGTTGATATTTTTCTTTTTCATCCATTTATTTTTAGAACAATTTCAGATCATGAGCATCTCCCTTATAACTCGTTTGAGTGTAAGGAGTAGAACTTCTCAGTGGAGTCAACCTATAGAAAATCCAAGCCGTTCCAAATGAATGCCCCACCTATGTAGTGAATGTGCCCAAATTTTTCTCCAATAGGGTTGATCCCCACATAAAATTGAGCATATGATTAATACTGTATTTTTATTTTTTTTGGTAAAAGACAAATAATGTAATTAACACAATCTCATTCATTATTAATCATTATCATTAATTATGTTATTTATTATATAACTAATCTTATAGTGGGACTAACTCTTATAAAAGTTTGATTAGGTGTTTATTTTGAGTGGCTTAGACTTTCAATAAGTCAGTTGCACTTCCCTCCTTCCATTTATATATATATAAATATATATATATAGAAAGTTTGAGTGAGATTCACAGGATCGGTTTCCTTAACCACACCCATTCCTGATTGCCCAAGGAACCCGATCCAAACAAGAGTCCTGCTACATGGACTAACTCATGGACAAAACCATGGACTAACTCCATGAGTTAGTCCATGTAGACTTTTTGCCCAAACAATGCCAGTATGGACCCATTATTTAGACCTGAAGGATAGTAGGGTTCCACTTTAATTGGGTTCATACTTAGAATACCCCATATTACCAAGGGATATTTTCTATTACAACACTACCACTCGCTCCTAGCTATACAATCCTAACATTTATTTCACTACCACTATCACCCAGCCACACTGTCCCAGACATCATGATATTATTAAAAATATAACAATTACGAGGACAGCAGTAGGTCGCCTAGATAGCTGTACCATCCTACGAATCACGATCTGGATCCAGTGATTCAGATCATGGGTCAGTTGTCTAGGTCATAATATTTTAATATCGAATCCGTATCCTATGGGAATTCAATCCAGAGGAATCTCGAGTTAAAGCAGTGGAAATCCACAGTGGGGTTTCACCTACTGAAATTCAAACCACCACAATAAACACCCTCCAGGTTTATCGGGGTAAGCTCAAATTTTAAGTCAATCCGATATTTTTTAACTGTTGGATTGATCATTTGATTAAAAAAGCATGATTAAGACAATTATATATATTTATTATCATATTTTCATCAAACAATCAATCTAACGGTGGGACAAAATCCAGTTGATATCAAATTTGAGGATACCCTATATACCTATGTGGAATTTATTTTGAGATTTAGGGGTGTACACGGATCGTATTGGTGCGGATTGGGCCAAATCCATCACCAATCCGTTACCTACATATTAACGGATTTGGAATCCATCACCAATCCGTGGCTCTTAAATCCGATCCGATCGGATTAATCCGTTCAATCTAATTTTAAAAGAAAAATATTAAACATGTTATAAAACGAATACATTTTGACCCCTTAATTTTGTTTTCTTATTTTAAATTTAGACATCTTAATTTATATTTAGACCCCTTATATTTTTTTTTATATTTAATGTCAACGAATCGGATCGGATTGAATCCGCGTATTGAGGGTGGCCACTCATCCGTTGCTAACGGATTACAAAATTTTCAATCCGCCACCAATCCGTTTACCTTTGATCGGATAAAAATCCATGGATCGGATCGGATCGAATTTCCGGATCGATGGATTTTTTGTGCACCCCTATTTTGAATGGTTTGAATTTCATTTTGTGGGCCCCACAGTCCACTCCTTTTAACATCTAAGGGCACGTTTGGTAATTATCCTTGGCGAGGATTCCCTTCGGTTTTCCTCAGGTTCGAGGAAAACCCATGTTTGATTAGAGCATGGATTTGAGAGGAGAAGGAACCCTGGAATGCCAAAGATCATGTTTTATAGGATTCCTTGCTTCCCAAGCCCAAGTCCCCCACCCCTCCACCGTTGCTTTGCTTCCCATTGCTGTTTCGCGGGGGTAAAGGTTTTACGTTTTTCTAGGACCCTCAATCAAGGACCCGAACCATTACCATTTCTAGACTTTTACGGACCCCATTTTCACGATTCGTTCTCGGCCAAAATTACTAGGGAGTTGATAAAAACTCCAACATATGTCATGCTACGAAAAAGGGGCTTTAGTGGTTAGTTTTTTTATTTTTCTGATTTCTATGGCCCCTAAATAATAATCTAAGTCCTTCATCATTTACAAAGGTCAAAACCGACTAGCTGTTAATTTTCAGCCATAAATTCATCATATGTATATTGAGATATTTGTGAAACCAGTCAAGACCTTGAACACTGAAATTTTTTATACCTATGAGGCCTCATTCTTACCATCTGAACTATTCATCATCTCTAGAAGGCCAAAGAGAGTGAAAGTCTAGGACTTGTCACATCATGGATTGTCGGAAATTTGTGAAAAACGGAAAACCATCGGGTTGAATGTACTGTGTATGGTAGGATTTTTTTTAAGTTTTCCAAACATGAAATGCAAGGATTCCTTCCCTTATAAATCTTCACTGAGGATGGCTCCGTAGTTCCCAGGGAGGTGAAGGTATACTCTGAATTTCTTTTTTCTACCTTTTTTAGTTATTTATTAATTTTAGAGAAATATTGCCCTTTATATCTCGAAAAAATGAAGCCCATTTCTGACTTTTTTCCTTTTCACGGTGGGGTCCACTGCCACAACCTAAGAAACCCAGTTCTTCCGGGTCCATGCCTCAGTTTGCTCAGGGCCCACCTGCACTTGTATCCTCTACCCACGTGATTCACGTGGGTGGAGAATAAAATGGAAGGTAGTACAAGAAGAGTATAATCAAATATCTGATCAGATCATCCTAACCGTTGGATCGGCCTCAATTCCCATGGCATGATGGCAATCTTATCCAACGTGATATAATCGACTTTTATCATAAACCCAATTGCCAGAGTACCCATTTCGGAGGTTCCAATTTGGTCATAGGTGGGCCACATTGTATCAAAACTATCCACTTTCGCAACGTAGACCATAGAGATCTTCCAAACGAACGGCTGCAAGGCAGTCTATCATCTATGGTCCATCGGTGAAATCCCGAGATCTACAATTTCGCAAACTCCAGCAAATCACCGGAAACAAACAAAAAAAAAAAAAATGGAGAGGACAAGAAGCTACCTGGATGGAATTATTGGCTCCAACGTAGTACTGATCGACGGTCTTCAACCACCCAACATCATCGTGGGTGTGGGCCACCAGATGGACGTTGATCTTCCCAGGCACGATCCCGTGCGTCGTGTTGTAGGCCACGTACGCTGCATCCGCACGTGCGAGTAGTGCCAAGAGGCAATACAGCAGCAGCAGAAGAAGAAATGGTGTATTCGGCATAGTAGGGTTTTAGTTTCAGACGAAGAGGAGGTTGAAAGTAGAAAGCCCATGGCGAGCGAGCTTTAAAAAAGGAGGAGAGAGAGAGAGAGAGTAGCGAAGGGAACGAGGGCAGGACCGTAAATTGGTTGTCGGCTAGCTTTTTGTTTGCGGAATTTGAGAGAGGACTCCTTGCATTGTAAAGGAAGTGTTGTCGGGTCTGATGTCGTTTTGCTGCCGATAGGGTTTGGAGGAGGCCCAGGAGGGGTAGAAAAGTAAGATGATTGGATTTCACAAGGGAGATTCTACCGCCACACAGACAAAAGTTTGCTCTTTCCGCATCACATCAATTTTCTTTACGCACGTCATTATAGTTTAAAAACTAGCAAAATCCAATGCATAACCACAAAACCAACAAATGCACAAGACTGATATGAATTATTTTTAATAAATTTATTAATTAGTAAACTTGTGAGTCCTTTTTTATTGCTAATTTAATCTTTATGTTTTTTTCCAAATGTTTTATTCTTTAGGTGAGGAATGAATTGATTAAGAAAGATCAAATAATCATAGACCTAACAAATTGACCTAATATATTTAAGTGGGACCAAGATGAATGGGGTTCATCATCTCTATTCTAACCGTTCATAAAATCATATGATGCGGGATGGGACCCATTAATTGATTGATAAATATCAAATGATCATAGACCTCTCAAATTGACCAAACCTAACCTATTTAAGTGGGACCCCCAAGATGAATGGTGTCCACCAACGATATTCTAACCATTCATAAAACCATATTATGCGGGATGGGACCCATGAATTGATTAAGAAATATCAAATGATCAAATGATCGTAGACCTAACAAATTGACCTAATGTATTTAAGTGGGACCCAGATGAATGGGGTCCACCATCTTTATTCTAACTGTCCATAAAATCAAATGATGCGGGCCGGGACCCATTAATTGATTGATAAAGATCAAATGATCATAGACCTCTCAAATTGACCAAACCTAGCCTATTTAAGTGGGACCCCCAAGATGAATGGGTCCACCATCTATATTCTAACCGTCCATAAAACCATATGATGCGGGCTAGGACCCATGAATTGCTTGATAAAGATCAAATGATCATAGACCTCAATAATTGACCAAACCTAACCTATTTAAGTGGAACCCCCAGATGAATGGGGTCCACCATCTCTATTCTAATCGTCCATAAAACCATATTATGCGGGATGAGACCCATGAATTGATTAAGAAAGATCAAAGGATTTAATGATCGTAGACCTAACAAATTGACCAAATATTTTTAAGTGTGACCCAGATGAATGGGGTCCACCATCTTTATTCTAACCGTTCATAAAATTAAATGATGCGGGCCGGGATCCATGAATTGATTGATAAAGATCAAATGACCAAATGATCATAGACCTCTCAAATTGACCAAACCTAACCTATTTAAGTGAGACCCCCAAGATGAATGTGGTCCACCATCTATATTCTAACCATCCATGAAACAATATGATGCGGGATGGACCCATGAATTGCTTGATAAAGATCAAAGGATCAACTAATCATAGACTTCACAAATTGACCAAACATAACCTATTTAAGTGGAACCCCCCAGATGAATGGGGTCCACCATCTCTATTCTAACCATCCATAAAACTCTATTATGCGGGATGGGACCCATGAATTGATTTAAAAAGATCAAAGGATCAAATGATCGTAGACCTAAAAAATTGACCAAATATTTTTAAGTGGGACCCTAATTATGGAGAGGTTTTAGGATAATTATGGTTGGTAATAGGGATCTTATTGAGAGATTATAGGATAATTATTATTGGTAATAGGGATATCATTAAGAGATTTTAGGATAATTCAAATTCTAATCAAGCAATTTTTATTTTCTAGCAGAATACCATTGTAGGCTGGCTGCTGCCACGTGTCCTTCTCGAATACATGCCACGTGTCCTCCTCCAGGAAGTCTCATGAAGTGTATACATCCCTTTAGTAATATAGATTATATCAATTCTTTCTACACATACAAAAAATCTCCAAATAATTCATTATTCCATTTTTCCTCTTTCTTCCCACACACATCTCTTTTCCTTTCTTCATACACACAAATTATACAAGTGGACCTCTCCACATCTCCGGGATCTCGGCCTTTCCGGCGTTCCTACGGTGTTTCCAATCCTCTACACCATTTCATCTTCTAAAGGTAACTATTTCTCTCCACCATTACCATTTCATTCTTCTTCTCCATTTCTTTTTTTTACAATTTTATCCACCTTAGGTTATTGTTTTTTCATGAAGACTTGTTATGGGGGATAGATTCGCATTCAATGTAAGCTTTTTACAAACAATGTTAGTGTTTTTCACGCACTTGGGCTAATTTTTATGTTGCATTGTACGGTTTTTTCTGACAGCAATCGTGACTGTTCGACCTCTGAGATCGTATATCCGGAAGTTCTCCACCGAACATAGTGATTTTGTTCGGATTTATGATACCGCACATTAATTTTTTGTGCGAACTTTAGTGTTCGAACAGATGATGGTTGTTCGAATCTTCAGGACCGAACAGTCTACTAACGAATGCTTATTTATTTTATTCTACAAACAATTTTGGCTATATTTCAAATATGGACTGACCAAGCTCTTCTAGAGCGCAACCTACTGCTTTAAATAGGAAGCGCCGCCACCGAGTGTAAGAGGTTGTAGAAGAACCGGAGGTCCTTGAGGAGGATGTTAAAGAACAACCCGAGATGGAAGAGCAACCATCTGTGGGGCCACAAGATATGTCCTTATTGATCAACTTTGATACACATATAGCTAGGTACATTTGGAATCAACATGCATGTTTTATTTGTTTCATATCAAGATTGATTTATTTGTTAATTTCTTCAATAATGTACCATTGGTTGAATACAGGACCGAGGAGCACTGAAGTGTCTAAGTCATGGCCAAAAAGTGTCATTATGGCAATTGAATGAGTCTGATAGGTTTATCTTCATTGATGTTGTTCAATTATATGGGTACATGATGGACAGCGCTTCAATTGCTCGGTTCTACCGAGGTCGGCGAACGTGGGAGTCCGTTTGGGTCCGACCCTTTCGTAACCGGGGGGCAGAGGCGTGCATCAACATTTTGTGTGGGTGTGCCAGATTTTTTATTTTACTTGGAATTGCAAGTGGTGATCCGGAGATCAACCTTCACAAGTAAAACGGAAATCAACTTCTTTCAAGTTTTCCATTACACATATATTTAAGAAAAGAGACATTTTTCTTGATTTGCCGTGAAAGGCGATTTTTTGGCATTTATAGCCGATTTTGGCGTTTATAGCCAATTTACAATTCTTATCAATAATGAAAGACAAGAGTTGTGATTTTTGTCTCTTTTGAAAAAATACAAACTACAATGAAAAGCAAGAAAATGAGGATCTAACTTCTCAGGAGATTGTGGGGGACTCGTTCAGATTGACGGTCGCAAGCCATATGTGGACTTCGCCACCATCCATGCAGATGAGAACAGAGGATGCTCTTGATTCGCTTAGCTTGGCTGTAACCTCAGGTTTTTAGAGGACAAAGACCAAAAGGAGGTCCTATGTCCAATAAAAAGCTAAGTAGACGGACTGAAAAGCCATGTTTAAGCCATTAGAGGTAGAAGGAGAAGGCAATGACCTTGGGGGGTACCCCCCAAGGGACTTTTATCACCTTGTAGTGTTGGCCGGTGCAGAACTTTCGCAGAGTTTTCTCTCTTTCTTTATCTAGATTTCTGTGCTTTTTTCTGATCTGAGATCTGTCTTGTTTTTCCGATCTGGATTCCTTTGGAGTGCTCTCCTATTTATAGGCTCTTGGTAGCCATTTAGGAGAGTTTATGAGCTTTTATTGTCATTAAGCCACATAATGGGAGGAGTTATAGGATTTAATTCCTTTATTTTGTAACTCTTTTTTCTTGGCTTCTGATTGGCCGGTGGAGATTGAGGGCATTTAATCGCCATGATGGGAGGAGTTTCATGGTTTAAATGTCATGAATCTCTTGACTTGTAACTCCCGGATGCTTGCTTCTGATTGGGCCATCCAAAGAAATGAATTAATGACTGCAATAAAGCTAGTCAATTAATCGCATTAAGTGGTCGCCGAGCAGTTGAAGAGTCGCGGGCAGTGCCGCGTCTTTTAAGATTCTTCTGGCGATGATCATCGATGGATCTTCATGTAGATCGACATCGGATGACCATGTAACTTTAGTTGTTGGTTGCCAACAGCGGGTCGGTGCCATCTGTCTTGTCGATTTCTCGATCGGTCGGGTAGAAAGCACACTTTTTTGTTGACCGATTGGCGATCAATGTTGATTTTGATACTCTTGATGATTGACCCGTGATTTTGACGGATGTCAAAGGATTTGGTGTCTCAAAAGTATGAATTTTAGAAAATCCCAGGAGTCGGACGCTTCGAATCGCGAAAAACGACAAAAAACGGGGCTTTCGGGGCCCTCCTGGCGATCCCGGGCTCCATGGCCGCCGGCGACAATGGGCTAAGGTCGCAGGGGTTGGCGACCCTGGGGGGTTTTTCTCCCCTTTTGTCCCGTTTTGCGTCTGTTTTTTATGTTTTTCGATTCTTTTTTTCTTCTGTATTTTTCCTTGACATTTTTGGTCATTCATTGGCCTAATTTCCCTGTAGAAAACTTGATGGAGTCCTTGCATTTTGGATTGCAAAGTTTCCAATTTTCCGAGAAAGCCGAAGACTTTGTCACGCAGAGTTGCCGATTTTCAGTCAGAAGCTGAAACTGGGTCAAACGATGTCGGAATGACCTAAAATTTGGGATGAAGCCTCCTGAGCAATAAATAAGACCAACCATAGGCTTTTGTTTGAGTTTTGAAGCCGTTTGGGGTCCTATCACCAGTAGACTTATTTTTGTCGCGATGAAGATGTCGCGGCTTGATGTGTGGTAAACCGATGTCCGATTGACTTGAAATTTGACAGGGAACCTATTGGAGTCATTTAAAATGATCCATAGGCTCTGTCTTGGAAACCATGGTCCTGGGGAGCTTTGCCGCCGAGAGGCCTGTTTTGGCTTCCGAGCGTCAAAGTCTGGTCAAATGTTGTCGTAATGACCTGAAACTTGACGTGTAGCCCTTTGTAAGCATTTTGAAGCCGTCCATGTGCTCTATCTGATGAGTGATGGCCTCGGTGGTTCTCGCAATCGAGAGGCTTGATTTAGCTGTTCGAGGGTTGATGTAGGGCCAAACGTTGTCGGTTTGACTCGGAACTTGACATGGAGCCTATTGGATGTATTTTGAGACCATCCATCGACTCTGATCGAAGATTTAGTGTCTCCGATGCTTTCGCCGCCGGGAGCTCCTTTTCAGCTGCCGTAGAAGCGAAGTTAGGCCAAATGATTTTGAAATGACCCGAAACTTCTTGTGTACTCCTCTTTTGGCTGTCTTGAAGGATCTTGCAGTTTTTGTTTGATTCTGACAAGATTTGATTTTTTGGAAGTAACATTGCCTATTTATGGCAGGTTACGACTTCATGTAGCTTTTTGGATCTTGAAGAGGCAAAGTGACATTTTTTGTGTCAACAAATGCCCCCTCGAGGTGCAGCGACGAGTTGCTTAACTTTTGTAGTCGATGTGCCTCGAAGAGATTTTTTGAAGGAGAGCTTGTGACTTGACCAAGAGTCTTTGAGCAGTCTTTCTTTTGGTATTGTAGCCTTTTGAGCTTCCAGGGGAATTTTATGGTAGTGAAAGGGATCACATACCATCTCGAGGCAAAGTTTTAAAGATGACATCAGGGATGTGGATTTGGGTTTTGACCTTGTGACCTAGCAAGCTGTATGTGGCAGGTTAGGGGGTCGGGTTTGGTTTTGACCGTGTGACCCAACAAGCTGTATGTGGAATGTTGGTGGGTCGATTTTGGTTTTGATCTTGTGACCTAATAGGTTGTATGTGGCAAGTTAGGGGATCAGGTTTTGGTTTTTGGTTTTGGTCTTGTGACCTAACAAGTTGTCTGTGGCAAGTTAGGGGACCAGGATTTGGTTTGGATTTTTGTGGATTGTCAATTTCAAGATTTTGGCTCAATTTGGTATATGAGGCTGGATGGTTTGATTTCTGGAAGCTCATGAGGCTTGGAATTTTTTTTTGTATGGTCCAATCAACTAAAAAGAGGCATGGAACTATTTTTGTATGCTCTTGGTAAGAAGGATTTCTCTTTGACTAAAAGCCTAAATTTTTTTTTTTTTAGTGCCTAGGTGGTCAAACCTGGCTCATATGGGCTAACCCATGGGACCTTAAGCTTTTGAAATGGCTTAGATCTCATATGGTGTCATTTTTGTAAAGAATATATAAAAATATATCCTTTGGATAGAGAATATCTTAGAATATCTTTATTTGGAGAGAATATCTCATGTTCCCTTTATTTTGGGAGAGAATATATCAAGATATCTTTCTTTGGGAGAAAATATCTCAAATCTCCTATCTTTTGGGAGAAAATCTCTCATTGATTTCTTTTTGGGAGAGAATCCCTCAAGATATCTTTCTTTTGGGAAAGAATCTTTCTAATTTCTTTCTTTTGGTAAGGTTACTAATTAGTAACACTTACCTCTTTCTTCTTTCCTTCTTTGGTTTGCTCTCTTCTATAAAAGCAAGGAGGAGATTGGATCTCTTGCTCTTATTGCTTTCATTTGCAACAATCTCAAGAGGGCTTCAAGACCAAGAGTTCTTCTTCTTCAAGATCTTCAAGACTTTTCTTCTTCTTCTCCATCAATGGCTTCAAGTAAGTTCTCTTTTTCAAGAAAACTCCATTGTAGGAAATAGGATGATAAAAAGTTCTTTCTTTTCTTTTGTTTCTTTCTTTTCTTTTCTTTTTTTTTTTATTTTTCACCTGTTCTCTTCTCTGTTTTTTTTTTTACATGTTTTTTCCCTTTTTTTATGCTTTCTTTTTTTTTTTTGCATGTTTTTTTTTTGCCGTACGGACAGATCCGTACGAATCTAGCCGTACGGCCACGTGGCCTGTGGGCCAGCCCCCCCCCCCCCCATTTTTTTTGTTTTCTTTCTCTCCCTGTTTTTTTAAAAAAGTTTTCTATATATATTTTTTTGTTCTTTTCTTTCTCTCCTTTTTTTTTTTGAGAAAGTTTCTTTTTTTCTTCTTCTTCATGATAATGCATTTTTTGGCAAACCAAGATGTTCGTGCATGCATTTTTTGTAAATTTGTAGCATGATATGATAGCATACCTGAAAGTTTTTACAAATTTGGGAATTTGGAGCTCGCGGCGATGTTGGGCCCTTCCTGATTTTGCGGGGACTTTGAAGTTTCGAAAGTTTGGAGTTTCGGAGCTCGCTGCAATGTTGAGCCCATCTTCAAGCTTTCTATTTCTTTTAGGGTATTTCCTTTTTCTTCGAACTTACCCCAGAATCATGTCAAAATTTCGCCAGATTTTCTTTTAGCGAAATTCTGTCATTTTGATGTTTGATCTTTTTCTTTTCCAACCTTTACAGGTGGTTCCTCCAGAACGAACAAGGGTAAAGAGCCTGCTACAAGCGTACCTCGTCGATCTGCTAGATCTTCTAATCCGGTCGTTCAGCAGGCCTAGGAGAAGGTCGAGTATGTTGAGAGAAATCTGGAAGAGTGCAACTCCTTCAACAGAGATGAGATGAGACAGCGACTGATCGCTCTCAAGGGAGAGGAATTTTATAAGATCATGGTAAGCAATCGTCCATGGGTGATGGACGATCAGAGGGTTTTGCCCAAGCCTACCTTCTTCTTTGGTGATGCAGTCCCTGATGACATGACATACCAGAGAAGATGTTTTCAGTTCTCTTTCACAGCAGATGGTGAGAAAAAGACTGTTGCTACCCAGTCGACGTTTGATTGCACCGTCTCGATCATGAGCCTTGCCCCCACGTGCTTTAAGAGGGAAGATCCTCCAAGCTGGGTAAGAAGGACAAATGTAATCAAGATCGGGGTTTTTGTTGGCGGTTCTCCTGGATATGTGGAGAAGTCGCCTGCTGACATGGACATGTTGATGCCGGCCAGCGGCTACCAGGGCTCTGATTATCCGTCGGTCGATTTGGGACCGGTGGACCATGGCATTTTCAACGGTGACGACGGCAATTGAGTGAAACCTTTTCGACTTCGTGGCCTTTTTAGTGCTGACTCCGAGTGGAAGTCGTGGACTGATCGCGTCCTGTTGATTGGTGGCGCCGTTTTGAAGGAAGCTGGGATTTTTTATGCGGTCCGTGCCTTTAGGGAGACCGTGATCTTTTCCGACGAGGCCTTCATGGCTATGTTGGAGTCATTCCTTCTACAAACCAATACCTTCTTTGTGATGAATGGTGAGATTGGTTTCTCTTTGAAGGAGCTGAGCGCCATTACTGGATTACCTATCCTTGGCAAACTCTATGAGGAGTTTATGCCGATCGACAACGTCCTTGAGGAGCAGTCTGAGGAGTTCAGGCTTCTGTACTTTCAGCTCGTTGCCTTCTATGATTTTTTGAAGGAGATTGAGGGCTTGAAAGTTAGATCCAGTAGTTGGAAGAGTTTTAACTCTTCGTCTCCCAACTTCTTTGAAAGTGGGGAGCCTTCTGATAGCATGACCCGGGAAGACAGGGCTAAGGATCCGGGTTCGAAGAAGATTTTGGCTATGCAATAAGAGTTGAGAGATTTCTATGCGAGTACAAACGCCATATGTCCTGACATTGCACTGCGGAGAGATCTCGCTCTTTACCTCACTTATTGGCTTGGTGAGGCTGTTTTTGCTGGAGGAGATGGAACGCACATCAGGCCGCATTGTATTTTTTCGGCTTGTCAGATGGCGTTTGGAGAGCAGCTTGCTTTGGTGCCAGCTCTTTACTCCTACGTGTGTATCGAACTGCAGGCTGCTGCTTTTTTGGTTCGGCTTGGGCTTCCCATGAACAGGGTATTTTCAGCCCACATTTTCTATTCGTGGTATGTATACCACTGTCCTGGCTTCCATCGGCTGGGTGCTGCACAGGATGATGATCCTCTGATGATTCGACTGGCTAAGGGGAAAGCTGTGTCCGAATCACTTTTGTTTGCCCGCATGAGGATCCGATGATTCAGGGACGTCGAGATGGGGCAATCTTCAGTGAAGCTTTCTCCGGAGTTGCGGAAGAAGGCTTTTGATTTTGGTGCCTCCCGCGACTCTACCAGGGCGGGGTCGGGAAGGCATTACTCCTTGACAAATGCAGAGAAGGATTGGCTTTTTAGCATACGTGTCGGCACGATTGTGTACCGCATACATCTTTTCGTCGACATCTCTTCGTATGTACCTTCTCGGTTTGCTCTGTAGTTGGGCTTTTCTCAAGGCGTTGTTGGAGCGCCTTTAAGCATGGTGAAGCGCTTTGGAGGTTTACAGGACGGGAGAAACGCATGGGCTTTCTATAGTGCTGAAGACACTACTGCCATGATTTCTTATCCTGTGTTGTCGACTTCCCAGACTGCCGGCTTCACGAAGTGGTTCGTGGAGAGCTTTTCGGCATATCGAGGGCTTTCCAAGAGGGAGCTTGATGTGAAGCTGTCATTTGGAAAAGGCCTTGGAAAGTCGGATGGCGTCCGGCGAGAGGAAGTTTGGGCCTTCCTTTCTGGAGAGACGCACAAGATAGGCTTTCTCGGTGACCAGGGCGTCATTGGTTCTGAAGCTGTTCGAGAAATACCTGATGAGGCTTTATGATGGACCGCGCTTCTGCACGGTTCTACTGAGGTCGGCGGACGTGGGAGTCCGTTGGGTCCGACCCTTTCGCAACCGGGGGGCAGAGGCGCGCATCAACATTTTTGTTGTGTGGGTGTGCCAGATTTTCTATTTTACTCGAAATTGCAAGTGGTGATCCGGAGACCAACCTTCGCAAGTAAAAAAGAAATCAACTTCTTTCAAGTTTTCCATTACACATATATTTAAGAAAAGAGATATTTTTCTTGGTTTGCCGTAAAAGGCGATTTTTTTTTGGCATTTATAGCCGATTTTGGCGTTTATAGCCGATTTTGGCGTTTATAGCCGATTTACAATCCTTATCAATAATGAAAGACAAGAGTTGTGATTTTTGTCTCTTTTGAAAAAATACAAACTACAATGAAAAGCAAGAAAAGGAGGGCCTAACTTCTCAGGAGATTGTGGGGGACCCGTTCAGATTGACGGTCGCAAGCCATATGTGGGCTTCGCCATCATCCATGCAGATGAGAACAGAGGATGCTATTGATTCGCTTGGCTTGGCTATAACCTCAGGTTTTTAGAGGACAAAGACCAAAAGGAGGTCCTATGTCCAATAAAAAACCGAGTAGATGGGCTGAAAAGCCACATCTAAGCCATTGGAGGCAGAAGGAGAAGGCAAGGACCTTGGGGGGGGGGGGGGTACCCCCAAGGGACTTTTGTCACCTTGTAGCGGTGGTCGGTGTAGGATTTCCGCAGAGTTTTCTCTCTTAGATTTCTGATGCCTCTTTCCGTCTGAGTTTCCGGATTTTCTGCAGTCTATTGTCTGTGTGTTTGTAATTTTCTCCGTTTTTTTGTTTTCTTGGGGAGCTCTCCTATTTATAGGCTTTTAGGTAGCCATTTAGGAGGGTTTATGGGCTTTTATTGTCATTAAGCCGCATAATGGGAGGAGTTACAGGATTTAATTCTTTATTTTGTAACTCCTTTTTCTTGGCTTCTGATTAACTTAAAATTTGACAGGGAACCCATTGGAGTCATTTTAAGATGATCTATAGGCTCTGTCTTGGAAACCATGGTCCCTGAGAGCTTTGCCACCGAGAGGCCTGATTTGGCTTCCGAGCGTCAAACTATGGACAAATGTTGTCGAAATGACCTGAAATTTGACGTGCAGTCCTTTGTAAGCATTTTGAAGCCGTCCCTGTGCTCTATCTGATGAGTGATGGCCTCGGCGGTTCTTGCTGCCGAGAGGCTTGATTTAGCTGTTCGAGGGTTGATGTAGGGTCAAACGTTGTCGGTTTGACTCGGAACTTGACGTGGAGCCTTTTGGATGTATTTTGAGACCATCCATCGACTCTGATCGAAGATTTGGTGTCTCCGATGCTTTCGCCGTCGAGAGCTCCTTTTCGGCTGTCGGAGAAGCGAAGTTAGGCCAAATGATTTTGAAATGGCCCGAAACTTCTTGTGTACTCCTCTTTTGGCTGTCTTGAAGGATCTTGCAGTTTTTGTTTGATTCCGACAAGATTTGATTTTTTGGAAGTAGCATTGCCTATTTATGGCAGGTTGCGACTTCATGTAGCTCTTTGGATCTTGAAGAGGCAAAGTGACATTTTTTGTGTCAACAAATGCCCCCTCGAGGTACAGCGATGAGTTGCTTAATCTTGTAGTCGATGTGCCT
Source organism: Litsea cubeba (assembly GCA_012931725.1). Taxonomy (NCBI): domain Eukaryota; kingdom Viridiplantae; phylum Streptophyta; class Magnoliopsida; order Laurales; family Lauraceae; genus Litsea; species Litsea cubeba. The sequence continues at coordinate 50,585,732 of CM022944.1, forward strand.
CAAAGAGATTTTTGAAGGAGAGCCTGTGACTTGACCAAGAGTCTTTGAGCAGTCTTTCTTTTTGGTATTTGTAGCCTTTTGAGCTTCCAGGGGAATTTTATGGTAGTGAAAAGGATCACGTACCATCTCGAGGCAAAGTTTTGAAGATGACATCAGGGATATGGATTTGGGTTTTGACCTTGTGACCTAATAGGCTGTATGTGGCAGGTTAGGGGGTCGGGTTTGGCTTTGATCTTGTGACCTAACAGGCTATATGTGGTAAGTTAGGGGATCAGGTTTTGGTTTTTGGTTTTGGTCTTGTGACCCAACAAGCTGTATGTGGCAAGTTAGGGGACCAGGATTTGGTTTGATTTTTGTGGAATGTCAATTTCAAGATTTTGGCTCAATTTGGTATATGAGGCTGGATTGTTTGATTTTTGGAAGCTCATGGGGCTTGGAATTCTCTTTGTATGGTTGAATCAACTCAAAAGAGGCATGGAACCATTTTTGTATGCTCTTGGTAAGAGGGATTTCTCTTTAACTAAAAGCCCAATTTTTTTTTTTTGTGCCTAGGTGGTCAAACCTGGCTCATGTGGGCTAACCCATGGGACCTTAATCTTTTGAAATGGCTTAGATCTCATATGGTGTCATTTTTGTAAAGAATATCCAAAAATATCTCATTTGGATAGAGAATATCTAAGAATATCTTTACTTGGAGAGAATCTCTCATGTTCCCTTTATTTTGGGATGGGATATCTCAAGATATCTTTCTTTTGGGAAAGAATCCTTCATTGATTTCTATCTTTTGGAAAAAATCTGTCATTGATTTCTTTTTGGGAGAGAATCCCTCAAGATATCTTTCTTTTGGGAAAGAATCCTTCTAATCTCTTTCTTTTGGTAAGGTTACTAATTAGTAACACTTACCTCTTTCTTCTTTCCTTCTTTGGTTTGCTCTCTTCTATAAAAGCAAGGAGGAGGTTGGATCTCTTGCTCTTATTACTTTCTTTTGCAACAATCCTAAGAGGGCTTCAAGACCAAGAGTTCTTCTTCTTCAAGATCTTCAAGACTTTTCTTCTTCTTCTCCATCAATGGCTTCAAGTAAGTTCCCCTTTTTTCAAGAAAACTCCATTGTAGGAAAAATAAAAGTTCTTCTTTTTTTTTTATTTCTTTTCTTCTTCTCTTTTTTTTCACGTGTTTGCTTCTTTTTTTTTTCACACGTTTTTTTTTTTGCTTTCTTTTCTTCTTTCTTTTTTTTTTCATGTTTTGTTTTTTTTTTTTTTTGTGGGCCGTACAGACAGATCCGTACGGATATGGCCGTACGGCCACGTGGCCTGTGGGCCATCCCCTTTTTTTTTGTTTTCTTTCCCTCCTTTTCTTTTTTCGAGAAAGTTTTTTTTCTTTTTTTTTATCTTTTTTTTTGTTTTCTTTCCCCTCTTTTTTTTTGAGAAAGTTTCTTTTCTATTTTCTTCTTTTTTTTTTGTTTTCTTTTGCTCATCATGATAATGCCCCTTTTTTTGGCAAACCTAGTTGTTCATGCATACATTCAATTGTAAATTAAACTTGTAGCATGATGTGATAGCATACCTGAAAGTTTTCGCAAATTTGGGAATTTGGAGCTTGCAGCGATGTTGAGCCCTTCCTGATTTTGCGGGGACTTTGAGGCTTCGAAAGTTTGGAGTTTCGGAGCTCGCAGCAATGTTGAGCCCATCTTCAAGCTTTCTATTTCTTTCGGGATAGTTCCTTTTCTTCGGAATTGCCCCGTCATCATGTCAAAATTTCGCCAGATTTTTTTTTTTTTAGCGAGATTCTGTCATTTTGATGTTTGATCTTTTTCTTTTCCATCCTTTTCAGGTGGTTCCTCTAGAACGAACAAGGGTAAAGAGCCTGCTACAAGCGCTCCTCGTCGATCTGCTAGATCTTCTAATCCGGTCGTTCAGCAGGCCTTTGAGAAGGTCCAGTATGTTGAGAGAAATCTGGAAGAATGCGACTCTCTCAACAGAGATGAGATGAGGCAGCGATTGATCACTCTCAAGGGAGAGGAATTCTATATGATCATGGTAAGCAGTCGTCCATGGGTGATGGAAGCTCAGAGTGTTTTACCCAAGCCTACCTTCTTCTTTGGTGATGCAGTCCCTGATGACATGACATACCAGAGGAGATATTTTCAGTTCTCTTTCACAGCAGATGGTGAGAAGAAGACTGTTGCTACCCGATCGACATTTGATCGCACCGTCTCGATCATGAGCCTTGTCCCCACGTGCTCTAAGAGGGAAGATCCTCCAAGCTGGGTGAGAAGGACAAATGTAATCAAGACAGGGGTTTTTGTTGGCGGTTCTCCTGGATATACGGAGAGGTCGCCTGTTGACATGGACCTGTTGATGCCATCCAGCGGCTACCAGGGTTCTGATTATCCGTCGGTCGATTTGAGACCGGTGGGCCTTGGTATTTTTAGCGGTGACGGCAGCAATTGGATCAAGCCTTTTCGACTCCATGGCCGTTTCAATGCTGACTCCGAGTGGAAGTCGTGGACTGATCGCGTCCTGCTGATTGGTGGCGCCGTTTTGAAGGAAGCCGGGATTTTTGATGCGGTCCGTGCCTTTAGGGAGACCGTGATCTTTTCCGACGAGGCCTTCATGGCTATGCTGGAATCATTCCTCCCACAAACCAATACCTTCGTTGTGACGAATGGTGAGATTGGTTTCTCTTTGAAGGAGCTGAGCGTCATTACTGGATTGCCCATCCTCGGCAAACTCTATGAGGAGTTTATGCCAATTGACAGCGTCCTTGAGGGGCAGTCTGAGGAGTTCAGGCTTCTGTACTTTCAGCTCGTCGCCTTCTATGACTTTTTGAAGGAGAAGGAGGGTTTGTAAGTTAGATCCAGCAGTTGGAAGAGTTCTAGCTCTTCATTCCCCAACTTTTCTGACAGCAGGGAGTCTTCTGATAGTGTGACCCAAGAAGCCAGAGCCCAGGATCCAAGTTCGAAGAAGATCTTAGCCATGCAAGAAGAGTTGAGAGATTTCTGTGCAAGTACAAGCGTCATTTGTCCTGACATTGCACTGCGGAGAGATCTCGCTGTTTACCTCACTTATTGGCTTGGTGAGGCTATTTTTGCTGGAGGAGATGGAACGCACATCAGGCCGCATTGTATTTTTCCAGCTTGTCAGATGGCGTTTGGAGAGCAGCTTGCTTTGGTGCTAGCTCTTTACTCCTACCTGTGTACCGAACTGCAGGCTGCTGCTTTTTTGGTTCGGCTTGGGCTTCCCATGAATAGGGTATTTTCAGCCCACATCTTTTATTCGTGATACGTGTACCACTGTCCTGGCTTCCACCGGCTGGGTGCTGCACAGGATGATGATCCTCTGATGATTCGACTGGCTAAGGGCAAAGCCGTGTCCGAATCACTTTTGTTTGCCCGCATGAGGATCCGACGGTTCAGGGACGTCGAGATGGGGCAGTCTTCAGTGAAGCTTTCTCCGGAGTTGCGGAAGAAGGCTTTTGATTTTGGTGCCTCCCAAGACTCTACCAGGGCGGGGTCGGGAAGGCATTATTCCTTGACGAATGCAGAAAGGGAGTGGCTTTTCAGCATACGTGTCGGCACGATGGTGTACCGTAGACATCTTTTCGTCGACATCCAGCCGTATGTACCCTCTCGCTTTGCTTTGCAGCTAGGCTTTTCTCAAGGCGTTGTTGGAGCGCCTTCAAGCATGGTTAAGCGCTTTGGAGGTTTACAGGACGGGATAAATGCATGGGCTTTCCATAGTGCTGAAGATACTACGGCCATGATTTCTTATCCTGTGTTGCTGACTTCCCGGACTGCCGGCTTTGCGAAGTGGTTCGCGGAGAGCTTTTCGGTATATCGGGGGCTTTCCAAGAAGGAGCCTGATGTGAAGCTGGCATCTGGAAAGGGCCTTGGAAAGTCGGATGGTGTCCGGCGAGAGGAAGTTTGGGCCTTCCTTTCTGGAGAGAAGCACAAGATAGGCTTTCTCAGTGACCAGGGCGTCATTGGTTCTGAAGCTGTTCGAGAAATACTTGATGAGGCTTTAGAGCAGCTAGAACAGGAGGAAGCCGAACTTGGTGCTTGGATGCAAGCGGCACAGAGGCAAGCTTCCGTGGAGTCTACTGGCAAGAGTAGACCATCCAGTGAGGAGTCAAGTGGGAAACCTGACTCTGACAGCGGGGCAGGTTCCTCCAAGAAGCAAGCCCGCAGGAGTAAGAGGAGGAGGAGTCATCATCGCAGCAAGGGGCAGCATGAGGACTCTCCTGACTTGGAAGTTCCTCTTTCTATCATGAGGATGTGCCAGTGGATGCTGACGAGCCTCCAGAGAAGAGAAGCCGAAAAGAAGAGACCGTCGGTGAAGGTATGATTCTTCCTTTTTCTCTTTCCATTTGTTTTCATGGGATATTTCCATGTTCTAATTTGCTTCTTGTTTCTGCTTTTCTTTTTTTTTTTTTTTAGCAGAGGAAGACTTGGTGATGCCTGAGGTTCCAGTCGATGAGGTGGTGACAGATCCTGTCGGGGCACCTGAAGAAGAACCGAGGGACTCTGGAGTGAATCCAGAATCTCTAATTGGTACGACTTCTTTTGCTTTCTTTTTTTTTGTCTGTGACTTGGTTTGCTAACACATTTCTTGCCAGCTGACTTGCCACAGGATTCCGATGACTTTGAACCATCGATGGATGCAAATGTTGATGATGCTTTCGATGAGTTCATGGAGGAAGAAAGTGTTCCGCCAGTCGTCGAAGAAGGTATTTTGTAGTTATAACCCTGATAATGATTTTCAAACAGGATCATATTCATACCTTTTTGTGTTTCTTTGGCAGGTTTTGAAGTGACGGAGGAGGGTCCGTCGCTTCCTTCAGAACCAGAGCAAGGGATGCCAGAGGTTGATCTAGAGGTAAAGACTCCTGGGACCAGTTCTGACAATGTTGAGGAGATACCTCGTGCTGAGATTCCTTCCCGAGCAGGAGCAGCTTCAACTGGAAAGAGTTCTTTTGTTACTCTTCTAACAGATGATGACATGAGCAGCCGACCAATGGAGTTGGGCGAATCTTCAGCTGGGCCATCTCTTCTTTTTGCGAAGAAGGTGGTGGTGCGAGTTCTGAGCTCTTGGATTGAGACTCTGCTTTCTGGGCACTTGATGCCGGATTTGGGATGATCCAGCATGTGCGTGAGATTCTCGGTGATGCTGAAGAGGCTAGTTTAGATGTCACAAGTGCCAGGGCGATCGTTGATAGGATCATTGAGCTGGGTGACAAGTGGTTTGAGACCATGGGTTTTCCTGATGACCAGTTCTTCAAGGAGATGTTCCTGGACCCTGCGGATAAGGCTCAGTCTAACCTGGATGAGGCTACAGAAAGCAGGAAGCAGGTAGTCCGAGAGAAGAACTTAGAAGAGCTAAACATCATTGGACTGACACATGACCTTAACATCCTTGATAGGGAGGTCGATGAGGCCAGGAAACGTCTTGAGCATCTGCAGGCACAAGTCGCTGCCAAGTGGACTGCAATAACAGAGGCTCGTGAAAGGGAGACTGCTCTGATTCACCGGGTTGCAGATGCCAATCGGGTTCTTAAAAGGAAGTCTGATGAGAACAAACAATGGCAAACTGCTCGAGATAAGCTTCCCGGTGCGAAAGAAGGGTTACAGCCCACTCCAGCATCTTATGGCAAATTCCTGAAGAAGCGTGCCTTGGAATCCTTGACGGCTGAGGCCAAAAGTTTGCTTAAGGAGCTGAACTCTTGGCTGGAGATGATTTTTGATTGAGCTCCTGTATTTTTTTTTTTTTTTAAAAAGAAACCATCCTTCTCTCTCTTCTTTTTAGTACCACTTGTATTTTCTTGGGAACTTTTTTTCTTTTTTTTTTGTAGTGCTTGTGAACACTTTCTTTTTTTTTTTGTACCACATGTATTTTTTTGGTACTCCTCCTTTTTTTTTTTTGTAGTGCTTGTGAACACTACCTTTTTTTTGGTACCACATGTATTTTTTTTGGTACTCTTTTTTTTTGTTTTCCCTACGCTCACTTAAATCTTTTTGTGATGAAAGTAATTGCTAAATGGGATGCTCTTCTTTTTTTTTTTTTTTTTGTTATCCCTACGCTCACTTGAATCTTTTTGTGATAAAAGTAATTGCTAAATGGGATTTGATCAAAAGCTTGTCATTTTGTGAAAATCTTTTGTCAAATGATTGTTTTGGCATGGAAGCCAGATTTTTGCTCGTGGCATGGAAGCCAATTTTGGCATGAGAGCCAGCTTTTTTTGTGGCATTGATAGCCGAATTTGTGGCATTGATAGCCGGTTTTTGGTTTGTGGCATTGATAGCCAAGTTTGTGGCATTGATAGCCGGGGTTTTTGAAAGCCAATTTTTTATTTGTGGCATTGATAGCCGATTTTATTTTGGTGGCATTGATAGCCGATTTGTGGCATTTATAGCCTGTTTTGGTGGCATTGATAGCCGGTTTTGGCGGCATTTATAGCCGTTTTGGTTTGGTGGCATCTATAGCCTGTTTGGTTTTCAAAAATGCAAGTATCGACTAAAAGTCACCTCCCTGCTGAATGTTCTTGCACGTATCGATGGAATGTCGCATCCTTGCTCATTCGGTTGCGAGTATCGATGGAATGTCGCATCCTCGCGGATTTGGGTGCAAGTATCGATGGAATGTCGCATCCTTGCTTTTCAAAAGTTTTGGTTTTGCGGGTACTGACTTGATGTCGTTTCCCCACGATTTTTGAAATTTGTGGTTTTCTCGAACCTTTGGGTTATGGATATCAACTGAAATGTTGCGTCTCCACGGTTTTTGAATTTTGCAAGTATCGACGAAATGTCGCTTCCCTGCAATTTTGGAAGTGTCGAACGTGGTTCGCATGCTTCCGATTTGTGCGAGTATCGACTAAGCGTCGCTTACCCGCGGTGTTTTTAAAAAACCATTTTATTTTGTTTCTTTTTTTTTTGTTTAAAGACACGAGGGTCATAAGTTTTGACCTAAAACCATTTTGGCGGTAAAAGGCAGGGTGGACTAGGGTGGAAATCCTTGAATCCGGGTTTTGTTTCAAACCATGAATTTTGGGTTCAAGGGTTGAAAATTTTGGTCAAGTTAGGGAAAGGTTCCCAAACTTGGGTTTTTTTTTTTTGAACAATGAAACGATGGAAGTAAGCATTGTTTAAATTTCTAGAAATTTCAACATTTGACATGAAAATTCTAAAAAAGGGTGGGTTTAGCGAGCGTGTACCTGGAAACCGGTTTTGGCCGTACAGGCATTGCTCTTACCCAGTTGGGTAAGTCTTCAAGGGTAGTACCGCTTTAAGAACTTGCCGTTGATGGGCAGCATACATCTGTCACCTCCCATGTTTAGAAGTGCGTATGTGCCGTTGGAGAAAACCTTGTTGATGACGTAGGGTCCCTCCCATTTTGGCTCAAATTTGCCTTTAGACTTATGAGCGAAGACCATTGGTCTTTTTACCGCAAGAACCAAGTCACTCTTTTTGTAGGCGCGTTGCCTGACCTTTTTATCGAAAGATCCTGCCATGCGTGCTTGGTAAAGTTCAATGCTTTGTTGAGCTTCGAGCCGTCTCTCATCGAGATTGTCCAGCTCATGGAGTCGCAATTTGACATTGCTTTCTTGAGTCATGTCATTTTGTAAGGATACCCTCAAGGAAGGAATTTGTACTTCCAAGGGCACGATAGCTTCGCATCCATAGACCAAGGAGAATGGTGTGCTATGGGTTGGTCCTCGAACGGTGGTTCGATAGGCCCACAAAGCTTCAGACATTTTGTCGCTCCAGTCTCTTTTGTGATTAGAGACAATTTTTTTGAGGATTTTACAGAGTGTCTTGTTGAAAGCTTCTGCTAACCCGTTTGCTGCCGGATTGTATGGAGTCGAAGGACAGCTTTGGATTTTGTATTTGTCGCAGAACCTGTAGAATCGATGATCCCGGAATTGTGGTCCGTTATCATGGACGAATCTTTTGGGTATGCCGAAACGACAAATGATGTTGGTGCGCAGGAACTGAAGGACTGATGAGGTCTTCATTTCGTTGAACGCAAATGCTTCTGACCACTTGGAGAAATAATCCGTAGCGGCGAAGATGAAGCGATGACCTTTGCTCGAAGGGGGAGAAATAGGACCTATGATGTCCATACCCCAGGCTTCGAAAGGCCATGAGATCGCTGTAGGATGTAGCCATTCTGGAGGCATGTGAATGTAATCTCCATGAATTTGGCATTGTTGGCAGCGCTTAGCAAATTGCATTGCGTCAGCTACCATGGTAGGCCAGTAATATCCTAACCTTTTTATCTGATCATAGAGTTTGGGACCAGTCTGATGAGCTCCGCAAAGACCAGCAAGAACTTCTTTGAGTGTTTCTTCAGCCTCTTGTTGTGACAAGCAGCGTAGAAGTACTCCGTTGAAGGATTTCCTATAAAGGATTTTTGAAGGAATATCCAAATGAAAGCTTGGGGTTCGCCTTTGGGTGCTTACCCATTCTTTTCGATCTTCAGGTAGGATTCCGAACATAATGTAATCAATGAACGGATCCCTCCAGTCGCCGATTGAAGTTTGAAGGATTGAAATCCTACTTCCAACCACTTGGTGGCATTCAGCAACAGCTTGGTGTGTGTTAAGAGGAGGAATGATTCTTCTTTCGCACACTGTGATTTGCATGTTTTCCCCTTCCTGAATTGCCATGGATGCGGCAAGTCCAGCTAGGGCATCTGCACGTATGTTCTCACCTCTACGAATGTGGGTGATGTGACAGATGTCAAACTTTTGCAGAAGTGATTGTGCCTTGCTGTAGTAAGGCAGCAAATCAGGCTTCCTGACTTCAAATTTCTAATTCATCTGGTTGATGATCAGTTGAGAGTCTCCAAAGACTTCCAGCATGGTGATACCGGATTCGATGGCGAGTTCCAATCCTAGGATTAGAGTTTGATATTCAGCTGCATTGTTTGTGCATGGTTCCAGTAACGAGAAAGCGTGTGGAATCATGTATTTGTCGGGACTAACAAAGAGGATGCCAACTCCCGAGATCAGCTGTGTTTTTTCATTCGTCCTGGTTGCACCGTCAAAGTACATGTCCCAGGAGGCACTTTGCGAGAAAGTCTCCACATTGTAGACTGGTTCGTCTGGGAGATCATCTCTGAGTGGAGAATCTTTAGGCAATGGATGCTCTGCGAGGAAGTCCGCTAAAGCTTGCCCTTTGATTGCCTTTTGTGGTATATACCTAATATCAAATTGTGACAGAAGGATGGACCATTTTGCCAGTCGAGCGTTGAGAGAACCTGCCTTTGTGACAAGGACCTTCAAGAGGTTGACCCTCGAGACTAGGTATACTGTGTTGGAAAGCAAGTAGTGACGCTGCTTTTGTACGGCGAACATCACTGCAAGGCATTCTTTTTCGACTGGAGAGTAGCGATGCTCTGCACCTACTAGCATGCGGCTGAGGTAATATAGAGCAGCTTCTTTTCTTTGATCATTTTCTTGTGCAAGCAGAGCTCCCAAAGAGTGATCAAGGGCTCTTGTGTACAAGATGAATGGTTTTCCAGTGGTAGGAGCAGCTAACACTGGAGGTTTTGTCAGGTATGACTTGATATCTTGGAAAGCAGCTTCACAGTCAGCATCCGAGACAAAGTTTACACATTTTTTCATCAACCGGGAGAATGGACGGCATTTCCCCAAAAGATTGGAGATGAACCGTCTGATGTAGGCCAATCTCCCTTGAAGCCCTTTGAGTTCTCTCAAGGTTCTTGGAGAGGGCATTTCTAGAATGGCTTTGACTTTTATGGGGTCAAGCTCTATTCCAGCTTTCCGAACTAAGAATCCGAGGAACTTACCCGACGAGACGCCAAAGAAACATTTCAAAGGATTCATTCGCAGTTTGTGTTTGCGGAGCCGGAGGAAGACTTCTCGAATGTTTTTGAGATGATCTTCTTTTCTTTTGCTTTTGATGGCGAGGTCATCAACGTAACATTCAACAGTCTTGTGCTGCATATCTTGGAATATTTTCATTATAGCCCTCTGATATGTGGCACCAGCATTTTTCAGACCAAATGGCATGACAGTGTAGCAATACACGCCAAATGGGGTCCGAAAAGATGTATGTTTTTCATCTTCAGGATGCATCTTTATCTGATTGTAGCCAGAGAAACCATCCATGAATGTTATTCGCTCGAATCCACAGGTATTATCGATCATTACCTCTGGTATGGGGAGTGGAAATTCATCTTTAGGGCATGCGCCGTTCGGGTCTCTATAGTCAATACAGACCCTGATCTGATACAGACCCTGATCTGCCCGTTTTTCTTTGTCATGGGGACAATGTTGGCCAACCATTCAGGATGTTGTTCCTCAGGGATGAAGCCGACGCTTTTGACTTTTTGAACTTCTTGTTCAATTTTATCCATCACATCTGGATGGAATCTTGTTTGGCCTTGTTTGACAGGCTTGATGTCTTCTTGAAGATTGAGTTTGTGAACCGCTATTTTGGGGTCTAAGCCTGGCATTTCAGCGTAAGACCATGCAAAGCAATCAACGAACTCACGAAGAAAGACGATATACTCGGGTAACTCATCATCCATTATATTCTTGCTTATGAATACAGGACGTGGGTTATCTGGTGTTCCCAAGTCTATCTTTTGAACATGATCTTCTGTTGGAAGGTGGTTCCTCCACAATATTTTCGGAGGCTTCCAGCTCAACGAAACCTTCTGGGGTTTCAAAGGCATTTCCAGACCAAGGTTTTGTTCCTTTCCACGGGTCTTCTTGATCGGTAATTTTCCCCAGGCTTGCTATGAGATGATCCCAATCGCCTGTTGAAACCGGGTTGAAGTAGGCTACTTCTTTTGGAGATGAGGGTTCTTTTGGTTCAGAAGTCCACACGTCTGTGCCATCAGACAACTCCTCTTCATTTTCGGAGAAATCGTGCCAATTGGATGAGCTTCCTGGATCTTTGTCAGGTGACTCATCAAAGAGATATCCAGGGAGATCGATGTCTTCACGGACTTGAGATGTTGAGGCTTGGTCAGTATATTGACTTATAAGCCTTTGTGTCATGATCAACTGTCTCAAGGGAGTGTCAGGATCATACCCTAACCCGTGTGAAGACTTTTCTACATAGCCATAGAGTCTCCAATCTTCCAGCTGGCTTTTGGTCAAGACGGGCCCCAATGGCTTGAGAATACCGCGTCCTTCTCCCAAACCGACTGGGTTTGAGCGTCATAGCCCATTTTCTTCATAATAGCTTGTGCCACAGAACTGTATAAGGATAGTTGAGGCATACCTTTATTTTGGAAAGGTTCAAGCATGGAGTTTGATGAAGAAGCATCCGATCTATGGAAGAAGATCGGCTTTTCCTTTGCTGAAGTTGCTGGAACAACGAAGGAAGCTGACGTAGGATCTTCTATGTCAGAAGTTGTCTCCATTGGAGTGAGAGCAGGCTGAACTTGCTGAGTTCAGCTTGGCTTGACGATGCGTCGTCTTCTGGCTCTGAATCCGAGTCCGTGTCTTGCATGATAGACATGAAAGAGACAACAAATTTGCCCCCAGGTTTTTGCTTTGCCTTCTTCACTTTGGTTGTGACGACCAAAGGCTTTGAAGGTTTGAGGGAGATGATGAAGGGAGTTTGAATGCTCTCTTCGGATTTACCGGATGATTTTTTTTCTTCCGGTGATTGTTGAGGAGCTTTACCTTTATCTTTCTGGAGATTTTTGGCAAAGGATGCTATGTGCTTATCCTCTTCTTCTTTTTCACCTTCATACATCTGTGAGTCTGCGAAGTGGAGTTCTTTACCTTTGAAGGGTTTTCTGTCCACAAAGACTCGATGTATCATGCCGTCGTCGCCAACAAACTTGATGCATTGATGTAGAGTTGAAGGGACAACACCATTCTCGTGGATCCAAGGACGTCCGAGAAGGATGTTGTAGCATGAAGGGGTTTTTATTGCATACACAGTGACCTCAGAGATAAGATCACCGATCTGCAACTTGAACCTGATTTTGCCCATTGGCCTTTGAGTACTCCCATCGTGTCCAAAGATAGATACAGATGTGTGGCTCAGCTTGCTGGGTGGGATGCCCAACTCTTCGAGAGCCGATGTGGAGATGAGGTTGAGTGCAGAACCTGGGTCGATCTGAACTCTGTGCATAGGCATTTCCTTGATATACCCTGTGAAGTACAGGGGTCGGTTATGCAAGGTTTCGCCAAGTAGGAGGTCGTCCTTTGTGAAGGCGATGGTTGCACTGGCTGCTTTTTCAACCGAGAGGCATTCAATGCATGATCCCTCCGTTTTCTTCTTTTCTCCCTTTGAGGAGGCTTCTGAGTTTTTGACCCGGTAATCCATTTCAATTTGGAGGACTTGCGGGGCATGTTTGTCGACATCCTCATTCAGCTTTTGTAATTCCGAGATGAGATTACCACGAGTGTGCGGAGACATTCGCAACAAATCTAGGATGTGCAGACGTGCAGGTATGTGCTTGAAGTGTTCAATCAAGTCATACTTGAAAGCCTCCTTAGGGCCTGCATGTTCATCATTGTTGCCACTGGTGGTCTTCAGGGACTTCAGGCTCTAGGTTGCGAGGAGGCTCGTTGACGCGGTCTTGTTCTTGTTCTAGAGCAAGTCGCTGCAAGATCCTTCCATATTCTTCAAGATCAGGCATGGGAGCCGGATCTTCTTCTTCATCAACTCTTTGTGGCTCAACGTGGTTGATTTCCACTAGAGTAATGAGAGGTGCTGAGTCAGCATCATTTTCTTGTACAGCCTCTTGGTCTTCTTCATCATCAGACCAGGATCCTTGTGGCTGTAGGGGGTTATACCAGATTACTGGCATAAGATGAGACTCAGGAACCCATTATTCATCGGAGAGATATTCTCCTGTTTCAAGGGACTCCTCCCACTCGTCTGTGTAGTTGGATTCGAATCCATCATCGGTGTCGCTGGACTCGTATCCATCAATGGAGAATCCAACTACCGAATTGCAAGAGTATGATGCCTCCTGCATGGCTTCTTTGAATTGAGGTGGCATGAAATCACTGAGAGTGAATTTTCTTACCCCCTTTGAAGTCTCTGGAAGGGATATTTTTGTTGCCTCCAGTGAAACGGTAGAGGAAGCCTCTGCCTTTTCTTTGACCTCTAGTTTTGGCCGGGTCTTCTCTTGCCGTTTGAGCTTGAGGAGATGCTTCCTAGCCTGCCTTCGCTGTTGAGCTGTAGGCTTTATTTTCACGACCTCCCAATTTTCATCTTCCAGGAGATCGGGATGTACCCATATCGGTTGTCCGTCTGGTGTCGGGTAAGGAACCAGTTCCTCGGACGCTTGGATTGAGTTTATCACCTTGAAGGAAGTAGTGATCTTTTTCTTCGGTGATTTTGATGTTTGTCCACATGTCACCATGTTGACGGAGGCAGGCCCATAGTTTTTGTCAAAGGTGATGACTCCGTTTTTCCACATCTCGTTTATTTTCTCCCTCACAACGAAGCATTGATTGAGAGGATGTGAGATCATCTGGTGGTATGGACAGTACCGAGGATCGTTGGTTTTGCCAACATCACCCGATCTTTTTGGTTCAGGCAAGGTGAGCTTGCCGTTTGCCACAAGAGCTCCGAAGATTTCATCAACAACTTCATCAAACGGGTATTTCTTCTCTACTCGTTCTTTGAAGGCATCTGAGAGTTCAGGTCTCTTACCCGCAGCTTTGTTTTCAGCTTTCTTTGTTGGCTGAGGAGCTGACTTGGTCTGCACATTGAGGACCTCTTTCTTCTTTGGCTTAGAGGTTGCAATGGCGGTTGGCTCTTTTCTTGATGATTTCTGACTATTGAGGTCTTTAATCATCGTTTCAGCTTCCATGGAAGCTTCTAGGAGTTCTGCCAGGTTTTTTGATTTGTTGCCGATGATGATGGAGCGGATTCTGGCTCTCATGTTGTTTCGGCAAATGTCGACTAGCGACGCTTGTGGCAATACATCAGAGCATTTGTATGCCATTGCTTTCCACTTGTGAATGAAGTCATATGTTGATTCATTCTCCCCTTGTTTTAGGCTGCACAACTGAGCCGTAGTAGCGGGGTGATCCTCACCTTTGAAGTGAGTCAGGAAGTGTGTCTCTAGCATGGCCCAGTTTTGGATTGAGTCTTCCGGCAGAGTGGAGTACCAATCGAAGGCCGTACCTTTTAGGGTACTTGCAAAGAGGCGGATCTTGAGTGCATCTTGATCCGCGATAGCTCCGGTCAGGATCTTGAAGTGGATGACGTACTGTCTAGCTGATCCTTTCCCTATATATGTTTGGAGAGTAGGATGCTTGAGTTTTGTGGGGAACGGGACCGAGTCCATCCATAAGGGATATGGTGGCTTGATCCCATGCTCCTTGAGTATATCCTCTTCTTTTGCTTTGGCGAGGATACTGTCTACGTCCTTTTTGGTAAGGGCGCGTGACTCATTTTCTTCTCCATTTACCCCATCATCTTGATGATTCGGAGGAGGTTCATTGTTCGCCTGATTTTGGAAGGTGAGGAGAAGGTTTTCCATCAGAGTTTCAATCCTCTGCTGGCCCTGTTCCAACTGCTGGATGCGGGTGATCGCATCTTCTGGAGGTGGATTGCGGGGTGGTGGCTTAGAATTTGTAGCCAAGACATTCATCCTTCGTGATTTGAACGAAGAAACTGTCCTCGTGACTGAGCTGGGGCTCATTCTTTTTGAAGAAGAGCTTGAGGAAGGATCACTCTGCTGTCCTTTGCTTGAAGGAGCAGGGGATTCTTCTAAATGTCTTCTTATCCTGGAGACGCTGCGGGTCATCGGACGTCGGACATGGATTTTTGTTGCTGATTTTTGGCGCCTTCTGGTTTTTCCAACCATATGGACGGCAGCAACTTGGTTGGGTCTTTCTTTTTCGACCCATTTGGGAGAGACTTGAAGTGTAGGAGGCTGGGTCCTTTGCTTCTCTAGTCTCTTTTGCCGGTATGACGCGCGGCGGTGTATACAATGAGCAATTTGAGCTTCGGTCAGCTCTGGCTGGGCTTTGACGATGAAGGATGTGCTCCCTCGGGCGCAGCAGCTGAGCCTGTCTTCTTTGCAGCTGGGCAAGGACAGGATGCGAACCCTGTCCTTCGCCTGTTGTAGCGAAGCTTTGAATTTTTGGAGTTCGGCCCCTGTAGAGATGAAGGGTCGAACTGCAGGTTTGGTAGGCCTTAGCAGGTGCTTGTAGAGGCCTTGTGATGCATGATTTGATTTTGGGCTTGTAGGAACAAGCCGGCTCATGCTGGGATGACTTGGAAGTCAGGTTGGAGATGGGTCTCTCCTCTTTTATGTAAGCAAGAGGGTAGAACTGGTTCTCCTTGAGTGGGGCCAGGAATGCTGGCTTAGTGGATGTTTGGGACCTTCTTTGTTTTGGTGAAGGTCTTGGGACCAAGTCTTGGGACAGACCTGGTTGCTTGCAGGTCGAGGCTTCGTGGGGGTGCCACGGGCTTCAGGCCTGCTGGTGCTCGCCTTTGGTGTCACGGTAGTGACACGTTGAGAGGCGAGTTTCTGCTTCTTGGAGGGAGCAATTTGTTCCTCGGGAAGTGGGAATGGTCCCAGCGTCCCAAAGACGATAGTCCGGGGAGTCGAGGTCGACCCGGAGTTCAGAGAGTTGCCGAGGGAGTTGACACTTCGGCAGCTGATGGGGCGCTTATAGGTGCGCGCAGTTTGCTTCTGTTGAAGCATGATTTGGTGCTTGTTTTCATCGAAAGTAATGGTTAGTGAAGCTGCCATTGTTAGTTTTCGAAAAGTTTCTGAAACAAGACCGCATCCATTAGTAATCATAAGAATATAATGATCATAAATGGGAAGTTCTATGGTTTCGTCTTTTCAAATTGCTCGAGGGAGATGACCCAAGCAATATGAGGAAGGCAAAATGCCATAGAGGGTACAATTGTTCAGATCGCAGGTATGGTAAGCCCAGAATGAGCGTCCCAGTGACTGCTAGAAGCAATTGTGAACTTAAATTCGACTTATCGAGAAGTACAGCTTGCTCGAGATAAGAAGAATATAAAGTTTGGAGTTACAGATGTGCCAGTCGCAATACAGTAGACCCTGAAAGGGCGTACTAGTACCGCTAGACACAAATGTTTTGAGACCGCATCCATGAGATGAGATTCTCTGTTTTGAAAGGTCAAAATTGGATTCATCAAAGAGAGCAGATGATATTCCAATCTGAACACGGGCTCAGCGATTTCCGCGAGCGCCAGTGCTCAGAAAGAAATAAACCATAATTTATCGAATCTGAATCTAAAAATGACGAGTTTTTTTTTTTTTGAAAAGCCAATATCGGGTTCATCAAAGAGAGCAAAAGGCACTCCAATCTGAATACGGGCTCAGCGATTTCCGCGAGCGCCAGTGCTCAGAAAGGAGAAGACCAAGATTTCTCCAATCTAAACCCAAAATGATGGAAGTTTTTTTTTTTTGAGATTTTGAAGATTTTTTTTAAAATCTTTTTTTTATTTTTTTATTTTTTTTTATTTTTTTATTTTAAGAATTTTTTTTGAATTTTTTTTATTTTTTATTTTTTATTTTAAAATTTTTATTTTTTTAAAAAAATTTATTTTATTTTTTTTAAAAATTTATTGAAAAGACGAGAGAGTACACATAGGCCTCCTAACCCGGTCTTATGAAATCTTGATTGATAGAATTGCCCCTAGGTAAGGGTAGGATTACTTAATGAACCCGTTTGGAGGACCCTTGCCTAAAACAGTCAGGCTGTCTCCACACTCTGGACAAGGCTTTTCTTTGAATCAACCATGATCAAAGAACACAGTTGGTTTAACCTTAGTGGTCTATGTCTTTTTTTTTGTTTTTATATATATATATATATTTTTTTTTTGATGAACTCATCGAAGAGAAACGATGGCCCAAAGCCTTAGTCGAACAGGCTCAACATTTCTGCAAGCGTGATGAACGATAGGAACGGATCAAGGTTTCTCAATTTTGAATCCAAAATGAGAAATATAATTTTTTTTATTTTTTTTTATATATATTTTTTAGATCTTTAATGAACTCATCGAAGAGAAACGATGGCCCAAAACCTTAGTTGAACAGGCTCAACATTTCTGCAAGCGCGATGAACTATAGGAACGGATCAAGGTTTCTCAATTTTGAATCCAAAATGAGAAATCTAATTTTTTTGTTTTTTTTTTTTAGATCTTTAATGAACTCATCGAAGAGAAACGATGGCCCAAAACCTTAGTCGAACAGGCTCAACATTTCTGCAAGCGCGATGAACGATAGGAAAGGATCAAGGTTTCTCAATTTTGAATTCAAAATGAGAAATCTGATTTTTTTTGTTTTTTTTTTTTTTTTGAAAAGAGAAAGAGTGGAAATAAATTCAAAGAATTAGAAATTTCCAAAAAATCTCATCTCATTTTTTTTAGATGCGGAATCCAACATAGGCCACCAATTATAAAGTAGCGAAGGAATTGAGAAAAGAAATATAAGCATAGAGCAAAATATATGATATGCAAATATTTCATTTCTAGCATCGTGTTCTTAAATAAACGAGTCCCACCGGGTGGAGCCAGCTTGATGGACCGCGCTCCTGCTCGGTTCTACCGAGGTCGGCGGACGTGGGAGTCCGTTGGGTCCGACCCTTTCGTAACCGGGGGCAGAGGCGCGCATCAACATTTTTGTTGTGTGGGTGTGCCAGATTTTCTATTTTACTTGGAATTGCAAGTGGTGATCCGGATATCAACATTCGCAAGTAAAAAGGAAATCAACTTCTTTCAAGTTTTCCATTGCACATATATTTAAGAAAAGAGACATTTTTCTTGGTTTGTCGTGAAAGGCGGTTTTTTGGCATTTATAGCCGATTTTGGTGTTTATAGCCGGTTTCTGGCGTTTATAGCCGATTTACAATCCTTATCAATAATGAAAGACAAGAGTTGTGATTTTTGTCTCTTTTGAAAAAATACAAACTACAATGAAAAGCAAGAAAAAGAGGATCTAACTTCTCAGGAGATTGTGGGGACCCGTTTAGATTGACGGTCGCAAGCCATATGTGGGCTTCGCCATCATCCATGCAGATGAGAACAGAGGATGCTATTGATTCGCTTGGCTTGGCTATAACCTCAGGTTTTTAGTGGACAAAGACCAAAAGGAGGTCCTATTTCCAATAAAAAGCCGAGTAGATGGGCTGAAAAGCCACGTCTAAGCCATTTGGAGGCAGAAGGAGAAGGCAAGGACCTTGGGGGGGGGGGGGGGTACCCCCAAGGGACTTTTGTCACTTGTAGCGGTGGTCGATGTAGGATTTCCGCAGAGTTTTCTCTCTTTTCCTTCTCTGAATTTCTGTGCTTTGTCTGTGTCTCTGTCTGTGATTTTTCTTCGATCTCTTTCTTCTTGGAGAGCTCTCCTATTTATAGGCTTTTAGGTAGCCATTTAGGAGGGTTTATGGGCTTTTATTGTCATTAAGCCGCATAATGGGAGGAGTTACAGGATTTAAATCTTTATTTTGTAACTCCTTTTTCTTGGCTTCTGATTGGCCGGAGGAGATTGAGGGCATTTAATCGCCTTTAATCGCCATGATGGGAGGAGTTTCATGGGTTAAATGCCATGAATCTCTTGACTTGTAACTCTCGGATGCTTGCTTCTGATTGGTCCATCCAAAGAAATGGATTAATGACTGTAATAAAGCTAGTCAATTAATCGCATTAAGTGGTCGCCGAGCAGTTGAAGAGTCGCGAGCCGTGCCGCGTCTTTTGGGATTCTTCTGGTAATGATCATCGATGGATCTTCATGTAGATCGACATCGGATGACCATGTTTTCGATACTTTTGATGATTGACCCGTGTTTTTTATGGATGTTAGAGGATTTAGTGTCTCAAAAGTATGAGTTTTGGAAACTACCAGAGGCTGGACGCTTCGAATCGCGATAAAACGGCAAAAACCGGGGTTTTCGGGGCCTTCCCGGCGATCCCGGGCTCCAGGGTCGCCGGCGGCCCAGGGTCGCAGGGGCCTGCGACCCTGGGGGGATTTTTCCCCTTTTTGTCCCGTTTTGTGTCCGTTTTTGCTGTTTTTCGATTCTTTTTTCTTCTGTATTTTTTCTTGACATTTTGACCATTTATTGGCTTGATTTCCCTGTAGGAAACCTGATGAGAATCCTTGCATTTTATTTTTCAAAGTTTCCAATTTCTTGAGAAAGCCGAAGACTTTGTCGCGCAGAGCTGCCGATTTTCCATCAGAAGCTGAAACTGGGTCAAACGATGTCGGAATGACCTGAAATTTGGTGTGAAGCCTCCTGAGCAGTAAATAAGACCAACCATAGGCTTTTTTTTGAGTTTTGAAGCCGTTTGGGGTCTTTTCACCAGTAGACATGCTTTTATCGCGATGAAGATGTCGCGGTTTGATGTGCGGTCAACCGATGTCCGATTAACTTGAAATTTGACAGGGAACCCATTGGAGTCATTTTAAGATGATCCATAGGCTCTGTCTTGGAAACCATGGTCCCGGAGAGCTTTGCCGCCGAGAGGCCTGATTTGGCTTCCGAGCGTCAAACTATGGTCAAATGTTGTCGAAATGACCTGAAATTTGACGTGCAGCCCCTTGTAAGCATTTTGAAGCCATCCATGTGCTCTATCTGATGAGTGATGGCCTCGGCGGTTCTTGCTGCCGAGAGGCTTGATTCAGCTGTTCGAGGGTTGATGTAGGGTCAAACATTGTTGGTTTGACTCGGAACTTGACGTGGAGCCTTTCGGATGTATTTTGAGACCATCCATCGGCTCTGATCGAAGATTTGGTGTCTCCGATGCTTTTGCCGCCGAGAGCTCCTTTTCGGCTGTCGGAGAAGCGAAGTTAGGCCAAATGATTTTGAAATGGCCCGAAACTTCTTGTGTACTCCTCTTTTGGCTGTCTTGAAGGATCTTGCAGTTTTTGTTTGATTCTGACAAGATTTGATTGTTTGGAAGTAGCATTGCCTATTTATGGCAGGTTGCGACTTCATGTAGCTCTTTAGATCTTGAAGAGGCAAAGTGACTTTTTTGGTGTCAACAAAAAGCACTTGGCTCTCGTCGAGTTTAGGTGTCAACTATCATAGGTGGTCCACCTCTTGTTCTTGATATTACTTTAGGTTCTTTCAAATGACTACTCTCGGGGTTAGATAACTCTCGTATCTTCTTTAAAAGTTGTAGTTTTCTCGTGGAATCATATTCAGTGAACCGTTGTTCAATTAACTCCAAATCCGCCTTACAATCCAACTCCATAGAAGAACTTTTCAGTGGGGCAGTTGGCAACATATCAAACTTAAACCATTGCGGATGTATACAGCTAAAAGGAATAGGCCGTCCTTCACTTAGATATTCTACAATCTCTTGCGCACAAAGTAATCCATGTGTGCGTCAAATAACACAACCACAAACACTGGCGTTAATTTCAACTAGGTTGGCTCTCTTGGTTTTTGCTAAGAGTTTGTTTAGTGCATTTTTAGAGATGTTACCACGAAGCTCTTTGTATTCAAACGGCTTAAAATTATGTTGCACAATTGTCTTGCTTTTCTCAAATGAAGCTTTGATACTGGTATGCTGCAACTTAAGCAAACTGTGGATTTTTGTCCAACTCATTTCAAAATTTCCTTGACTTGCTCTAAGTTGCCTCTTGAGCTGTGCATGTGAACTCTCGACCCTGCATAGAAGACTTAAGAGGTGAGGTGTAGTTATTAATAGGCATAAATCAAAAGATTAATAGATGAAAAAGGTACTTGTTTGTTGTAGTATTCCCAAAATGGATACATTTACCTGTCCATACGGAGACAAATCTTTCCTTCTATGCATCCAACCAACTACATTTCACGCACTCGAGTGCATCTAGATACGTATGGAATTCTTGATTTAGCCTAGAGAGTTGTTCACCAAACTCCTCTTCTATGGATGAAGACACCAACATATTCCAGCTCATAATAAACCTGCCCCATTTTTCTTTCTTTTTGAACAACTGCTTACATTTCGCTAATACTTGTTTCTATTAATGTGTTATTTGCATAATAAATGAGTAGCACCAGGGAATCACTGCTAATGGCGTTCATGAGTGAAAGCTCTATGTCCGTCACAATTACACCGGGAAGAATACCGTCACCAATAATAGAACGCAATACACCCAGTGCCCATGCATAATTCTCTTCACGTTAAGCATGAAGGTATGCAAAGCATACAAAAAAGTAATGTGTGTGAATGTGACTCCAACAATCGCCAATAAGGGCATGCGATAACGATTGGTCTTGTATGCGCAATCCATTATCAAAACATGTGAAAATGCACGCAACAAATCTAAATTGCTTGGGTGCGTCCAAATCAAGTCAGTGCGTCCAAATCAAGTCAGTGACAGTCTCACACTTGTCACAATTCTTAAGCCATTCAATGTAATTATGCTCTGCCAACTTCCCAAGCAGTTGTTGCATCTGACTTCTCCCACCCCGCACAATAACTTTATGTCTGTAACATGCATTTTATATTGTCTTCATTGTGGTTACATTTACTTACTTCTTTGTTTTAACGTAACCAAAATTTCTTTTGGTCTAACCATGCTTTTGGACATATCAATCAGCCCTCCTCTGATAATCTGCCCGCAAATGAATGACCCTCTAAATGTTTTGCGGCCGAATGATTATGCACATCACATACAACCTCCAACATTCAATCATCATTTGAATCTAACTTTCTGCCCTTTAATGCGAAAGGGCATCCACGTTTTTTTGAACCTATTTATATGATCTTCTTTCACTTGTGGCCCTCTTCATTATTCCTATCATGATTATATTGTCCACTTCTCTTGCATGCAAGGAGTACTCTAGCTTTGACACCTACCGGAGCAGCATTTGAAACATCAATCACAATGACACTGCCGTGTTTCCTTCCTACACCACGAGCCCAACTGATCAACGAATCGCGACTGTGAAAAATCTATAATAAACCAATTAAATACGAATTTGGTAACGAACAACTGTAATTTGAGTAATAAATTTACGGTACGTCTTACCTCTTGAGTTATAAACTCAATGGTATAATCCATCACAAAGTCCGATTCAACCTGACTTTCTTGTGTAGAGACCTGCAGAGTGTACAGCAATAAATAATATGTTCGGAATCAAATAGCCGAACGTACTAATTTTGTTCAGATGTATGTGTTCGGTATTAATCCAAGTGTTTGGATTCTTACATCCGAACATAAAAATGGTCTATTACTACCGAACATTAGCATTCGGTTCAAACCTGAAAGACCACACATAGCGGGGCCTGCAACTGGTTTCAAGCGAGAAAGAATTAAAATAAATGGCAAAAAAAAATGAATAAATAACAAAGAAACAGACATTTCCACTGCTGCTCTAGTTGAAATGCACCATTTGATTATTGTTTTCTTCCTTCATTGCACTAGAACACCTTAGAGATTGAATGAAAAATAGATAAAGTACAAAAAGGAAGAAAGATGAAGGAAATGAAGGAAGATAGTTACTCAAGAGCGAAAAATGGAGGAAGATGAGTTACCCATAAAGTTGTGTGAGGGAAGTGGAGAGTGAGATGGCTGGGAGAATGGGATAGGGAAGAAGATGAGTTCGTGTGTGAAAAGAGAAAATTTATTTTGAGTTTTTGTGAGATAATGGATATTTTGGTCATTTCAAAAAGGGGTATAAATGTAATAAAAAATAAATAAATTCCTTGTGTGAGAAGAGTACAAATTTGTGTGCCAATAGAATGACCCTTTAAGAAATACCGGCCACTGGATGGTGAGATTGGAGGAAGTGAAAATTTCAAGGGAGGACTCAAGTTTTGCATAGTTCTCAATTTAGGAAAAAATCACTTTTTAAATTAGGATGTTAAGTTTTGTTGAAAGTAAAGTAAAAATAAAGTGAAAAAACAAATTATCATAATAGTGGTTAGCCTGTGACCCTTTGTATTCCCTTGCATGTAATTGAATTTTGGAAGTGGGCAATTACTTTAGTTTAGTGGATTGGTGGTTATTGTAGTGGTCATTTAGAAGTATTTTCAAATATGAAACTTATACATAGGTAAGTGGGTAAGTGGGCATTTAGTACATTTACGTCAATGGTGTAATAATGGCTATTTACATGGTGATGTGAACATTGTTAATATAAAAAAGATATTTATAATGCATTTGATATAATAATCTATAACATTTTAGCTTCATCCAATTGTCTTTGTGTAATGTGGTTGTGATTAGTCTTGGAAGATTCTTTTCTCAAACTAATCATTGAGAAAAGAAATGGGAGAACATTCACTCCCATTGTGTTCATCTTATCCGGTTTTTCATTAATATTTCCTAAGGCCTTTTCTTTTTTCTGCCTTTCTCCCATTGCAAGAGACGACTATTGATGGGTCAGGAGTGCTGGTGCACTACAACAAGTTGCACTTTTAGCCACGTTTTTTAGCCACGTTTTTTAAAATTCGTCGGTAAAGGTCTACCCTTTGCCGACGTTTTTACTTTCGTCGGTAAAGGGTAGACCTTTACCGACGTTTTTTAAAAACGTCGGTAAAAGTCTTACTTTTGCCGACGTTTTTTAAAAACGTCGGTAAAAGTCTTTACTTTTGCCGACGTTTTGTGAAAAACGTGGCTAAAAGTATACCCTTTACCGACGTTTTTCAATAAAACGTCGGCAAAGGCCATTCTTAAATTTAAAAAAATGATTTATTTTTTATATTTTACCGACGAAATAGAACGTCGGTAAATATGGTTTTCATTTCCTTTTTTAATTTTACCGACGAAATTAAACGTTGGTAAATATGTTTATGAATATTTATTTATTTTTATATTAATTTTACATGCGAAAATACAAACGTCGGTAAATATGTTTATTAATTTTTATTTATTTTTATATTAATTGTACCGACGAAAATAAAAACGTCGGTAAATATCTTTTTAAATTTTTATTTTTTACCTTTACTGACGAAATTAAACGTCGGTAAATATGTTTATTAATTCTCATTTATTTTACAATCATGTTACCAACGAAAATAAACACGTCGGTACATATCTTTTAAATTTTTATTTTTTACTTTTACCGATGAAATTAAACGTCGGTAAATCTGTTTATTAATTTTTATTAATTTTTATATTCATTTTACCGACGAAAATAAAATAATTATATCAATGATGAATCAAGCGATAAGATTTGACTGGATAATCATTGTTGACCTCCTAAAGAGGATTTTAGGTTTAGATCGGGAAAAAGTGGCCCACGTACAAAAATTAAAATTGAACCATTAACCCTTTGGTCCTTTTTGTCAATATCTCATAATACATGAATGATCAATCGTTGGAATTTGATCCAGTAAACGTTACTTGCCTTATAAAGGGGGTCTATGGTCCATATCTTGCATTAGAGATCCAGATTGTTCAGAAATGTAGAAAAAACGGACTGCCTGTTTTAACTCGTGAATGCACTGTAGTAACCATGCATTAATCTAGCGATTGATATTTATTTCAAATATATTTCATGATCCATATTGAATCAACATTTGGGGTTGGGACTTATAACTATAAATGACCTTTTGAAGAGGACTAAAAATTTGGATTGCGAAAATAGGGCGTACAAAATTCCATAAATGATGATCTAATGGTCTGTACGTTTTCATCAATACACCACAATCTATAATGATCCAATGGTTGACTTTTGGTATCATAGCCGTTTTTAGCCCCCCTAACATGATCAACGGTTTGGATCACAAATGTTTGTCTTTGTGCCATTTGAAATGGACACAATAGAAGCTTCATCCAAACATGCTAAAACCGGATTCCATCAGTTTTAAGCCAATAAGAAGAGAAAAGTAGAGATGTCAAACTGAACCTAAGTGTTAAAAATCCAACGTTTTAAGGGTTAATTCATTATTCGGGAGTCCGATTTACGAGCCGTCAGTTCCTGCAAGTTAATTTCGCCTCGAGCGAGGTGCTCGTGTCGGTTTTTAATTTTTTCGGATCCTTTTTTCCCGTTCCGTACGCCCTGCGGGCCGTTTTTCGAACATAAGTGTTGGAAAATCCTATGTTTTGCTTCTAATTCTCTAACCCGGAGTCTTATTTACGAACCGTCAGCTCCGTCAATTTACTTTATCCTCGAGCGAAGTGCTCGCGCCGGTTTTCAAATTTTTCGGTGGCAGTTTCCTGCTTCGGACCCCCGACGGGCCGTTTTTCGATCCTAAGTGTTAGAAAATCCTTTTTCATTTTTATTTTACTTCGGTATAACTATTACTGACATGGATGATAAAGTGAGGCCTTGAAGGATGTGGTGTGAATGTGATTGAGATCTAGATCTAGGTTTATGGCCTTCTTCTCTTAGAAAGAAAAAGAAAAAAATCGGTGCTAGAAGTTATTGGAATATGAATTTTGGCCCAATAGTTTCAGCCGCTTGTTTGAAGAAATGGGAGCCTCATTATGATGAGTACCGGGCTGAGATGTGCAATGCCATATCGATTAATGATGAATCCAAGAACATAGTAACCAAGCGAATCTACAAGAAATATAAGCAGGTAACTCCAAAAGATGCATCATCTCCTCAGTCTTTAGGTGTACCTCCCATGTCATCTGTTTTTAAATTCTAAATGAAATATATGAAAGGAAAGAAACCGACTCTCAAACAATTCAATCTGAATTTGGTCATAGGATAGACTTTTGGTCCACACGTGACTGTCAAGCTTGTACATTTGCCCTACTTCTTTTATTTTAAATAAACATTGAATTTGAAGTCGTATGATGAACTTAAATTCTACCATTATATTTCTATCTCCGAAGTTGAAGTCGTATGATGAACTTAAATTCTACCATTATTATTGTATCTTCGAAGGTGGTGCAAGGTGAGTGCAGTGGCTATGCAAGCCGGGTGGATGGTAGTGAAGTGGGTGGTTGTGAAGGAGAGTAAAAGAGTAGGAGAAAGAATGGAAAGAAAAGAATGGAGAAGGAGATGAAAATTAGAGTCAAAAAATTTATCACCGATGTTTAATATAAAACATCAGTAAAGGTTGTTAGTCTTTTTTACTTGTTTTCAATTAAAAAAATTAAAATAATTTTTATTGACAAAAAATCTATTTTTTGCGACGAAAATAATCGTCAGTAAATTTACCAAAATTTATTCCCTCTCCCGCCACCGAAACCCCTCTTTTTATTATTAACATCATCTTTAAGGAAAATAAATATTAAAGACTATTATTGACGAATTCTATTATCAACGAATTTTCTGAAATTAGTTAAATAAACTTTTAGTGATGTTTTTCTGTAAAAGTCAGCAAAAGTAAAAAGAAAAATTAAAAAAAAAAAATCTTTTGCCGACGAAAAAAAATGTCGGCAAAAGTAAAAAAGAAAATTTCACAGAAAAATAAAATTCTTTTGCCGACGAAAAAAAATGTCGGCAAAAGTAAAAAAGAAAATTTAAAAATGTGGCCGTTAGGTAATTTGTCACATTTATTATGCGTTAGCAATATTCATAACCGTCACTAAATATATTTGCAAATACTTGAATTATTTTGTAATATTTCTTAAATATTTTGTGACGATTACAAATGTGTTACTAAATAAAAAGAGGAAAAAATAAAAAAGAGAAAAAATCACATTACAAAATAAAAATGAAAATGAAGCGGGAGTTATTTCTTCCCTTCCTCATTCTCGCACAAAAAATGAATATGCCACTAAATCGTGGGCCCGAGGACTGAGTTCCCTCTCCATTTTCGTTTGGCGCCATTTCTTCCCTCCCTCATTCTCTTTCTCTTTTTCTTATAATGAGATCGATGCTCTTTCCCTTTCTCCTTCTCCTCATTCTCAGTCTTCGTTTTTAGGGTTTTTGGAAATTTCTTCCTCCACCAAAATCATCTCCTTTTCTTTCTTGCCAAAGCAGTGAAAGCAATTCTTCTGAATCGGCTTTTCCTTCTCTTTCTCTGCAGCGATGGTCTGAATTTAGCTTTAGCAGAAAGGTAATCATGAAGTTAATACTGTAATCTTGTGAGGCTTTTTTATTTGGGCTTTGAAGCTTTATATCAGGAGTTAAGGTGATTTGAAGCTTTACAGTAAACTCCATTGTTGGATCTCTTTTTATTTCTTCTACAAACCCATCAACGCCCTCTATCCAAAGGAGGTCGATCATGGATGAAGAAATTCTGTACACACTGGCCCATGGACATGCAAGGTCATCTCACTCCCACAACCGACACCTCAAATATCCAAATCAGCCTAAGAAGTAAGAAACTCTCTTCCTGGTTTTCCACGGCCTGACTTCTCCCAAATATTTTTCAGGTAAATCTCTCTCAAGAAACTCTCTACCTATCTTCATCTCATCCGTCTCTCACTGAGTCTAACGAATGCCTCTTTCCCCTCTCTCTGCCGGTAATCCCTCTTCCTCTCCCAGAGATTCTGTCGTGGTCTCAACTTCAAATTTGTGCTGCCATCATACTATCATCAATGTAAGAATTGGGTCTTCTCTATTTCTTTTGTTCTAACATGCCACCTATTCTTGTGGTGTATGAAATGGTTTTTTTTCAGAAGCTTTAAGTATTATTATTTCTTGCAAAAAATTGGATTTTGATATAGGACTCTGATTGATTTCTGATTCCATAATTTCATGAAAGATATTAAAAAAATTTCCAACCACATTCATGTAGTGCAAAGCAAATGTTTGATTAAATGTCAGTGAGAAAATGGAAATGTACCCTATTATATATTATTGTTTACAACAATTTCATATGTAGTGCTATTTTTAACCCATCATGTAATTTGCCTATTTTAACATTTTTTTTACTTAACTTCTAGGTAGCTCCCCTGTTTCTCAGCCTCCTCTCTAGACAAATCAGACATGATCCACTGATTTGACATTTTTATCACATTCATATTGACTGGTTCATATTATCTGCAATAGGACCTTGCAAGATCCCTTCGATGAAGATTCCTACGAATGTAAGAAATTGTGCATGGGGGATCCTGTTTGAATCTGATGCATATCATGGATCGAGTGATGCTAACCTATTTTCCAGTTTATTACTTGTTCTGCCACATGAGAAGTGTATGGCTTTCTTTTCAAATGGTTCCAGTTCATTACCTGTTCTGCCACATGAGAAGTGTATGGCTTCCTTTTCAAATGGTTCCTTTTAGCCAGTACTTCATTCTGCCCAATTGTTTGGAAATGATTATCAATAAACATGCTGCTTAGTTGGTTTTTTTTATTAGTTTCTTAATTGTTTTTCAGTAAATTCAGTAACCCAGCATATTGGAATGAAAGTATTGACACTTTAAGATCAACCATTTGTTGTTTAAAGATAAGATTTTTTTTAAAAAATTAATGGGCAACAATCTGGTACATCTAAATTACACCACAAAGTGTAGTGTGGATGTCCAGAGTGAGGCCCACTTCTGGTGAATGGGAACATGCCCAAATATCACTTTGTTCAAAGTGATATTCACCATTGTCCGCATTGATTTAGTTTAAGTTTGTGGTGTATTTGGATACTAGATATCTTTATTCTGAATTAAGTATTTTGTTAGAATACTACTTTTACTGTGAAACTCATTAGTATTAAATTGGAAATAACATTTCAACATGGTGATTTTTTTTTCTTTTCAGATCAATGAAGTATTCTATTTGAACAAACATTGTAGTTATGTTTATGGT
Organism: Litsea cubeba; assembly: GCA_012931725.1. Taxonomy (NCBI): domain Eukaryota; kingdom Viridiplantae; phylum Streptophyta; class Magnoliopsida; order Laurales; family Lauraceae; genus Litsea; species Litsea cubeba. Next base: position 50,614,304 of record CM022944.1, read on the forward strand.
TTTTAGATGGCCATGCTTCTATTTAGTTTTGTTTAGCCTCTTTGTTTTTGGTCTTACGGGGCAGAATTATATATTGGACTACCATGTATTCTCTTGAATTTAGAAGTAATCTAATGTACTGCTCTTTTCTCACAGAATACTAGGAGAGTTAATTATGTGTCAGAAAAATGTTAACTCTCTTCATGTTTCCTCAGTTTGATGAAGGTTGTGTTTTGGAGTCTGGCTGCAAGTGGAACATCTATTGGAAGCGTTCTGGTAATGCCAATCCAAAATGAGACCATTACTCTAGCATCAATTAGTCATCAAAATTTCTTTCTCCAGGTGGAAATTCCTTCATCCTTTTTCTTGTTAAGTGGAATGTTATGTTCAAATGTTCCCCGCCTTATAAATTTCTAATATCGTTCTTCTTTAACTGATGTAGTTTCCCAAACTCTGTGGAATGACTGGGACTGCATCAACTGAAAGTACAGAATTTGAGAGCATATATAAGCTGAAACTTACCATTGTCCCCACAAACAAGCCCATGATAAGAAAGGTTGGTTTGTAGAGTTTTATTGACCTTAGCACCAAGCTGAGGAAAAAGAAAGAAAGAAAGATATGAGAAAAAGAAATGTTTCAAATGCCAACATGTTTTTTCTCCTAAAAATGTTTCATGTACCATGGAGTTTATAGAAGAGAAATGCATTTTATGGCTTTAAGGGAATATGATTTGTCACCAAAATAATCCCATTGTTGCTTCTTAAATGTTCGATAGTTTAATTAGTTGATATCATTATGGAACATTGGCGTTGCTAAGGTTGCAACTATTAGAGAACATTGTAAAGAAGGTTGGATATGGAAAGGACAAGTTCATCTTAGATTAGGATTAGATTTGATTTGGCTTATATTAGGCTAGTAGTTGTTGTTATCAGGTTTCCTATTATTATGTGATTAGGTTTCCTAGTTTGAGTATTCTATTCTTATAAATAGCCATTGGCAAGGCTTAATAACATCACCACAGAGAATTGATCAAGATGTAATCCACTGATTTTCACAAGGTAGTAGAGCTTAGATCGTGTTTGGTTATTTGCACGATTGAGGTGGTCCTTTTTTTTTTCCTTAGCCGTTGTCATGTGTGGACCACTTGTAAACAGCCAATTGTAGCCACTCCTAGTTAGACTTTTTTTCCTAAAGTCTGTAAACAGCCAATTGTAGCCACTCCGTCTGCTAAAATTTCCCCCTTTTTATGGCATTGCAGCAATTTAACCTCTTGTTTTGGTTTTTAGGGACTTAGGTGTGACTGCTTTCTTCTTCATTCCCATTTTTTCTCTTTTAGTGTATGGGATAATTTTATTTTCTTTGGACAGTTTCTCTCCGTGACAATAATTTTCTTCACCTGTCAATTGCTGGCACATCCATGTCTTCCTCTTGTGATGTTTTGCGATTTATACTGAATACTGTTTCATGTTATTCTCTACGCCATTTACATGGATTGTTAATGACCCTTCTTTTTAGTTCACAAACTCAGAGAAAGGTTCTGTAGTATAAAACTTTTTTACTTTTCTGGTCTATTTCTTGGTTTTGTTTGAGTTAACCAGAAGCGTGGTGTAGTTACCAAATGGAAAACAGGATAAAGTAAAAGAAAATCTTTTGAGGGGTTGTGATTTAAGACTTGCCAGTTGGAACATCCTCTCTGGATGTGCTTTCAGCATGTATGATTGTAAAAACATGAAGAATACAACATGGACTGATGTGTTTATTTATTATATAGATTGGCCTGATTGTGCTATGATAAATATTTGGGGGATGTCTGCTTTTTGTGCATTTAGTCATTTTCATGCTGATTTATACTATAGGACTTCAATTTGGCCATCTTCATGCTGTTGTATGCAGGTTCTGTATTTTTATCATGCATTCCAAGAAAGAACTATCCTTTTCTCTTGAACCCCCCTGAATCTCATATGCTTGTTGCCATTGCTTGTTAATATGCTTTTTTACTTTATACTCGCATAAGATTAATTCAACCAGTAAAAATTGATTTGAAGAACTTCACAGCACTTGTTTTTGTTTGTCAATATTGTATTCTTGGCAAATTCACTTAAGCTATGTTATTTTGTATAATGCCTGGCGATCTTCTCCCATGAATTGGGTTGGATATATTTCTGAGAATGGGTGAGTAGAATTCTTTGCTGAAACCATCATTAATCATGTATCAGTTCTCTTTTATTTGATGGATGATTTTTCCACTTTGTTCTTTGATGAAGTGAAATTTCACTATATACTCTGCATTTCAATTAACTCTCTTTAAGCTTGTGTTCTTATTTTTACACACTTGTGAGATAATTATATTCACATTGTGTGATTTGTGGTATACATGCAGATAAGAGAGTATCTATGTAGTCAGAAGTACTGTAGGTGGCCTGTCAGAAATGGATCAGGAAATTCCATTTTTTTTTTAAAGCAACAAATACTTAGTAATGGATATAAACCGTTACAAATAGAAGACTTAGTATCGGACATCAACCGTTACAAATAGTTATATATGCGTCAGTGTGAACAAAATTAATAACCGTTACTAATAAATTGTATTGAAGATGTGTTGCTGAAATTAATTTCGGTCACATTTGATAACCATTAGTAATATTTCTAACGGTTATTAAGTGTTACTAACTTTCGTTACTTTTCATTTGTAACGCAATTGTGTTAACGTAAAATAACCGTTACTAAATTTTTTTGTAACAGCTGTGGATCCGTTACCGATCGATTATTATGGTGTAGTGCTTCTGGTAAACAAGTGAGACGCAACAGTCGTCTGATTGTCAACATTTTGGCTGGAAAAAAGTTCGCTAAATAACTTCGGAAAATATATACACATGTTTGTTTTTAATTTTTAATTTAATTCTTTATAAAGATTTTAATGTTGTTTTTCTCATTGCAGATTGATGAACGCATTGGGGTCGGTTGCAGAATTGTTGCGATGTTAGACTTCTTTTCGGTTTATTTGTATATATATATTTATATATATCAATGTATATTGGACATTGATATGAGACTGTATCATTATTGATTGTTATATTTGTTTAATGAGATGAATGATTTAATGAAAAATGGAGATGGTTGTCTGTTTATTTAGTAACTTTTGTTTCATTGCATATTTTTTTGTTCAATATAGGTAGATGAATAGGTTTATTTTTGATACAGGTGTATAAACAGGTTTACAGGAAAATAATAATGAAAAAATAAATTCAATATTTAAAAAAAGACCTTTACCGACGTTTTATTTCGTCGGTAAAATAAAAATATTTTAAAAATATAGAAGACACTTTTCCCGACGAAATAAAAACGTCGGCAAAAGAAAAATAAAAAAAATTAAAAAAATGAAGTTATTTTTGCCGACGAAAACAAACGTCGGCAAAAAAATAGAAAGAAAAATAAAAAAACGAAAATACTTTTAGTGACGAAATAAAAACGTCGGCAAAATAAAAAACAAAAATTCCAAAAAATGAAATCATTTTTGCCGACGAAAAAAAACGTCGGCAAAAATATAAAAAGAAAAATAAAAAAAATTTTGGCGACGAAAACAAACGTCGGCAAAAATATAAAAAGAAAAATAAAAAAATAAAAATACTTTTTGGCGACGAAAAAAAACGTCGGCAAAAATATAAAAAGAAAAATAAAAAATAAAAATACTTTTTGCGACGAAAAACAAACGTCGGCAAAAATATAAAAAGAAAACTAAAAAAAATAAAAAATACTTTTGGCGACGAAAAAACAACGTCGGCAAAAATATAAAAAGAAAAATAAAAAATAAAAATACTTTTTGGCGACGAAAAAAAAACGTCGGCAAAAATATAAAAAGAAAAATAAAAAATAAAAATACTTTTTGCGACGAAAAAAAAACGTCGGCAAAAATATAAAAAGAAAAATAAAAAAAATAAAAATACTTTTGGTGACGAAAAAAATCATCGGCAAAAATATAAAAAGAAAAATAAAAAAAAACTAAAATACTTTTGGCGACGGAAAAATTTTCGTCGGTAAATATTTTTGCCGACGAAAAGGTAACTTTTGGCGACGAAAATTTTCGTCGCCAAAGTTGCAGGTTCTTGTAGTGGTGGTGTATTCACCGGCTGACATCACCGCCATGATTGTGGTTATGAACGGTGGGGATTCTGCTTATGTGGCCCTCCTCCCATCATGATTGGCAATTGTTTTGGACAGTCCGGCGGGGGATTGGCCCCTTGAACAATGGCAGCCGGAAGAAGATAGGTGGTGTTCTAGATCCTGGTCAACCACCTGCCAATGGTTAAGTTGACGGATGAGTCAATCGATACGGTCGACAATGTTATCTCCTATACTATCCAAAAGGCCCCTCATTGCGAGTGCTGAGAAGCAAGCAGCCCGTTAAGAGTGGCGCAGCAGCAGGGCCGTCTCAAGACAATATGTGGCCCAAGGCGAAAGTATAAATGAGGCCCCTAGATTTTATGTGTGACATGAGAAAACCCTCATCCCAAAAGAGCACGGGCAGTCCAAATATCCAATCCAAGCAGAAAATACAACTCTCGATTTAAATCCTTCTGCTAAATGAAATAACCGAAAAGATCATAAAATCATTAATGGTGATGACAAAAACTACTGAATTATCAGAGTAATGGTTAACAATGAGAGGTCAAGAGTTATTCATATACAATTCTTTTAGGGGTTGTTTGGTTGAGAGCATTTACGTATGTAAATAACTCATGTGAATCATTTACACATCTTCATGTTTGGTTGAGGTCATTTACGCATCACATGTGAAATTTTGATGTGTAAATGATGTGTAAAATGTATTATTTTCGTACTCAGATTTAATTTTCACATGTGAGGGGTGGTAGAATGAATCGTATGTGATTTGCACATGAAACAAAACCACATCAAAGGGCGAACGGTGCAGAACAAGTGACGTTCCGTCACAACAGTGCATGGGTTTGAAACCCATCTTCCTTTTTTTTTTATTATGCATATCAGCATATGTGGTTTTCGTTTGCAAACATGCCCTGTTTTCATTTTCTTTTCTTTTTTTGGAAAGAACTCTGTTATCATGTTAATGTTACCAGTCCAGTAAGCCTTTAGACATCAGATTATGATTTTTGGGAATGTGTTTTTATTTAATTAATTATGTTTAGTTGCAAATTAAGCATGATTAGTAATTAGTGTTGATTAATGTGTTAGATTAATTATATAATAAGATAATATGGAATTATTGGTATCAATGAATTTCTGGAATTGTGTTGGACATTTCTGATTTTGGAGCCATATTGATTTGAAATGCCATTTTATGAAAAAAAATAGTATTTTCTATAAAAAAAAGGACTTATTTGTAATTCTGATTCTATGAAAATTTTTCAATGATGGAATTTTTCGATGATTTCAGTTTCATTAGAAAACGGGTCAAATTGTGATCGATTTTCTCTTTTAGCTCGGGTTCATTTGAATTCATTTCAGATGATTCCCAGTGAAATTTGATACCTTTAAAAACGGACTTATTTTCGAATAGTAACTTTTACTATGCTTCTGTTTGGTTTATCTTCTTTGATTTTGGAGTTTTTTTTTATCTTCTCTAGTTTTAGAGTTTGGGAATTGGGATTTGACTTTGAAAGTGGGAAGAAAATCCAACTCAGCCACCCAGGCCTACAAAATTATGAGGCCCCCTCATGGTGAGGCCCCCACCAACTGCTTCACCTGCCTATATGGTGAGCCGGCCCTGCGCAGCAGAATGTTCCTGTGATGGATGGTCCACGGTGCACAAACACACGCCATCAAACCATCAATCCATGCACACACAAGAACACAACAATCTTAAATGGGTTAGCAAGATTGCCTACGTCCACAAGAAGGAGAAACTCCACTCTCACAATCTCTTTTAAAATCTAGGATTACAGATTACATCACATAATAAAACGAGTGGTGCTATTGGCACCACGAATTTTTCTCTCCTCACCGCACTAGAAGACAAATTTTTTTTTCCTAAACTACCCTTCCTCCCTCTCTTCCCTTCCTCCTCCTCCCTCCTTCCTCCCTCTCCCACCCTCCACCCTCATCCCCCCCCCCCAAGTCGCCGGCGGGGAGGGAGCCCCGGCCGGCAGCCGGCTAGCCTCCCTCCCCCTCCCCCTCTCCCTCTTTCTTCCTCTCTCCCTCTTTTTTCCCTCTTCTCCCTCTCTCCCTCCCTCTCCTTCCCTCCCCTACTCCCCCTCCCCCTCGCCCTCGCCGGCGGGGAGGGGGAGGGGGAGGGGGAGGGGGAGGGGGAGGGGGAGGGGGGAGAAGAAGAGTAGGGGAGGGAAGGAGAGGGAGGGAGAGAGGGAGAAGAGGGAAAGAAGAGGGAGAGGGGGAGGGAGGCCAGCCGGCTGGGGCTTCTGCCGCCGGCTGCCGGTCGGGGCTCCCTCCCCGCCGGCGACTGGGGGAGGGGGATGAGGGAGGGTGGAGGCTGGGAGAGGAAGGGAAGATGAGGGAGGAGGAGGAGGAGGGAGAAAGGGGGAGGGGTAGTTTAGGAAAGGTTTTTTTTTTCCGCGGTGGGAAGAGCAAAAATCGCGGTGCCAATAGAGCTCCCCTAATAACACCTCCCCCCACAAGAAAGTATTTGTTAGAAAAAAAGAAAAAACCTCAGTATAATTATCGAAATACCCTCGAGCCCTAAACCCTGGTCTTGGCTAACCCAGACGAGTTGACTCGGCTGAACTGGAATACAAGAAAGACATAAACCCAATAATCCCTACCTTGGCTTGAATTTCGTCAATTCTCAAGCCACCTTGAAGATATCGATAGTGTTTTCGTCTTCTCCATACCTCACTAAAAGGTAAGCCCCTGCACATGCTACGAATGGGCACGGCCCCTACACGCCCTCGCCCAAGGTGCACCGACGATCTAAACATTGCCTGGTATCGATCAAGTCAAAATGAGACTTTGACCTTACCCATAGTCGCTTCCTTCGAACTGAACACCCCATCTTGATCTTTCGAAAGTGCCCTTCAATTTTTTTTTTGTCTTTGCATGCATCATTGCAACACTGAATACTCACTTCTATCCGTCGAGACAAAAGAGACCTTCCCGAATCCAGATCTCACCAGGGCCTTGTAAGATCTCGATCCTTAATTACTTTGATTAATATTAATTGATTTTTTTAATAGTTAATTGCACGTGTTTAGATGTTAATCGAGTGGTTTTATGGGTTAGAAAAATGTTTGGGTAGTTTCAAGAGGTTTCGCACCAAGTTCTATACTTGGAAGGGTCTAGTTCAGATTTTGAGAAAATCTGGAGTATTTTGGAAAGTTTATAAATTTTCTGTTCTGGGTTCAGGAGATATGCCTCGTCATGTCCAATAACTTTCATGCTGAGATCCTGAAAACCCTTATTTCCCCATATTGTCATTTCTGAAAACAGTTGAGTTTTCCCAAACGACCTTGAGAAATTTCCATTCTTGATTTATTAGAAAGATAATTTAGTTTCGAGAAACTTTTGTTCTTAACCTAAGGTCATTCGAGTTTCAAAAGACCTTTGTTTAATTGACCCAAGTTATGACTTAGCATAGGCATCGAATTGAAGCGAACTTGGAGAGGTATAAAGAAGCAAAAAGAGAAACCAAAAAGGCAGTTAGTGAGGCCAAGACAAAGGCATTTGAGGAGCTATATAGGCGACTTGACACTAAGGAAGGCGAAAGAGAGATATTCAAGCTTGCTAAAACTAGAGATCGGCGGACCAAGGACTTAAACCAAGTAAAATGCATTAAGGATGAGGATGAAAAGGTATTAGTAAAGGAGGAGGAGATAAAGGAGCGTTGGAAGAGCTACTTCTACAAATTATTTAACGAAAGTAGAAGTAGTGACATACAATTGGGGCAGCTTACCATTTCTAGAGAAGAAGCGAATCATATGTTCTATAGGAGAATCAATAGGGAAGAAGTTAAAGAAGTATTGAAAAGAATGAAGAATGGGAAAGCGGTTGGGCCAGATGGTATCCCTATTGAGGTCTGGAGGTGCTTGGGGGAGGATGGTATTAGTTGGTTGACAAAGCTTTTTAATGTAGTGCTAAAGAGCAAGAAGATGCCTAATGCATAGAGGAAAAGTATTCTTATACCCATATACAAGAACAAAGGAGATATTCAGAACTGTGCGAACTACCGCGGTATTAAATTGATGAGCCATACGATGAAATTATGGGAGAGAGTTATTGAGAGAAGACTAAGAAGAACAACAAATATTTCAGAGAATCAATTTGGTTTCATGCCTGGGAGATCAACCATGGAGGCTATTTTTCTCCTGAGGAGGTTAATGGAACAGTATAGAGAAGGTAAGAGAGATTTACATATGGTGTTCATTGACTTGGAGAAGGCCTATGACCGGGTTCCTAGGGAGATTCTTTGGAAAGTTCTGGAAAAGAAAAGAGTTTGTGTCGCTTATATTGAGGCGATAAAGGATATGTATGATAGAGTCGTGACATCTATAAGGACGACTGGCGGTGAAACTAAGGAGTTTTCTATCACGATTGGTCTACACCAAGGCTCAGCGTTAAGCCCGTACTTGTTTGCCCTAGTTATGGATGAGATTACAAGACATATCCAGGATGAGGTGCCGTGGTGTATGCTATTTGCAGATGACATTGTTTTAGTGGATGAGACGAGAGAAGGAGTGAATGCTAAACTTGAATTGTGGCGGAAAACATTAGAGACAAAAGGGTTTAGGCTAAGTCGATGCAAAACAGAATATATGGAATGCAAGTTTAGTCAAAGTAGGACACCTGGTAACATAGAAGTAAGTTTGGGCACACAAAAGATAGTAGAAAAAGAAAACTTTAGGTACCTTGGATCTATGGTGCAACAGGATGGAGGGATTGATACTGATGTAAGTCACAGGATTCAAGCCGGGTGGACCAGATGGAGGAGTGCTTCGGGGGTCTTGTGTGATCGGAAAGTCCCCCTCAAGGTTAAAGGAAAGTATTATAAGGTGGCGGTACGACCAGCGTTGTTATATGGATCATAGTGTTGGGCAGTAAAGCATAATCATGTCAAGAAGATGGAAGTTGTGGAGATGAGAATGCTAAGATGGATGTGCGGGATCACAAAGAGAGATAGGATTAGGAATGAGGAGATTGGGGGCATAGTAGGAATAGTACCGATTGGAGATAAAATGAGAGAAAATCGACTGAGATGGTTCGGCCATGTTAGAAGGCGTCCAACAAAGGCACCTGTTAAAATGTGTGAAAGCATGGAGTTTGCCAAGAGTAGGAGAGGGAGAGGGAGACTGTAAGACCCCGACCCGAGAGACCTCGTTTAGAGTTGTTTAAGTTGTGTTTTAGTTTTAAGTGTGTTTAGTGGTTCTGGATTAGTTGGGGATTAGAATAGCTTTTATGATAGCTTTGGGGAATTTGGAGAGCATTTTGATGTGTGGGACCCTTTGGGGGTTCTTATTACGAATTGTGTGAGATTGGGGGTTTACCGATGATTTCCAAGAATCGTGTTTTAAACCCATTGGACTTATCTTGTTAATCCCTACAATTTTCATGTTGACATCGTTTTCATTCAAGGACCTTAAACCCGATTTTTCACTAATTGAGGGCAAAATGGTCTTTTTACCCAAAATCTGGACACCGATTTCAATGTCACCAAAATGTGCAAAATATATACTTTTTGGAAACTAGAAATTTTGCCGATCAACTTTGTCTTCTTCGCCGAATTCGTTTGAAGCCCCGAGAACCATGTTTTGAGCCCGAGAAGTTCTTTAAGTTGTGGGCCCCATCCTCACTTACTATATATAGAAAGTTTCTTCTTCTTTTTCCCATTTCTGGCAAAAACCCTAGAGGAGGAGAGAAATCCCAGCCTTAAGGGTTTTCCCTTACCTTTTCTTGCCTCTTCATCTTCAATCACCCACTAAGCTAGTGCTAATGGAAAATTAGTTGCTGCGATCTTCTTCCTCATCTCAAGGCCTTCATCTTGACACAATTTTTAAAGAAAACCGCCCACTCCAAGACCTACTTTGGACAACACCTTGCTTTTGAAGAACTTCTTTGTAAGTGATTTTCCTAAAACTTTTATAATCTTGTTTGTTTAGCCCTAGGGTAGCTCTATTTCAATTATTGGAAGATTCCGTTTTGTTTTAATTGGATTTTGATAATCTAGGGTTTGGATTTGGGGGTTTTGTGTATAGGTGTTTGATTGGGGATCTAAGAGGTGATTAGAGCTCAATTTGAATTGCAATTGGACCCAAGGCAAGTGGATGAAATGATTCTCATGTGTTTTATCATGTTTTATGAAAAATCTTGAATTGTCTTCATTAATGGTTTTAATGATTTATCATGTTTGATGGTTTAGTCTTATTGATTTTGAATGATGATTTGATGTGATAATGAGGTCAAGGAATAGCCCAATTGTTTGTGAAAATATGTATGGAAGAAGGGGAAAGAAAGGAAATGGATTGGAGTTGGACAAGGGAAGAATTCAATCAAATGGGTTGAAATTCGCTACAGGACCGATCGATCGCCCGTCAGGTCCGATCGATCGGACTGTAAATAACTGAGAGGGTTCTCAGGACCGATCGATCGCCCGTCAGGTCCGATCCATCGGACTGTAAATAACTGAGAGGGTTCTCAGGACCGATCGATCGCCCGTCAGGTCCGATCGATCGGACTGTAAATAACTGAGAGGGTCTTCAGGACCGATCGATCGCCCTTCAGGTCCGATCGATCGGACTGAGATGAGATGAAGTATAAAATAGGAGAATTGTGGGATTATTTTCCGGATTCACCCCAAGTCCACACTCAAGTCCAATTCAGATCTATCCCTTATCTTCTTATTTGAAGGCATTGAATCTATAATGATGCATTTAAACCCATGAATGAATTGGGAGAATTGTGATGGGTTGTATTGGGGAGGTATTGTCTGGAGCCCCATTGTTATATAAGGACTTGTAAGGCATTGCGTAAAGTCCGGAGGAAAGGGAAAGCTTATCATGAAGATTCTATGAGATTTTCTAAATTGACCAATGTGTATAAGGACCCGGAATGTCCCTAACTCTTAAAGAGTACCAAAATTTCATCATAACCGACATACGGGACCCTATTCACACTGATTCAATTCTAGAAACCCCATTGTTAGCCTGTAAGGGTATGGAAAAACTATTTGTATTTAATTTTCAACTAAACTCTTATTTTGGGATTTCAAACCAACTTGATATGACTAGACTGTTACAAGAGTACTAAAAGTGATGTGTTTAGCTTTTGCTAACTTGTATATGGCGACTTGAGATGGATGTGTATTTGTGCCTATGGCACCCCGTTTCTTACTGTGTATATGATTTGATTTATCGTATTTGACCTATGAGTCGGCACCACTGAGCTTGGACGACCTCGTCGGTTTGATCCTCCGACTTGGGGTTCCTTCCCCTCCTGATAGCCAGCTGCAGTCTGGAATATGCATAGTTTACCCGGTTCGCTACCGTGGTCCCACAGAGTATATATATATATATATGTATAGTATAGCATCTATCGTTGTTCCTCCTCACCTTGTGTGACTGAGGCCAATGATCCTGTTAGGGTATATGCTCTCTTCACTTCGGTGAAGGGAGGATCTAGCTTGTGGGGTTGCCATCTTGACAGTTTCCAAATCCTTGTTACCTTACATGATTTATTGCATATGTACTTCTTTTGAAATGATACATTGTCTTTTATAAAGTTCATTGTTTATCCATAAGTTTTCTTAACTCTTGCATAGTACCATTGTTTTATTATCGTTATATCTTTTCACCCACCTGCCAGACCGTCGTGTCTGATCCATTTATTTTGGTACTCAGGTCCCGAGCTCTTTGCCATTGAGGAGGAGCCAGAGGAGGCGGTCGGTGGACCGCAGCGTGTGATTGAGTGGCAAGCTAATGATGTCATGTAGACATTTGGCTTTGCCTTGAGGACGATACACTTTGGGACTTGATATCTTTGTTTTAGATTTCTTTGGGTTGTACGGTCTTTGTTGACCGATATTTTGGGGTTTTAATTAACTGATACTTTGTAAACATACTTGAATTTACTTTGGGGAAAATGCTTATGATCATTGCTCATCCTGATACCTTATCATTTAACCATAGATTTGTCTTGTTTATGAGATTGAATAGTATTCATATGATTTGCTACACGCTTCCGCAATCTTAAAAATATGTTTGATATGGTTATATGTGAGGTGATGTGTAAAAATAATCCTCACCGCGGAACCCTGTGGGAAATCACGTGCACGGATAAACATTCTTTAATTCCGTGTGCGTTTTAGCCAAAGAGATGCACGTGGCGCGGCATCAACCCACCGTCCCGACCTCCCGGACTCGGATCCTTTCCCCTTTCGGTCCGGGGTCGCGACAGGACTGGTATCAGAGCGGGACATGTTTCAGGCAATTAAAAGAAACTAGAAACCTTAAGTACGTGGCGAGGATCCGTTAGATAGAATCGTGTGAGCAATGTGTGACCACCCTGTACTTGGTTTATATGTGCTAACAAATTGTTTTGCAGCGTTATGCCACCTCGCAAAAGAACAGCAAACAGTAATCACATTGCCAGTAACAGTGAGAGTGCAGGGCTTAGTACAGAGGAACTTCAGGACAACAATATGCAGAATCAATTCCAGCAGATGATGCAAGCTATGCTAGACCAACAACGACAAGCAAATGAAAATCAGGCTAGACTCCAAGCACAAGCTCATGAGACACAGACCAGATTGCAAGAACAGATGCTTAAGAAAGATGAGGATCATGCTAGGGAGATAGCTCAAATGCAGGCACAGTTGTTGGGGATATTAGAGAGGAGACCGGAACCAATCCCAGTTGCACCACCTGGTCCGGTAAACATTAGAGGAAATGATCCTAATGTATTGTATGAGCGGTTTAGGAAGAGAGGACCGAAAGAATTTTTGGGGACTGAGGACCCAATGGCAGCAGATGATTGGCTTGAGCACACCGAAAACATATTCGAGATATTCATATGTACCGGTGTGGAACGTGTACAGCTTGCAGCCTCTATGTTTGTGGGTTTAGCAGATATTTGGTGGAAGACCGTCAGGGCAGAATATAGGGAAATGGCTGATGCAGAAGCTTGGGTTAACTTCAAGAGACAGTTTGGAGAGAAATACGTACCTGCACATGTCAAGAGACAAAAGGCAGCAGAATTTCAACAACTTGTGCAAGGGAACATGACGGTCCTCGAATACCTTACCAAATTTGAGAGATTGTCAAGGTATGCTCCAGAGCTGATAGACACTGTTGAGAAGAAGATAACCAAGTTCCTTGAGGGACTTCACCCGATTATTGAGAGGGATGCTACCGGGGTTGTACCACCCGTTACCTTTGAAGAAGCTGTCAAGAGAGCATACAAATTTGAGAACTTTCACAACAAGATTGTCAAGAACCAAGGAAAGGGTCAAGGCCAGCAGCAGAACTATCAACAAAGAAACAATCAGAATAAGAGGCCAAGACAAGAGCAAAATGTGCAAAATCAAGGAGCTTGTGTTCATTGTGGGAGACATCATGGGAATGCCCAATGTCGTTCTATCACGGGGGCATGTTTTAGATGTGGTTCGATGGACCACCAGATGAGGGAATGCCCAAGGCAGAATAGACAGCAACAGGAGGTACAGCGTCAGGCACCACCTCAGAATGCATTGGTAGTTCAGAATCAAGCAAGGCCACTACAACAACAAGCACCTCAGCAACAGTTTAGGCCACCACAACAACAGCAACAACAGGCCCGTCAGCAAGGGCAGAATCAAAATCAGAATCAGCGTCCTCAGAATCAGAATAGGAATGCACCACAAGGCAGGCAACAGCAAGGGCAGAACAGGCCACCACAAAGGGCACAACTCTATGCTGTCAATAGAGCTGATGTGGAGGCTGAAGGCAATGTAGTGGAAGGTACACTTCTCGTCTGTGGTTTTGATGCTAAGGTTTTGTTTGACCCTGGCTCTACTCACTCATTCCTATCTCCAAAATTTGCTATGTTGATTGATATGCATGCTAGTGAGCTGAGTTTCATTTTGACTGTGACTACCCCTTTAGGTAAGGAAGTTGTTTGTAGAACTTTTTACCCTAGTTGTCCAGTCGTGATAGGAGAAGTAGTATTACCGGCAGATCTCATTTTATTGGAGATGCAGGATTTTGATGTCATCCTAGGGATGGATTGGTTAGCAGGATACCATGCTACTATGGATTGTTTCCATAAGACCTTAACTTTTATGTTAGAGGAGACCCAAGCAGGGGTGTTGTTTCAGGGAGAGGGGAGTAGTTCTGGTGCAGGGTTTATTTCAGCGTTGAAGGCTGATAGACTTCTAAAAAGTGGTTGTGAGGGTTATTTGGCGTTTATCACGGAGGATAAACGGTCCCAAGGGGTGGAGGAGATCCCAATTGTTTGTGAATTTCCAGATGTTTTCCCGGAGGAGATACCAGGATTGCCACCCATTAGAGAGATAGACTTCACTATTGAGTTGTTACCAGGGACTGCTCCGATATCTATCGCACCTTACAGAATGGCCCCGGCAGAATTGGGAGAGTTGAAGATGCAATTGCAAGAACTCTTGAACAAAGGTTTTGTGAGACCTAGTGTGTCACCGTGGGGAGCACCAGTTTTGTTTGTGAAGAAGAAGGATGGTTCTATGAGAATGTGTATTGACTATAGAAGATTGAACCAAGTGACCATCAAAAACAAATATCCGTTGCCAAGGATAGATGAATTGTTTGATCAGTTGCAAGGAGCTGCTTACTTTTCGAAGATTGATTTGAGGTCAGGCTACCATCAGTTGAGGGTTAGAGATTCAGATGTGCCAAAAACAGCCTTTCGGACAAGATATGGACACTATGAATTTCTAGTGATGCCATTTGGTTTGACTAATGCACCGGCAGTTTTCATGGCATTGATGAACAAAATATTTGCGGAGTACTTGGATCAGTTTACAGTGGTGTTTATTGATGATATTTTAGTGTATTCCAAGACCAAAGGAGAGCACGAAGAACATTTGAGGATAGCACTCCAGCTTTTGAGGGAGAATCGGTTGTTTGCAAAACTTAGTAAGTGTGAATTTTGGTTGGACCAAGTCACATTTTTGGGTCATATCATCTCCAAAGAAGGATTATCAGTGGACCCGTCCAAGATTGAGGCAGTCATGAATTGGGATAGACCGAAGAATGCATCAGAAATCAGGAGTTTTCTTGGATTGGCAGGGTATTATCGGAGGTTTGTGCAAGGATTTTCGTCGATTGCGTCACCTTTGACGAAGTTGACAAGGAAGAATGCACCATATGTTTGGACAGACAAGTGTGAAGCTAGTTTCCAAGAGCTGAAGAAGAGATTGACTACAGCTCCAGTCCTTACTTTGCCATCTGGGAGCGGCGGTTTTACTATTTTTACCGATGCTTCTAATGTTGGGCTTGGATGCGTGCTAATGCAAGATGGGAAGGTAGTTGCATATGGGTCACGGCAGTTGAAAGATCATGAGAAGAACTATGCAACACATGATCTCGAGTTAGCCGCAGTTGTTTTAGCTTTGAAGATGTGGAGACACTACCTCTATGGAGAGAAGTTTGAGGTTCACTCCGATCACCGTAGTCTACAGTACTTGTTTTCTCAGAAGGAGTTGAACATGAGGCAAAGGAGATGGATGGAATATATTAAAGACTATGATTTTCCAATCAAGTATCACCCGGGAAAAGCGAATGTAGTTGCAGATGCCTTGAGCAGAAAGTCAGTGAGCATGGCAAGTCTTCGGGGGACTTATGTGGTACAGCAGTTAGAAGAGTTGGGTGTAGATTTTCAGCCACTAAGAGAAGGTGTCATGTTAGCAAACATGTCAGTGTCAGAGCCTTCTTTCATTCAGAAGATCAAAGAGAGTCAGTTACAAGACCCAGAATTGGCTAAGATTTCTGAGCACCTAGCAGATCGTCCAGATTTTCGTGTTGTAGAGGGAGTTTTGTATTACCGAGACCGTCTGTGTGTGCCTAACTTGGAGGACTTGAGGAATGATATCATGTCTGAGGCACATGATACCAAGTATTCCATACACCCGGGCAGTACGAAGATGTATCAGAATTTGAAGGGCAGATTTTGGTGGAATAACATGAAGAGAGAGATAGCAGCTTTCGTCTCTCGTTGTATGACATGTCAGTTGATTAAGGCAGAACATCAGAAGCCTCCAGGGTTACTACGACCATTAGAGATTCCGGAATGGAAATGGGAGCACATTACCATGGACTTCATATCGGGTTTACCGAAGACTAGTAAGGGCAATGATGCTATTTGGGTCATAGTGGACCGTCTCACCAAGTCAGCTCATTTCCTACCGATGAAGACTGGGAAGAAGATGCATATGTTACCTTTGGCACAGTTGTTTGTCACAGAAATTGTCAGTCGTCATGGACAGCCAGTTTCCATCACATCCGATAGAGACAGCAGATTTGTCTCAAGATTTTGGAAGACGTTGCATGAGTCTATGGGTACGAAGTTGCAGTTCAGCACAGCCTATCACCCACAGACCGATGGTCAGTCAGAGAGGACAATTCAGACACTTGAAGATATGCTTCGAGCTTGTGTGTTAGATTTCAAGACTCAGTGGGATGAAGCCTTACCGTTGTGTGAGTTCGCTTACAACAACAGTTTTCACTCGAGTATCGGTATGGCACCTTTTGAGGCTTTGTATGGCAGAAGGTGTAGAACACCTGTTTGTTGGGAAGAAGTTGGTACTCGCAGTTTCCATGGACCGACCATTGTTAGTGAGACAAGTGACAAAGTCAAGTTGATCCAAGAACGTCTGAAAGTGGCTCAGAGTAGACAGAAGAGTTATGCAGACTCACACAGAAGGGATTTACAGTTCAAAGAAGGAGATAAGGTTTTCTTGAAAGTGTCGCCTACTCGTGGGACTTTGAGGTTTGGACAGAAGGGCAAACTGTCTAGGAGGTACATTGGACCGTATGACATTGTGAGTAGGATTGGTGATGTGGCTTACAGGTTAGCCTTACCACCTGAACTTTCCGGCGTACACAATGTTTTTCACGTGTCTATGTTAAAGAAATACGTCCCTGACAGACTACACATACTCCGTTATGAGCCGTTAGAAATTCGAGAAGATGCGACCTATGTTGAGAAGCCTAAGCAGATCATTGACACCAAGGAACAAGAATTGAGAACTCGGACTATTCAGTGGGTCAAGGTACTTTGGGAGAATCACGGACCGGAAGAAGCAACTTGGGAATTACGGGATCAGGTTCAGAAGAAGTACCCACATCTTCTACCGGAGGTGAGTTTTAATTTCCATTTGGAGGACCAAATGTCCTAAGGGGTGGAGGATGTAAGACCCCGACCCGAGAGACCTCGTTTAGAGTTGTTTAAGTTGTGTTTTAGTTTTAAGTGTGTTTAGTGGTTCTGGATTAGTTGGGGATTAGAATAGCTTTTATGATAGCTTTGGGGAATTTGGAGAGCATTTTGATGTGTGGGACCCTTTGGGGGTTCTTATTACGAATTGTGTGAGATTGGGGGTTTACCGATGATTTCCAAGAATCGTGTTTTAAACCCATTGGACTTATCTTGTTAATCCCTACAATTTTCATGTTGACATCGTTTTCATTCAAGGACCTTAAACCCGATTTTTCACTAATTGAGGGCAAAATGGTCTTTTTACCCAAAATCTGGACACCGATTTCAATGTCACCAAAATGTGCAAAATATATACTTTTTGGAAACTAGAAATTTTGCCGATCAACTTTGTCTTCTTCGCCGAATTCGTTTGAAGCCCCGAGAACCATGTTTTGAGCCCGAGAAGTTCTTTAAGTTGTGGGCCCCATCCTCACTTACTATATATAGAAAGTTTCTTCTTCTTTTTCCCATTTCTGGCAAAAACCCTAGAGGAGGAGAGAAATCCCAGCCCTAAGGGTTTTCCCTTACCTTTTCTTGCCTCTTCATCTTCAATCACCCACTAAGCTAGTGCTAATGGAAAATTAGTTGCTGCGATCTTCTTCCTCATCTCAAGGCCTTCATCTTGACACAATTTTTAAAGAAAACCGCCCACTCCAAGACCTACTTTGGACAACACCTTGCTTTTGAAGAACTTCTTTGTAAGTGATTTTCCTAAAACTTTTATAATCTTGTTTGTTTAGCCCTAGGGTAGCTCTATTTCAATTATTGGAAGATTCCGTTTTGTTTTAATTGGATTTTGATAATCTAGGGTTTGGATTTGGGGGTTTTGTGTATAGGTGTTTGATTGGGGATCTAAGAGGTGATTAGAGCTCAATTTGAATTGCAATTGGACCCAAGGCAAGTGGATGAAATGATTCTCATGTGTTTTATCATGTTTTATGAAAAATCTTGAATTGTCTTCATTAATGGTTTTAATGATTTATCATGTTTGATGGTTTAGTCTTATTGATTTTGAATGATGATTTGATGTGATAATGAGGTCAAGGAATAGCCCAATTGTTTGTGAAAATATGTATGGAAGAAGGGGAAAGAAAGGAAATGGATTGGAGTTGGACAAGGGAAGAATTCAATCAAATGGGTTGAAATTCGCTACAGGACCGATCGATCGCCCGTCAGGTCCGATCGATCGGACTGTAAATAACTGAGAGGGTTCTCAGGACCGATCGATCGCCCGTCAGGTCCGATCGATCGGACTGTAAATAACTGAGAGGGTTTTCAGGACCGATCGATCGCCCATCAGGTCCGATCGATCGGACTGTAAATAACTGAGAGGGTCTTCAGGACCGATCGATCGCCCTTCAGGTCCGATCGATCAGACTGAGATGAGATGAAGTATAAAATAGGAGAATTGTGGGATTATTTTCCGGATTCACCCCAAGTCCACACTCAAGTCCAATTCAGATCTATCCCTTATCTTCTTATTTGAAGGCATTGAATCTATAATGATGCATTTAAACCCATGAATGAATTGGGAGAATTGTGATGGGTTGTATTGGGGAGGTATTGTCTGGAGCCCCATTGTTATATAAGGACTTGTAAGGCATTGCGTAAAGTCCGGAGGAAAGGGAAAGCTTATCATGAAGATTCTATGAGATTTTCTAAATTGACCAATGTGTATAAGGACCCGGAATGTCCCTAACTCTTAAAGAGTACCAAAATTTCATCATAACCGACATACGGGACCCTATTCACACTGATTCAATTCTAGAAACCCCATTGTTAGCCTGTAAGGGTATGGAAAACTATTTGTATTTAATTTTCAACTAAACTCTTATTTTGGGATTTCAAACCAACTTGATATGACTAGACTGTTACAAGAGTACTAAAAGTGATGTGTTTAGCTTTTGCTAACTTGTATATGGCGACTTGAGATGGATGTGTATTTGTGCCTATGGCACCCCGTTTCTTACTGTGCATATGATTTGATTTATCGTATTTGACCTATGAGTCGGCACCACTGAGCTTGGACGACCTCGTCGGTTTGATCCTCCGACTTGGGGTTCCTTCCCCTCCTGATAGCCAGCTGCAGTCTGGAATATGCATAGTTTACCCGGTTCGCTACCGTGGTCCCACAGAGTATATATATATATATATATGTATAGTATAGTATCTATCGTTGTTCCTCCTCACCTTGTGTGACTGAGGCCAATGATCCTGTTAGGGTATATGCTCTCTTCACTTCGGTGAAGGGAGGATCTAGCTTGTGGGGTTGCCATCTTGACAGTTTCCAAATCCTTGTTACCTTACATGATTTATTGCATATGTACTTCTTTTGAAATGATACATTGTCTTTTATAAAGTTCATTGTTTATCCATAAGTTTTCTTAACTCTTGCATAGTACCATTGTTTTATTATCGTTATATCTTTTCACCCACCTGCCAGACCGTCGTGTCTGATCCATTTATTTTGGTACTCAGGTCCCGAGCTCTTTGCCATTGAGGAGGAGCCAGAGGAGGCGGTCGGTGGACCGCAGCGTGTGATTGAGTGGCAAGCTAATGATGTCATGTAGACATTTGGCTTTGCCTTGAGGACGATACACTTTGGGACTTGATATCTTTGTTTTAGATTTCTTTGGGTTGTACGGTCTTTGTTGACCGATATTTTGGGGTTTTAATTAACTGATACTTTGTAAACATACTTGAATTTACTTTGGGGAAAATGCTTATGATCATTGCTCATCCTGATACCTTATCATTTAACCATAGATTTGTCTTGTTTATGAGATTGAATAGTATTCATATGATTTGCTACACGCTTCCGCAATCTTAAAAATATGTTTGATATGGTTATATGTGAGGTGATGTGTAAAAATAATCCTCACCGCGGAACCCTGTGGGAAATCACGTGCACGGATAAACATTCTTTTAATTCCGTGTGCGTTTTAGCCAAAGAGATGCACGTGGCGCGGCATCAACCCACCGTCCCGACCTCCCGGACTCGGATCCTTTTCCCCTTTCGGTCCGGGGTCGCGACAGAGACCCAAGAGAAGTTGGAAAGAAACTATTAAACATGATCTTGCTTACATGGATCTAACGGAGGACATGGCCCTAAACAGATTTGATTGGCGTCGTCAAATCCATATAGCCGACCCCACCTAGTGGGAAAAGGCTTGGTTTGGTTGGTTGGTGGTTGGTTATGACTTAGCATGGGCATAATGGTAATTTTTGAAATCCTTGTTATAAAACCCGACACCCAGCCCCTTTCCTCTCCTTCCTGCACGTTCCAGCCACTGCAACTTCTCATTCCCTCCTTCCTCTGCATCTCTTCCTCAATAATATGATAATTGGAGCTTGCTACCTTAGGTTTTGATCTCTGGACGCTCAAGTTTTGCAGAGTTTGCAATCTAGGAAAAAAAATCACTTTTTAAAATAGGATGTTAAGTATTGTTGAAAGTAACTTCAAAATAAAGTGCAAAAATAAATGATCATAATAGTGGCTGTATTCCCTTGCATGTAATTGAATCTTGGAAGTGGGCAATTATTTACTTTAGTCGATTGGAGGTTATTGTAGTGGGCATTTAGAAGCATTTACAAATATAAAGCTTATACATAGGTAAGTGGGCAATTAGTACATTTAGGTCAATGGTAAAATGCTGGCTATGTACATGGTGATGTGAACATTCTTTATATATATAAAGATATATTTATAATGCATTTGATATAATAATCTATAACAATTTAGCTTCATCCAATTGTCTTTGTGTGATGTGGTTGTGATTAGTCTTGGAAGATTCTCTTCACAAACTAATCATTGAGGAAAGAAAAGGGAGAACATCCACTCCCATTCTGTTGATCTTATCAAGTTCTTCATTAATATCTCAAATCAACACAACCAATTAGAAGATGAGTTTTTCGGATACTTTTCTCTCTATTTTTTTTTAAAATACCGTAGATGCCTTTTAAGTCCCTTTCTTCTTATTCCTATCAGAACCGGAACCATATTTTGATCCTGCAAGAGACGACTATTGTTGGGTCAGCAGTGCTGGTGGTGTATGCACCGGCTGACATCACCGCCATGAATGTGGTTATGAACGGTGGGGATTCTACTTATGTGGCCCTCCTCCCATGAAGATTGGCAATTGTTTTGGGGACAATACGGCGGGGATGGGTGTCACATCCAAGATTTGGACATGTCCCAAATCATAAGATGTGACTGGGGCTTTAAGTCATTTCAACTCTTATAATAAGTTTTTCCACATTCCTACCAACAGGATAGAGTCTTGCTATTGGCACACAAAATTTATTTTTTCCCACATAATTCCTCTCCACACACATTACTAAAATTTAAAAATGAATGTATTTCTTTCCACACACATCAAAAGTTCCTAAACTGCCCCTATATTCATTCCCCTCTTTTTTCTTCCCACACACATCTTCTTCTTGTTCTTCCCACACAAACCAAAAGGGACTTCCACTCCACCGACTGGATCATCATTTTCCGGCGATTCTCCGGCGTGCCACCGGCGTTCCTATTCCTCTAGACATCCTTCTCTTCCAAAGGTAAATGGATCCTTCCAACATTACCATTTCTTCTTCTTTCCTATCTATTCTTTACCATTTTTTTCCATCTTAGATTACTTATCTTTCCATGAAAACTTGTTATTAGGATAGATTTTCATTCAATGTAAGTTTTGACAAACAATGTTACTGTTTTCTAATAGTTTTGGGTTGCATTTGATCCACCATCGTCGCGGTTTTAGGTTCAGAAATCGCGACTGTTCGGCTCTGGTTGACCGAAAGGGTTGCAAATGTTCGGACACTAACGTCCGAACAAATTGAATTTGTTCGGACCTGAGTATCCGAACATATTACTTTTGTTCGGACACTCAGGTCCGAACAAAAGTAATATGTTCGGACACTCAGGTCCGAACATATAGAGATCTAGCAGTCAAATAAAATTTTTTTCTTTCGTATTTTAGAAATGGACCGGCCAAGCTCTTCTCGGGTGCGACCTACTGCTTCAAATAGGAAGCGACGTCAGATAGTAGAAGAGGTTTTGGAAGACCCAGAGGTATCTGAGGAAGAGGAAGAACAACAACAAGAGATGAAAGATCAACCAGCCCTGGGGCCACAAGATAGGTCCTTATTGACCAGCTTTGATACACATACAGCTGGGTACATTTGGATTGGACATGTGTGTTTCACTTGTTTCATATGAAAGTTTTATTCATTTGTTAATTTATTTAATTATGTATTAATGGTTGAATGCAGGATCGAGGCCCACTGAAATGTCTAAGTCATGGGCAGAAAGTGCCTTTGTGGCAACTGAATGAGTCTGACAGGTTTAGAGATTTAGTCTCGAGATCCGGATTGGCTCCATTAGTGACTGCATCTTA
Organism: Litsea cubeba; assembly: GCA_012931725.1. Lineage (NCBI taxonomy): Eukaryota > Viridiplantae > Streptophyta > Magnoliopsida > Laurales > Lauraceae > Litsea > Litsea cubeba. The sequence continues at coordinate 50,637,076 of CM022944.1, forward strand.
CCGCTCCGTCAATAAGATTACTGTATCTGGTTTTGTGGAAAGGTGGCAACCTGAGACGAACACCTTTCATATGCCTTTTGGTGAGATGACCATCACCTTAGATGATGTTGCATCTATCCTAGGCATCCCAGTGATTGGGCGGACGGTTTCTTATAATGAAAGAATGTCATATGAAGAAGCTCAAGCACTCCTTGTTGATGCACTAGGAGTAGAACCGGTAGAAGCACATGACGAGCTGATACAAGTGCGCGGCCAATCAGTTAGATTGGAGTGGTTACGGGAAAGGTTTGCCAGTTTGTCTGACGATGATGGGGACGAGATGATAGACTCTGTAGTAAGAGCTTACCTTCTGTACTTATTGGGTTGTACCTTGTTTACTGACAAAAGTGGCACACGGGTGCCGATCATTTTCCTTACAAAACTCGTGGATGTAGTGGCCATACGTTCATATGCATGGGGTGCTGCTGCACTAGCATACTTATACAGGCAGTTGGGGTTAGCAAGCAGGCATGAAGTGAAACAAATAGCCGGCTATTTGACTCTACTAGAAGCTTGGGTGTACGAACACTTCGAAAGTTTGGCTCCGACTCCAAACTTACTCTATCAAGTCATTCAGCCCCGGGTCCATCGTTGGTTTCCTCGTAGAGAGTCTGCTCCTTTACAAAACATACGAGAGAGAATTGATGTCATGAGTGCTGATCAGGTAATTAACTTGACGTTTCTTTTAAATAGTGTATCGGATTAACTTTTTATTTTCTATTATATACTTTCATATCTTACGATTGGACTAACTACTTTCAGGTGACTTGGGACCCATATCGTGATGTTAGACAATATCATCCTTTCAATGAAGTTGCATACTACTGTGGGTGCATCAAATGTATGGATGTTGTTGAGCCTTATCACCCAGATAGGGTGCTCAGACAGTTTGGGAGAGTTCAGACGATTCCTCCACCGCCATTAGCCCCTATTCGTGCTACGCGAGGTCCGACTGCCTGTGACTATCAAATCGCGTATCAATATATCAATCAAGTTTGGGAGGGATGGCCTAATCACCTGGTATCTGCATTGAATCGTAGTCAACCAGTTAGGCGTCCTGCAGATTGTGTTCCCGGGTATATGGATTGGTATGCATGGGTATCGTGGAGGATATTACAACACCCAAACTTTCATTCTAATTTCGCGCCCCGTCTCGAAGAAAATGAGCCAGCGGTAGCGGTATGATTGACTATCAGCAGCGTAATTCGGATGCACTGATCATTCTTGATGAGGTTACAGGAAGAGGTGAAGACCATTGGGTTGAAGACCCGCGGGGATTGTAAGATCCCGACCCCAATCCTTTTGTTTAGCATTGTTTTAATCGTGGTTTAACTTTTTAAGCGAGATTTGATTTAGTTTGACCGCGTATTTGAGTTTGACCGGATTTTTCCTTGCCTTGGAGATTTTGAAGACCGTTGACTTTAGTTTGACCCGGTCCTTAGGATCTGTATTTTTATGGGAAATTACTTCGGATTTCTAAAAATTCGGGATTTGGTGTATTTCAACTTATTTTATGAAGTTTAACAACTTTCATGTTTTGATCATTTTGACTTGATACTCAGAAATCACGTTTTTCGAGGAAAAAGGGGCAAAAATGACATTTTCACTAAATCTGTCCATGAATTTCGAAAATTTCAGAAATTGGGGAAAATATACTTTTCGGAAACTAGATATTTCGCCGATCGTTTTTCTCTTCTTCGTCGTTTTCATTCGGGACCCGCAAACCTTAGTTTCAGCTTTAGTGAGCTTGGGGCCCATGGGCCCAGCCCATTTTCTCTATAAAAGCCATGGGCTCTTCTTGTCTCCCCCATTCTTTCTCTCATTTCCTGCAACGAAGAGGAGCTAGGGTTTTCTCTCCCAGCCCTTTCTCTCTCTCCTCATGTATCCCTCCTCCCTTGATGCTAAATGGAGATTGGAGCTTCCCATTCTCTTCTCCTCTCTCCAAGCTTTCCTTAGATGCCTTTTGCAAGAGATTTGAGCTAGGGGAGACCACCTTTTCATGCATTTCTTCTTGGTTTGGGCTTTTATAAGGTAAGCAATGGATTTCTTTCTCCAAATCTTGTTTTTCCAAACCATTTTGAAGGGTTTTGTCATACATGCAATGGGTTTTCATGAAGGTTTACAATGGATTGGATTTTTAGGGTTTTCCATGAGCTATTTGGGGGTTTTATGATTTTGGGAGCTTGAGGCCATTAGAGGACTTCCATAGAGTGTCTTCATCTTCTCTTGACCAAGGCAAGTGAATTTCACAATTAATATGATGTTTTTGTGTTATTGTTAAGCTTCATGGTTTTTCTTCTTTATTTTTGTTCAAGTTTTTCATGGTTTATGGATTGGCATTGAATGAATGAAGCAAGGTTATATTGATTTTCACTTTTGTTGTTATTGTACAATGAGTAGGGAGTTTGGTTTTCACTTTGTTCATCTTGTAAAATTAGTCCTCTTTATGTTAAGTATGGGGTTCAATTAAGCTTTGCTTTAAAAGGTTTTATGTTTGGGCCAATTAGGATGTTTTGTGGATGGTTTGATGTGTATGGAAGGTCAAGAAGGGCCCAAAGAATCTATGAGATTTGTATGAAAGGTTGGAATGGAAAATAATCAGAAAAAAATCAGAAAAAAAATGCAAAAGAATGGAGTTTTCTGCACTCGGGCCGGACTGGGCAGGCCCAGTCCGCTCGAGCGACCCACTGGGTCGCTCGAGCGGACCAGGCACTGTCTGGGTCCGCTCGAGCGACCCAGCTTCTGTCTGGGTCCGCTCGAGCGGGCCTGGGTCCGCTCGAGCGAGCCCAGTTCAGTTTGGGCTCGGGTTTGGGCCCGAATTTGGTTTGTTTGTGGGCCAGATTGTTTGGGGCTTTCTTGGGCCTGATTCAGGTCAGTCCTTGGACCATTTCAAGACCTGATGTGTGTCAGTTTAGGGCCTGTTAGTGGACTGTTTTAGAATTTGGTTGGTGGGCCTGTTTTATGGTTAATTTGGGTTGGTTTAGAACTTGTTCCTTGGGCCTGATTCAAATTAGTTTTGGACTGTTTTTAAAAATCAGTTTTGTGGGCCTGTTCGAAGTTTGTTTGGGCTGTTTTAAGAATCGTTTTGTAGGCCATTTAAGGATTTGTTTAGGACTGTTTTTCAACCTGTTTTGTGGGCCTGGTTCAGATCTAGTGTTGGGTTGTTTTAAGATCTGTTTGTGGGCCTGGTTCAGGTTTAGTTTTGGGTTTGTTTTAAACACCTGTTTCTTGTCCATTAAAAGATTAGTTTGGGCTGTTTTTAAGATTTGTTTTGTGAGCCATTCGAAGTTGGTTTTGGACTATTATTAAGGACTGTTGTGGGCTCGGTCTAAGGCCAACTATAGGCCTGTTTTAAAGAGTTTGGATTTTCTTTGATACTTGGAAATTTGTGAAATGGGAATGATGTGAGAATGAGTGTATGTGAAATTACCCGGGAACCGTTCGGGTCTTAATGCGCACTTTATCATTTAAATATTATGGATTTTCATTGGCATCAAACGCACTTTTTATTAATTAATGTTTAAAGGTTAAATGTGCATTGAGATGGTTCCTTGGTAGGTCATTAGGTCATTCTCCACTATCCATTCCATTTCAAGTCAGATCATGTATTTGTATTTGTATTTCGTATTTGCATTCTTGGGTGAACTAATTCAAATAGCATCGATGATTTGTTATAAAATCATGTGGCTTTCCACGTTCGAAAGGATTGACCGTATGATTTTATACAAATCACCTTGATGCGTATTTGAACGGTTTACCCGAGTTATTCGTATGTTTTCTCCGATTCGATTTGAAAAGAGATTTGGAGTATGTTTGTCACATTCGGGATTTCTTCGATGAGACCATTATTTGTTAAGATTAGTATTTTGAAAACAAACCCCGAGGCAAGACGGGGCCAGAGCTATGCGGTGCGAGCCCCTGAGCCAAAGGGATTAGTACTCTGTTAGATTTGTATCCGTTCGAGTTTTGAAAACTAAAGGCACCACTAGGCTTAGGTCACCTTGTCGGACTGATCATCCGGCTTGGGGTCTTTATTTTGTTTGCCAGCTGCAGCTTGGATTCTGTTTGTACCGACCATGGCAACGGTAATTATCTGCCGGTCCCATTTGTATGGCTACGGTTCTGATACTTTTGATCTGCCGGTCCCATTTATATGGCTACGGTTCCGATCCTTTGTTTGGTACCACGTTTAGTGGCTACGCTTTGTTTGCTCTTATTACTTCGGTGATAGGAGGATTTAGCTATTTGTGGTCGCCTAGGTTTTATCTGCATATTACTTTAGTTTATGATTCTTGTCGGTTATGCTTTTTTATGCTTTGATTTGTTTAATGTTTACGACATCGACCTTTATCGTATTGTTTCTACTCTTCAGTTTTTTAAATGTATTTCTAATTATTAAATGCCTTACTTAGGTGGTTATCTTTTCGAGACATTTATGCTTTAGAGATTGCTCGTTTATTCGTCTTGATATTTATGTTTGGACTTTCGATTGATTTAGCATGCTTTATTGTCATTATTGTTTAGACTCGTTATTCGGTTTTTCGATGATTTCGTCTGGTTTTATATATGTTCTTTTGTTCATATTATTTGTTTATTTGCTTGCCAGACCGTCGTGTCTGACCCCCTTTTGTTTGGTGCCAGCTCTTCTTTTCGGTTTGTAGGTGTTTGATCAGAGGAGGCGGTGGGACCGCCGGTCTGACGTGAGAGGCTGCCCGTTGATGTCATTTAGATGTCAAGTTTGGCACCAGAGTTCGTATTAAACCTTTGAGGGTAGTAGTTCTGTTTAGTTGGATATATCTTTGTATGGCTTTACCAGCCTTTGTCTTTGGGTTTGTAATTAAGACATCTGTTAATTGTAACTTGAATATGTGGGAAATAATAGATTTGTTACTACCAGCTCAGTGTGTTGTGATTTATGATTTATGCCAGTCTGTTATGATGGCTTTGTGATATTGGTTGCGTGCGACACGGAACCCGATGGCCACGGATTCCGAGTCGTAACACCATGTATAGCTTCCGCGAAAAATATACTCTGATTGTGTTGGAATGTGATTATCCTCATTCACGCGGATCTTGGGAACTATAACAAAAGTTTCAAATTTATCCCAAAATTTCGCACCCCGAGGTCGGATCACTGCAGGGCCCGGTTTCGGGGCGTGACAGGTTGGTATCAGAGCTGGTTAGTTTCTAGGAAATAAAATACTCTAGAGACATTAAGACGTGTGGTGAGGACTCTTTAGATTTGTGTCGATTTGTTTTCCCGTGTCTTTGTTTCGTTGGATTTGAGTCGGCTTTTCTTTCAGTTCGGGAGATTTTGCTTGTCTTTCCTTTTAGTTCGTGTTGTTAGGAGATTTGGATGACCAAATTCCTCCTTAGTAGTGGAGAATTTAAAATCTCCACACCCTTGTTCAGTGTCTTTTGTCTGTATTTGTGTCGGAGACTGAGAACCTCGTGGATTCAGCATGTTGTTTTCGGAGAACATTAGCAGACTTTCAGCCTTCAGCATCTTCAATGTGATTATTGAGAGAAGACTTGTGTGTTTGCCCGTCAGAGTTGGACTCGAGCAGTAGTTGAAGATCCCCTTTCAGCTAATCAAGGGTCGTCATGCAGCGTACTAAGGTAAGTAAATGTGGATTTTTATGAAGGGAGAAGTGACCTTAGTTAGTAAGGTTGGAAACTAGTGCTAGAAACTCAAGGATTTCCCGGATTCAACGAGCTTTGTCGTGGATTGGGCTGAGAATTTTCAGGACTTGCAGCTTAGCCGGTGTAGTTGATTCAGCAAGGGAGTACCTCGGTGGTTTGAATGTTCATTTCTTATTTAAAATGATTTTTCTTGATGTTTTCATCTTTGATATGTTTTCATTGATATCTATGGTTTATCCTTGTAATGTTTAAAAATGGATTTATGTTTCTTCTTTAAGGCTTACTTTGAAATAAACTATGTTATATACTCTTTTCATGAGTCACATGATCTTGTTTTCAAGATTGGTCTTTAAAAGCATGTAACTCAAAATTGTGTTTCTTTCTCAAAGAGTAGTGTGAGATTTCTATTTCATTGAGTTGTTTTCTTTGGCTATGTAAAATGAAATTTCTTAAAGGTTTTCGTGTTTAGATTTTATGTAGATTTCCTACATTTGTTTAACGCTCAACTTTATTTAGGTTTTCGCAAGATTTTTATAAACAAATGAGTTAGTTTTCAATAAGGTTTAGTGTTTAATTAACACTCAGATTTCAACAAAGTTTAATGTATAGTCATACTATATGAATTTGATTTATTTTTGAAAATCCTAATTTGAAACTGTTGAGTATTTCAATGATTTGTTGGGCTGTGAAAATATGAATTTCAAATGAATAATGTTGTTTCATGTTCAAAACTTTGGAAAACCTCATTTATTAAGTTTTATTTGATAATTTGGGAGTTCAGCTTCTACTGTGTTTTAAAGTGATCAAAATTTAACTAAGTAATAGTTTTAGTCCCTATGTTTAAAGATTTTACGAGTTGTTTTGCATCGAATGGATGGGTTGTAATAGTCTTGGGCTGGAGTTTGGTAGTGTGTGAATTGAAGGATTGAGGGATGTCAGAACGTATACTAGTTCAGTTGAGGACAAGGGTGGATCTACGAGAGGATCAACATCATTCAAGACAGGGATTGAAAGTTTCAGATGTCGATGGTAGAAGACTTGAAGAACGAGATCTGAAGAGGCAAGCGTCGGGAGCACCGTGTATAGCTTGAAGGACTTAAGGCACAGGAATTCCAAGTGATAGAAAGAGGCAGAATTTGCAATTTCTTGGACCGACATTCACTGACGAGATAAGGAAAAGAAATGATTCAGTGCAGGAACGACAGATGACACCGAGGATACTTAGGAGTGTTGGGCACCGGTTTGGTCAGAGAAGTTTGTTTCCGAGCAGATATGTAGAACAGTGTGAAGCCTTCAACCGAATCAGAATGTGGTCGACCGTGCATCTCACCGTCAGGTTTGGTCAGAGGTTGTCTCTCAGTCACCAAGGTCTAGCATAGGGTGTCAGTATTTTCGTTTGTCTTTTTGGGTTTTCGATTTCGATTTGGTTTAGGCCATTTGGAGGACCAAATGGATTCTAAGGGGGGGAGGATGTAAGATCCCGACCCCAATCCTTTTGTTTAGCATTGTTTTAATCGTGGTTTAACTTTTTAAGCGAGATTTGATTTAGTTTGACCGCGTATTTGAGTTTGACCGGATTTTTCCTTGCCTTGGAGATTTTGAAGACCGTTGACTTTAGTTTGACCCGGTCCTTAGGATCTGTATTTTTATGGGAAATTACTTCGGATTTCTAAAAATTCGGGATTTGGTGTATTTCAACTTATTTTATGAAGTTTAACAACTTTCATGTTTTGATCATTTTGACTTGATACTCAGAAATCACGTTTTTCGAGGAAAAAGGGGCAAAAATGACATTTTCACTAAATCTGTCCATGAATTTCGAAAATTTCAGAAATTGGGGAAAATATACTTTTCGGAAACTAGATATTTCGCCGATCGTTTTTCTCTTCTTCGTCGTTTTCATTCGGGACCCGCAAACCTTAGTTTCAGCTTTAGTGAGCTTGGGGCCCATGGGGCCCAGCCCATTTTCTCTATAAAAGCCATGGGCTCTTCTTGTCTCCCCCATTCTTTCTCTCATTTCCTGCAACGAAGAGGAGCTAGGGTTTTCTCTCCCAGCCCTTTCTCTCTCTCCTCATGTATCCCTCCTCCCTTGATGCTAAATGGAGATTGGAGCTTCCCATTCTCTTCTCCTCTCTCCAAGCTTTCCTTAGATGCCTTTTGCAAGAGATTTGAGCTAGGGGAGACCACCTTTTCATGCATTTCTTCTTGGTTTGGGCTTTTATAAGGTAAGCAATGGATTTCTTTCTCCAAATCTTGTTTTTCCAAACCATTTTGAAGGGTTTTGTCATACATGCAATGGGTTTTCATGAAGGTTTACAATGGATTGGATTTTTAGGGTTTTCCATGAGCTATTTGGGGGTTTTATGATTTTGGGAGCTTGAGGCCATTAGAGGACTTCCATAGAGTGTCTTCATCTTCTCTTGACCAAGGCAAGTGAATTTCACAATTAATATGATGTTTTTGTGTTATTGTTAAGCTTCATGGTTTTTCTTCTTTATTTTTGTTCAAGTTTTTCATGGTTTATGGATTGGCATTGAATGAATGAAGCAAGGTTATATTGATTTTCACTTTTGTTGTTATTGTACAATGAGTAGGGAGTTTGGTTTTCACTTTGTTCATCTTGTAAAATTAGTCCTCTTTATGTTAAGTATGGGGTTCAATTAAGCTTTGCTTTAAAAGGTTTTATGTTTGGGCCAATTAGGATGTTTTGTGGATGGTTTGATGTGTATGGAAGGTCAAGAAGGGCCCAAAGAATCTATGAGATTTGTATGAAAGGTTGGAATGGAAAATAATCAGAAAAAAATCAGAAAAAAAATGCAAAAGAATGGAGTTTTCTGCACTCGGGCCGGACTGGGCAGGCCCAGTCCGCTCGAGCGACCCACTGGGTCGCTCGAGCGGACCAGGCACTGTCTGGGTCCGCTCGAGCGGGCCTGGGTCCGCTCGAGCGAGCCCAGTTCAGTTTGGGCTCGGGTTTGGGCCCGAATTTGGTTTGTTTGTGGGCCAGATTGTTTGGGGCTTTCTTGGGCCTGATTCAGGTCAGTCCTTGGACCATTTCAAGACCTGATGTGTGTCAGTTTAGGGCCTGTTAGTGGACTGTTTTAGAATTTGGTTGGTGGGCCTGTTTTATGGTTAATTTGGGTTGGTTTAGAACTTGTTCCTTGGGCCTGATTCAAATTAGTTTTGGACTGTTTTTAAAAATCAGTTTTGTGGGCCTGTTCGAAGTTTGTTTGGGCTGTTTTAAGAATCGTTTTGTAGGCCATTTAAGGATTTGTTTAGGACTGTTTTTCAACCTGTTTTGTGGGCCTGGTTCAGATCTAGTGTTGGGTTGTTTTAAGATCTGTTTGTGGGCCTGGTTCAGGTTTAGTTTTGGGTTTGTTTTAAACACCTGTTTCTTGTCCATTAAAAGATTAGTTTGGGCTGTTTTTAAGATTTGTTTTGTGAGCCATTCGAAGTTGGTTTTGGACTATTATTAAGGACTGTTGTGGGCTCGGTCTAAGGCCAACTATAGGCCTGTTTTAAAGAGTTTGGATTTTCTTTGATACTTGGAAATTTGTGAAATGGGAATGATGTGAGAATGAGTGTATGTGAAATTACCCGGGAACCGTTCGGGTCTTAATGCGCACTTTATCATTTAAATATTATGGATTTTCATTGGCATCAAACGCACTTTTTATTAATTAATGTTTAAAGGTTAAATGTGCATTGAGATGGTTCCTTGGTAGGTCATTAGGTCATTCTCCACTATCCATTCCATTTCAAGTCAGATCATGTATTTGTATTTGTATTTCGTATTTGCATTCTTGGGTGAACTAATTCAAATAGCATCGATGATTTGTTATAAAATCATGTGGCTTTCCACGTTCGAAAGGATTGACCGTATGATTTTATACAAATCACCTTGATGCGTATTTGAACGGTTTACCCGAGTTATTCGTATGTTTTCTCCGATTCGATTTGAAAAGAGATTTGGAGTATGTTTGTCACATTCGGGATTTCTTCGATGAGACCATTATTTGTTAAGATTAGTATTTTGAAAACAAACCCCGAGGCAAGACGGGGCCAGAGCTATGCGGTGCGAGCCCCTGAGCCAAAGGGATTAGTACTCTGTTAGATTTGTATCCGTTCGAGTTTTGAAAACTAAAGGCACCACTAGGCTTAGGTCACCTTGTCGGACTGATCATCCGGCTTGGGGTCTTTATTTTGTTTGCCAGCTGCAGCTTGGATTCTGTTTGTACCGACCATGGCAACGGTAATTATCTGCCGGTCCCATTTGTATGGCTACGGTTCTGATACTTTTGATCTGCCGGTCCCATTTATATGGCTACGGTTCCGATCCTTTGTTTGGTACCACGTTTAGTGGCTACGCTTTGTTTGCTCTTATTACTTCGGTGATAGGAGGATTTAGCTATTTGTGGTCGCCTAGGTTTTATCTGCATATTACTTTAGTTTATGATTCTTGTCGGTTATGCTTTTTATGCTTTGATTTGTTTAATGTTTACGACATCGACCTTTATCGTATTGTTTCTACTCTTCAGTTTTTTAAATGTATTTCTAATTATTAAATGCCTTACTTAGGTGGTTATCTTTTCGAGACATTTATGCTTTAGAGATTGCTCGTTTATTCGTCTTGATATTTATGTTTGGACTTTCGATTGATTTAGCATGCTTTATTGTCATTATTGTTTAGACTCGTTATTCGGTTTTTCGATGATTTCGTCTGGTTTTATATATGTTCTTTTGTTCATATTATTTGTTTATTTGCTTGCCAGACCGTCGTGTCTGACCCCCTTTTGTTTGGTGCCAGCTCTTCTTTTCGGTTTGTAGGTGTTTGATCAGAGGAGGCGGTGGGACCGCCGGTCTGACGTGAGAGGCTGCCCGTTGATGTCATTTAGATGTCAAGTTTGGCACCAGAGTTCGTATTAAACCTTTGAGGGTAGTAGTTCTGTTTAGTTGGATATATCTTTGTATGGCTTTACCAGCCTTTGTCTTTGGGTTTGTAATTAAGACATCTGTTAATTGTAACTTGAATATGTGGGAAATAATAGATTTGTTACTACCAGCTCAGTGTGTTGTGATTTATGATTTATGCCAGTCTGTTATGATGGCTTTGTGATATTGGTTGCGTGCGACACGGAACCCGATGGCCACGGATTCCGAGTCGTAACACCATGTATAGCTTCCGCGAAAAATATACTCTGATTGTGTTGGAATGTGATTATCCTCATTCACGCGGATCTTGGGAACTATAACAAAAAGTTTCAAATTTATCCCAAAATTTCGCACCCCGAGGTCGGATCACTGCAGGGCCCGGTTTCGGGGCGTGACAGGTTGGTATCAGAGCTGGTTAGTTTCTAGGAAATAAAATACTCTAGAGACATTAAGACGTGTGGTGAGGACTCGTTAGATTTGTGTCGATTTGTTTTCCCGTGTCTTTGTTTCGTTGGATTTGAGTCGGCTTTTCTTTCAGTTCGGGAGATTTTGCTTGTCTTTCCTTTTAGTTCGTGTTGTTAGGAGATTTGGATGACCAAATTCCTCCTTAGTAGTGGAGAATTTAAAATCTCCACACCCTTGTTCAGTGTCTTTTGTCTGTATTTGTGTCGGAGACTGAGAACCTCGTGGATTCAGCATGTTGTTTTCGGAGAACATTAGCAGACTTTCAGCCTTCAGCATCTTCAATGTGATTATTGAGAGAAGACTTGTGTGTTTGCCCGTCAGAGTTGGACTCGAGCAGTAGTTGAAGATCCCCTTTCAGCTAATCAAGGGTCGTCATGCAGCGTACTAAGGTAAGTAAATGTGGATTTTTATGAAGGGAGAAGTGACCTTAGTTAGTAAGGTTGGAAACTAGTGCTAGAAACTCAAGGATTTCCCGGATTCAACGAGCTTTGTCGTGGATTGGGCTGAGAATTTTCAGGACTTGCAGCTTAGCCGGTGTAGTTGATTCAGCAAGGGAGTACCTCGGTGGTTTGAATGTTCATTTCTTATTTAAAATGATTTTTCTTGATGTTTTCATCTTTGATATGTTTTCATTGATATCTATGGTTTATCCTTGTAATGTTTAAAAATGGATTTATGTTTCTTCTTTAAGGCTTACTTTGAAATAAACTATGTTATATACTCTTTTCATGAGTCACATGATCTTGTTTTCAAGATTGGTCTTTAAAAGCATGTAACTCAAAATTGTGTTTCTTTCTCAAAGAGTAGTGTGAGATTTCTATTTCATTGAGTTGTTTTCTTTGGCTATGTAAAATGAAATTTCTTAAAGGTTTTCGTGTTTAGATTTTATGTAGATTTCCTACATTTGTTTAACGCTCAACTTTATTTAGGTTTTCGCAAGATTTTTATAAACAAATGAGTTAGTTTTCAATAAGGTTTAGTGTTTAATTAACACTCAGATTTCAACAAAGTTTAATGTATAGTCATACTATATGAATTTGATTTATTTTTGAAAATCCTAATTTGAAACTGTTGAGTATTTCAATGATTTGTTGGGCTGTGAAAATATGAGTTTCAAATGAATAATGTTGTTTCATGTTCAAAACTTTGGAAAACCTCATTTATTAAGTTTTATTTGATAATTTGGGAGTTCAGCTTCTACTGTGTTTTAAAGTGATCAAAATTTAACTAAGTAATAGTTTTAGTCCCTATGTTTAAAGATTTTACGAGTTGTTTTGCATCGAATGGATGGGTTGTAATAGTCTTGGGCTGGAGTTTGGTAGTGTGTGAATTGAAGGATTGAGGGATGTCAGAACGTATACTAGTTCAGTTGAGGACAAGGGTGGATCTACGAGAGGATCAACATCATTCAAGACAGGGATTGAAAGTTTCAGATGTCGATGGTAGAAGACTTGAAGAACGAGATCTGAAGAGGCAAGCGTCGGGAGCACCGTGTATAGCTTGAAGGACTTAAGGCACAGGAATTCCAAGTGATAGAAAGAGGCAGAATTTGCAATTTCTTGGACCGACATTCACTGACGAGATAAGGAAAAGAAATGATTCAGTGCAGGAACGACAGATGACACCGAGGATACTTAGGAGTGTTGGGCACCGGTTTGGTCAGAGAAGTTTGTTTCCGAGCAGATATGTAGAACAGTGTGAAGCCTTCAACCGAATCAGAATGTGGTCGACCGTGCATCTCACCGTCAGGTTTGGTCAGAGGTTGTCTCTCAGTCACCAAGGTCTAGCATAGGGTGTCAGTATTTTCGTTTGTCTTTTTGGGTTTTCGATTTCGATTTGGTTTAGGCCATTTGGAGACCAAATGGATTCTAAGGGGGGAGGATGTAAGATCCCGACCCCAATCCTTTTGTTTAGCATTGTTTAATCGTGGTTTAACTTTTAAGCGAGATTTGATTTAGTTTGACCGCGTATTTGAGTTTGACCGGATTTTTCCTTGCCTTGGAGATTTTGAAGACCGTTGACTTTAGTTTGACCCGGTCCTTAGGATCTGTATTTTTATGGGAAATTACTTCGGATTTCTAAAAATTCGGGATTTGGTGTATTTCAACTTATTTTATGAAGTTTAACAACTTTCATGTTTTGATCATTTTGACTTGATACTCAGAAATCACGTTTTTCGAGGAAAAAGGGGCAAAAATGACATTTTCACTAAATCTGTCCATGAATTTCGAAAATTTCAGAAATTGGGGAAAATATACTTTTCGAAACTAGATATTTCGCCGATCGTTTTTCTCTTCTTCGTCGTTTTCATTCGGGACCCGCAAACCTTAGTTTCAGCTTTAGTGAGCTTGGGGCCCATGGGGCCCAGCCCATTTTCTCTATAAAAGCCATGGGCTCTTCTTGTCTCCCCCATTCTTTCTCTCATTTCCTGCAACGAAGAGGAGCTAGGGTTTTCTCTCCCAGCCCTTTCTCTCTCTCCTCATGTATCCCTCCTCCCTTGATGCTAAATGGAGATTGGAGCTTCCCATTCTCTTCTCCTCTCTCCAAGCTTTCCTTAGATGCCTTTTGCAAGAGATTTGAGCTAGGGGAGACCACCTTTTCATGCATTTCTTCTTGGTTTGGGCTTTTATAAGGTAAGCAATGGATTTCTTTCTCCAAATCTTGTTTTTCCAAACCATTTTGAAGGGTTTTGTCATACATGCAATGGGTTTTCATGAAGGTTTACAATGGATTGGATTTTTAGGGTTTTCCATGAGCTATTTGGGGGTTTTATGATTTTGGGAGCTTGAGGCCATTAGAGGACTTCCATAGAGTGTCTTCATCTTCTCTTGACCAAGGCAAGTGAATTTCACAATTAATATGATGTTTTTGTGTTATTGTTAAGCTTCATGGTTTTTCTTCTTTATTTTTGTTCAAGTTTTTCATGGTTTATGGATTGGCATTGAATGAATGAAGCAAGGTTATATTGATTTTCACTTTTGTTGTTATTGTACAATGAGTAGGGAGTTTGGTTTTCACTTTGTTCATCTTGTAAAATTAGTCCTCTTTATGTTAAGTATGGGGTTCAATTAAGCTTTGCTTTAAAAGGTTTTATGTTTGGGCCAATTAGGATGTTTTGTGGATGGTTTGATGTGTATGGAAGGTCAAGAAGGGCCCAAAGAATCTATGAGATTTGTATGAAAGGTTGGAATGGAAAATAATCAGAAAAAAATCAGAAAAAAAATGCAAAAGAATGGAGTTTTCTGCACTCGGGCCGGACTGGGCAGGCCCAGTCCGCTCGAGCGACCCACTGGGTCGCTCGAGCGGACCAGGCACTGTCTGGGTCCGCTCGAGCGACCCACTGGGTCGCTCGAGCGACCCAGCTTCTGTCTGGGTCCGCTCGAGCGGGCCTGGGTCCGCTCGAGCGAGCCCAGTTCAGTTTGGGCTCGGGTTTGGGCCCGAATTTGGTTTGTTTGTGGGCCAGATTGTTTGGGGCTTTCTTGGGCCTGATTCAGGTCAGTCCTTGGACCATTTCAAGACCTGATGTGTGTCAGTTTAGGGCCTGTTAGTGGACTGTTTTAGAATTTGGTTGGTGGGCCTGTTTTATGGTTAATTTGGGTTGGTTTAGAACTTGTTCCTTGGGCCTGATTCAAATTAGTTTTGGACTGTTTTTAAAAATCAGTTTTGTGGGCCTGTTCGAAGTTTGTTTGGGCTGTTTTAAGAATCGTTTTGTAGGCCATTTAAGGATTTGTTTTAGGACTGTTTTTCAACCTGTTTTGTGGGCCTGGTTCAGATCTAGTGTTGGGTTGTTTTAAGATCTGTTTGTGGGCCTGGTTCAGGTTTAGTTTGGGTTTGTTTTAAACACCTGTTTCTTGTCCATTAAAAGATTAGTTTGGGCTGTTTTTAAGATTTGTTTTGTGAGCCATTCGAAGTTGGTTTGGACTATTATTAAGGACTGTTGTGGGCTCGGTCTAAGGCCAACTATAGGCCTGTTTTAAAGAGTTTGGATTTTCTTTGATACTTGGAAATTTGTGAAATGGGAATGATGTGAGAATGAGTGTATGTGAAATTACCCGGGAACCGTTCGGGTCTTAATGCGCACTTTATCATTTAAATATTATGGATTTTCATTGGCATCAAACGCACTTTTTATTAATTAATGTTTAAAGGTTAAATGTGCATTGAGATGGTTCCTTGGTAGGTCATTAGGTCATTCTCCACTATCCATTCCATTTCAAGTCAGATCATGTATTTGTATTTGTATTTCGTATTTGCATTCTTGGGTGAACTAATTCAAATAGCATCGATGATTTGTTATAAAATCATGTGGCTTTCCACGTTCGAAAGGATTGACCGTATGATTTTATACAAATCACCTTGATGCGTATTTGAACGGTTTACCCGAGTTATTCGTATGTTTTTCTCCGATTCGATTTGAAAAGAGATTTGGAGTATGTTTGTCACATTCGGGATTTCTTCGATGAGACCATTATTTGTTAAGATTAGTATTTTGAAAACAAACCCCGAGGCAAGACGGGGCCAGAGCTATGCGGTGCGAGCCCCTGAGCCAAAGGGATTAGTACTCTGTTAGATTTGTATCCGTTCGAGTTTTGAAAACTAAAGGCACACTAGGCTTAGGTCACCTTGTCGGACTGATCATCCGGCTTGGGTCTTTATTTTGTTTGCCAGCTGCAGCTTGGATTCTGTTTGTACCGACCATGGCAACGGTAATTATCTGCCGGTCCCATTTGTATGGCTAACGGTTCTGATACTTTTGATCTGCCGGTCCCATTTATATGGCTACGGTTCCGATCCTTTGTTGGTACCCACGTTTAGTGGCTACGCTTTGTTTGCTCTTATTACTTCGGTGATAGGAGGATTTAGCTATTTGTGGTCGCCTAGGTTTTATCTGCATATTACTTTAGTTTATGATTCTTGTCGGTTATGCTTTTATGCTTTGATTTGTTTAATGTTTACGACATCGACCTTTATCGTATTGTTTCTACTCTTCAGTTTTTAAATGTATTTCTAATTATTAAATGCCTTACTTAGGTGGTTATCTTTTCGAGACATTTATGCTTTAGAGATTGCTCGTTTATTCGTCTTGATATTTATGTTTGGACTTTCGATTGATTTAGCATGCTTTATTGTCATTATTGTTTAGACTCGTTATTCGGTTTTTCGATGATTTCGTCTGGTTTTATATATGTTCTTTTGTTCATATTATTTGTTTATTTGCTTGCCAGACCGTCGTGTCTGACCCCCTTTTGTTTGGTGCCAGCTCTTCTTTCGGTTTGTAGGTGTTTGATCAGAGGAGGCGGTGGGACCGCCGGTCTGACGTGAGAGGCTGCCCGTTGATGTCATTTAGATGTCAAGTTTGGCACCAGAGTTCGTATTAAACCTTTGAGGGTAGTAGTTCTGTTTAGTTGGATATATCTTTGTATGGCTTTACCAGCCTTTGTCTTTGGGTTTGTAATTAAGACATCTGTTAATTGTAACTTGAATATGTGGGAAATAATAGATTTGTTACTACCAGCTCAGTGTGTTGTGATTTATGATTTATGCCAGTCTGTTATGATGGCTTTGTGATATTGGTTGCGTGCGACACGGAACCCGATGGCCACGGATTCCGAGTCGTAACACCATGTATAGCTTCCGCGAAAAATATACTCTGATTGTGTTGGAATGTGATTATCCTCATTCACGCGGATCTTGGGAACTATAACAAAAAGTTTCAAATTTATCCCAAAATTTCGCACCCCGAGGTCGGATCACTGCAGGGCCCGGTTTCGGGGCGTGACAGGGATTATATACCCATGTGAATCAGTTGGCACATGTGTTACGGGGAGTTTCAATTGAGGATGCTCAACGAACCTTTCGACATCCCCACATGAGTTCACAAACTTACAGTCGCACTAGGACTATGAGGGGAAGGGATAGTTGAAGAAATGTAAACAGTTGTTATAATTGACCAAAAACAAAAAATCATTGTAATATATTTTTTTCAAGTACTAACATGGTTATTTTAAGACGATGTTCTTGTATAATTTGAATATGGATGTACTTGCTGTCAAATTTGTTTTAGTTATTTGATGTTATCTTTAATTACTTTGGATAGTGCTTGATTTTTTATGTACAAGTTGAAATATTTTCATTATATACTGTCAAAGTAGGATAACTGAACCTCCGTTTGGATACACAGTGCCGAACAAAACGTTGTTGTTCGGACACTCAGTTCCGAACATATGCATAATGTTCGGAACTTCAGTGCCGAACATGTCCATAATGTTCGGGCACTCAGAACCGAACGATATGGATATGTTCGGCACTGTTTATCCGAACGGTGTTACAGTTACGAATTTAACTTTTTTTTAATGAGTTTGCATTCAATTTAATAAGCACCCACCCAACCACATTCAACATAAAAAAGCTTATTTTAATAGAATGCACAAAAAAAAACATCTTCAACTTCATTAAATGATTAAAAGAACATTCCGATACATAAACATAAAGGAATTGTGTCCAATTACATTCAATCCAAATCAATTGTCTCTGCTATTAATACGTCTGGAGTTACGAGCTCTTTGAATTGAACAATCCGCTCCCTATATGGAGTCTCCCATCCATCCGCACAAGGATAATGAAACTGTTTCCACTTATTTACAATAGGCGGAGTTGGATGACCAGGTATTAAAAACAATTGTACAAAATGATTCCCATTAACAAAACCGATTGTTCTTTCGTTCCGAGAAGGCATCGGCACCGGCACAGATCACAAAGGCAGGAAAGTCAGGCATTGTTCTCTGCTCAAATGATATAACACCAAATTATAACGTGATGCTATGAGATGTCCCATGTCAGGCATAGTCATCCAATAGTCTATCAATGGGTTGTCATCCATGCATGATAATGTTTCAACCAATTCCTCAACTCTTTCCTCCGCTCCATATAATTGTCTGTAGTGGTCTACATGTGCAAGCAGCTTTTGTAATAAATCGCTTCTGACTTGTCTCCATTCGTCCTCGGCTAGTCCTACCAATCCAGCGATTGCTCTGAATCCACAATTTTCATCAGCTGCAACATCCTTTACAACTTTAATGTAAGGTCTCAACCCCACGGGAAATGAGTCCACATAATTATTGATGTTCTATGACCTCGTACGAATCGCCCTTATCTTCTCGTTTCTCTTTGGTTTGAATCCCAATTGTCCTTTATTTTTAACATCTTTCACTGCAACTGATTTAGGAGAATAGCTATCCTGTGCAGACGGTACCAATTCAAAAGCGCTTGGATCTCGTCGAGTTGATGTGTCAGCTTTCATACTTGGTCTACCTTTTGTTCTTGATATCACTTCGGGTTCAATCAAATGAGTGCTATCTGGCATAGATAGCTCCAGTATCTTCTTTAGAAGTTGCAATTTTCTGGTGGAATCATACTCATTGAACCGTTTTTCAAGTAACTCCAAATTTGCCTTGCAATCCAAACCCATAGAAAAACTCGTCATCGACGAGGCAGTCGGCAACATATCAAGGTTACACCAATGCTGATGTACACAGCTTAGAGGAATAGGCCGCCCTTGACTTATATATTCTGCAATCTCATACGCACAGGGTAATCCATGTGTGCGTCGAATAACACAACCACACACACTGGCGTCAATTCCAACTAGATTAGCTCTCTTGGTTTCTGTTAAAATTTTCTCAAGTGATTTTTAGAGACATTACTACGAACCTCTTTGTATTCTGCCGGCTTGAAATTATGTTGCACAACTGTCTTACTTTTCTCAAACGAAGCTTTGATATTGGTATGCTGCAACTCAAGCAAATTATGGATTTTAGACCAAACTGCTTCAAAATTTCCTTGACTTGATCGAAGCTGTCTTTTGAGCTGTGCATGTGAACTCTCGGCCCTGCGTTGGATTATTAAGAGGTTAGTCTTATTAATTAATAAGCATAAATCAAATAAAGTAATTTTTTTAAAAATTACCTGTTCGAGGTAGTATTCCCAAAATGGACACAATTGTCTGTCCACGCGGAGACAAATCTCTCCTTGTAAGCATCCAACCAACTACCTTTCACGTAATTGAGTGCATCAGGGTACGTGCTGAATTCATTGTTTAGCTTACTAAGTTGTTCACCAAACTCATCTTCTGTGGATGAAGACACCAATATATTCCAGCTCATAATAAACCTGTCCCATTTTTCTTTCGTTTCGAACAACTTCTTGCATCTAGCCAATACGTTTCTATTAATGTGCCATTTGCATAATAAATGAGTAGCACCAGGGAATATTCTGTTAATGGTGTTCATGAGTGACAATTCTCTATCCGTCACAATGACATCAGGAAGAATACCATCGCCAATAATAGAACGCAATACACCTAGTGCCCATGCATAATTTTCTTCACGTTCATCATGAAGGTATGCAAAGCATATAGAAAAAGTCATGTCTGTGGATGTGACTCCAACAATCTCCAGAAGAGGCATGCGATAATGATTGGTCTTGTAAGTACAGTCCATTATCAAGACATGTGGAAATGCACGCAACAAATCTATACTTTTTGGGTGCGTCCAAATTAAGTTAGTTACAATCTCGCTATCCTCACAATTCTTATGCCATTCTATGTAATCATGCTCTGCCAACTTACCAAGTAGTTGTTGCATTTGACTTCTTCCACCCCGCTCATTAACTTTATATCTGTAGCGTGCATTGTATATGGTCTTCATTGTGGTTACGTTTAATTCACTTCTTTGTTTCAACGTAACCAAAATTTCTTTTGGTCTAACCATGCTCTTCGACATGTCAACCAGCAACTTTGTTTCCTCCTCTGATAATCTTCCTGCAAATGAATGCCCTTCTAAATATTCCGCGGCCGAATGGTTATGCACACCACATAAGACCTCCAACATCCAATCATCATTTGAGTCTAACTTTTACCCTTTAGTGCGAAAGGACATCCACATTTCTTTGAACCGGTTTGTTTGATCCTCTTTCGCTTTTGGCACTCTTCTTGTTTATATTTTCCACTTCTCTCGCAAGCAAGGAGTACTCTAGCTTTGACAGCCACTAGAACAGCATTTGAAACCTTTATCATAATAACAAACCCGTTTTTCCTTCCTACTCCACGAGCCCAACTGATCAACGAATCGTGGCTGTGAAATATCTACAATAAATAAACAAATTAAATATGAATTTAGTAATAAGTAAATGTAATTTGAATAATAAATTCACAGTTGGTCTTACCTCTTGAGTTATAAACTCACTGGTATAATCCATGACAAAGTCCGATCCAACCTGACTTTCTTGCGTAGAGACCTGCATAATATATTAATTTAATATCACTATCCGGATATTTACTTCCGAACATATAGCATATGTACGGACTCTCAGGACCGAACATATGCTATATTTTCGGAAGTGTAAGACCGAACATATAGTTTATGTTCGGATGTTTATGTCCGAACATATGTCATATGTTCGGTCATGTACGTCCGAACATATGCTATATGTTCGATTCTGAAATACCATACATATCAGGAGGTACGAAGTTTCAGGCGAGATGAACAATTTACAAAAGATACAAAAATGAAAAAAAATATCAATGAAACATACCTTTCCACTGCTGCTTTGATTAAAAGGCACCATTTGATTGTTGTTTTCATCCATCTCTTCCTTCATTGCACAATCAAATGGAGGAATGTGAATGAAAGATGAGTTGCAAAGGAAAATGAAGGAAGTGGAGAGTGAGATAGGATGCCCAGAAAAAAGAAAATGCAAGTGAGTGAAGATGACTTGCCCAAGGAAGATGGAGGAAGTGGAGAGTGAGAAGTGGAGAGTGAGGTGGGAGAAGCTCTTTAGGGAAGAAGAATGGAGATTGTGTGTGAAAAGAAAATCTGATTTGAGTTTTTGTTGAATAATGGCTACTTTAGTCATTTCATAAAGGGGTAAAAATGTAATAAGAAAAAAGAAAAAAATCCTTGTGTTTGAAAAGAAGATTTTTGTGTGCCAATAGCAGCACTCACAGGATATCATAATTAACATTTTAAATCTATTATACATTCCAGGACAGTCTTTTACTGTTCCAAAAAATGTCTTACGTGGCACTGTGGCTAAAAGGGGTTAAAGTTGAACATAATTACAACTTTTGCCATCAAGAAAGAAAGAGAGGGAGGACAGTTGCCTGCAAGTGGAAGAGAGAGGGGAAAGTAAGAGAGAGAAAATGAATGAGGGAGAGGGGGGGCATGGGGGGCTGATGGGTTTATTTTTTTCTGCTAATCTCAATCTCAGCCGTCCATCTCACTTTTTTGTGGACCCCATTTTAATATTCATCTCACCGTTTTTCTCAGAGAACTAAAATTCAAAAAATAAAAAAGCAGGGGAGCCGGGTCCGATTTGGTTGGCCAGAGTGCTAAAAAATTTAAAAGTTAAGAACATTAAAAAAATATTTTTTTTTTTAAATTTGGAGTGTAAACTCTTAAATTATAAAAGTTAATAAAACAAAATACTAAAAACCCTAAACATTAAAGCATAAATCATATATACTAAACATAAATAAAAAAAATATTAACCTAAACCAGAAATTCTAAGAACACTAAATCCTATAAAGTCGTAAACCCCAAATCCAAATAAGTTAATTTACGAAAAAAAATTTATCGTGCCAACGGCACGGGTTACCGCTAGTAGTAGAACATAGCATGTACAAATCTATTTTTGTTCAAGTTGATAACATAAAATAAAAGTATTTTTAATTTACAACCCAACAAAAAAGACCAACAAAGGTCAGTACGTACAGCTGCTCAAAATAAAAACTCATCCCATCATAACGTAACTCATGGATCCCAATGTCTCAATGACATCTACTCTCAACTGAAATGCCAGTGGTTACATCAGATAATTGACTGAAATGCCAGTGGTTACATCAGATAATTGACAAGTAGCTGGTATAATAAGTATAAATATATGATATAAAACTAAAACTAATAATCAACTGAATAAATAAAGGGATTTTTACCAAAAAAAGTGTTGCAAAACAGGTATACGCCCATTTTAAACAGAAATACATCTATATATCCATTTTGGTTTTCGTACAACGTTTTTAGACGTTTTTACCCTTGCTGTGCGAACGACATTGTCATGGAATTATATAACTCTAGCAGCTCAATCGAATGATTTCGTTCTTCTTCTCTTCGCCATCTTTCTCCTCTCCCGCCTTTTCTCTCTTTCTCCTCTGCTTCCTCCTCTCTCTTGCCCTCATCCTGCCTATTTGAAGGTCAATAACTCCCTAAATCAGTTTAGAGAGAGAGACATCATCGATTGGATAGTCAGTTATGTTGTTCATCTTATTCAGATTTTGAGCTCAAAAGCAAAAGCCCATCGAGGGCTCGACCCCTGAGCCCCGACTGTACTACGCATCTCACAGCAAAAAAAACCAGACCTGTATCGTATTGCATCGTATTCGTTCCTCAAGAGACATTCATCCATTAATGGCAGATCTGCTTGCATCTTTTTTAGATCTCTACTAGTCTCCATTACTTCCTCAAATCTCTTTCAATCCTCCACTTGAAAAGATGCTTCGATTGAGGGCATTTCGTCCTTCAAACGACAAGATCGTGAAGATCCAGCTCCATCCGACGCATCCATAGCTCGTCACGGCAGACGCATCGGATCATGTATCCGTATGGAACTGGGAGCATCGCCAGGTGGGTATCTTCTTCTTCTTTGAATTTGTCTCTTTCTCTCTCTGATGCAAGTCGTTGATTTGATTGATCATTTGTGGGTTCTTGTTTGTAGGTGATTTATGAGCTGAAAGCTGGTGGCGTAGATGAGAGGCGCTTGGTTGGGGCAAAGCTAGAGAAGCTCGGTGAATCGGGTGAATTATCTGGATTTTGTGATCTGGGTCATTTGGATTTCGAGGGATTGTGATTTGATTTCTTCGGGATTTACAAAATGCCCAATTTTCCCCTTTCTCTGCCTTGATTTTGCTGAGACCCAAACAAAGAAAATCTGTTTTTATGCTTCTTTTTTTTTGGGTGTCAGAAAAAACCTGTTAATGTTGAAATATCAAAATCTCTGAGTATAAATCTGAGCGTTCAATGTCTTTTTTTAGAAGCCGTAACTTATTAGAGTTGTGAAAATATGGAATTCTAACTTTATTGTTCTTATACAAGTATAATTGTATTAAAGACTATGCTTTTAGTTTATATGACATGCAGACAGCCCTAGTTGTCAACGCTTAACACATTTAGGGCCTAAATTATGAGTTCCTAAACATTGTGCGATGCATAAAGCATTCAGCTTTTCTAAGTGCACATATATCCATAATTCAAAGGTGCTAGATGACCCTTTTCAATGTGGAATGAGGGGAACCTGGATCTTAACATGTAATGAATATTTTGTGCTCCATCAATTTTGTATGATATGGTCATTTGGTTTTTAGAGTGTCTTTTCTTTTAAGCAAGGGAGCTAAGTTGTTTGACTAAACCTTTTTCCTCCAATTTGCGTGGTTGACAGAACCCGGAGGGAAACCCACAGAGGCCATGCGTGGGGGAAGGTATTGTTGTTTGCTTGACTTCATCTATTCCGTACATGTCACTGGCTTCTTGTCACATTATGCTGAAGATTAGCCCATATTGGGCTGGACCATGGTTGCTGAAGAGTTAAACAGGTCAGCTTTTTTTTATGATGATGTGCGTTTTTGGCAACTTTGGCACAATCGCTCTGCAGCTGCTGAAGCTCCTTCAGCTGTCCATCAACATCCCTCTGCTTTTAGCCCTCCTGCTTCGTCCACTAGAGGAAGGCATTTTCTTGTCATCTACTATGAGAATAAAGCCATATTTTTGGACTTGGTGACAATGTGTGGCCGCGATGTGCTGAAGCAAGACCTTGATAACAAATCTCTTCTATGGCAAGTCCTTGCTCCATATTATTTTCTTGTCAGTACTTATACGGCTTGTTCTTTTTCAATGAAAGTAACCATTCAAAAAAAAAAGAGTCCTTGCTCCATATTATTATCTTATTAAAACTCAGAAACACATATTTCCGATAAAAGAAATGGAACTACAAAGCAAAATGGTTTCAATTTAATGGACAAAATGCTTTATGCTTTAGCTAGCAATGTGCATAAATGAAAATCATCAAATGTTTCATGACACATGAAAGAAAGTGAGCTGACTTGAACAGTTTTGGTATGGATCCTCTTTTTGGACCTGATTGATAATCAATTTTGGGTTTGGTCTAGTAGGTAGTACTCCAGTCATGTCTGTTCCCAAATACCTGTTTATATGTATAAAAATGACAAAAACTCTTGTGAAACTATATTAGCTTTCCTTGCAAAAGTAACTTACAAAAACTATAGTAGGACAAGTACAGTGTTTGTGAATTGAACTGTGACCCTAAACACCCTAGAGAAGCTGCCTATTTTCTACCACCAACCCCACCCCCTCCACCCAAATACCAACCCACCCACCACCCTTTTTTTTTTCTTGGTTGGTTGTTTGAGTTCGAACACATTTTCTTAAAGCACTTGTCATGCTGGATAGCTCAGATATTACCAGGTGCCACTTCAATCTGCTGTAAAATTCTTAAATTTGGTGAGAGATATAGAATCTTAACTTGTGTGATGTCTATTGTTCTTAAGGCACTTGGTCAATGTTGTCAAGAGCACTGTTGGGAACTTGGAATTTTCCTCCTCGTGGTTTTAGTTGCTGCTATCAAGTAATTGGGATAACCGTTTGGACAGATTCTTGATTTCCACCTACTTGGGATCCTATTGTTGAGAGAAATGGAAAGTGTGTTGTCTTCTGGAAAAAAAGGTTATTTTTCCTTATAGGAAATGATCACTCTTATTATGTCTACACTCGATGCAACAAATGAATGGTCCATCAAGGAAGACATGACCACGATGATGAGCAAGGGTTTTGTTATTTCTGCTACTAAAATGTGGGACTCGGATGGTTGGATTTGAGTTGACCTACTTGTAGTACTCAGATTGAATTGGTTCCATACATGTTTTGATAGTTTGGGAAAATAATTGCTTAATACGCCTTTGCTATATTTAAATAGACAAATTATTAAGAAACTTTTAAGAATCAAAATTCAAAATGTAGGAAAGATAGGCAATACTATTGTATATTTATTTTTAGAATGAGAGGCTAACATGAATTTTTTAATATGAAAGGTGACACTTATGTGTCATTTTAACTGATGTGTTATCCTCTCACAACTTTCCAGCTCTTGGTCTTACCAGAAAAGCATATGAGTGAATCTTTTGGTCTTTTTCGACTTACCGCAACTTTCCTCTTATTTGGGTTTTCATAGTTATTTAAATTCCTTAATAGAACAACATGGACGAGTGATGTTTCTCCTCTCTATTTGGTTCATGACTTACTATCCTGAATCTTTCCTTCTTATTGTTTCTAGTATGGAGTTTCTGTCCAGATCTTCTGCTGGTGATGGACCTCTTGTTGCCTTTGGTGGATCTGATGGGGTGATTAGAGTTATTTCAATGATAACATGGAAGGTCATAAATGGTTTCTTGATCTATTTATGAACTATCATTTCAATGGTCTAAAGTTTTTTTTTTGTTGGAATAGTCCGATGCTCTAAAACATATAATTTGATAGCTGAAAATTGTGCTCCACAGCATGTTCGGAGGTATACTGGCGGTCACAAGGGATCAATATCTTACTTGATGACTGATGGACCGCGCTCCTGCTCGGTTCCTACCGAGGTCGGCGGACGTGGGAGTCCGTTTGTTTCCGACCCTTTCGTAACCGGGGGGCAAGGGCGTGCATCAACATTTCTTTTTTTTTTTGTGGGTGTGCCAGATTTTCTATTTTACTTGGAATTGCAAATGGTGATCCGGAGATCAACCTTCGCAAGTAAAAATGAAATCAACTTCTTTCAAGTTTTTCATTGCACATATATTTAATAAAAGAGACATTTTTCTTAGTTTGCCGTGAAAGGCGATTTTTTTGGCATTTATAGCCGATTTTGGCGTTTATAGCCGATTTTTGGCGTTTATAGCCGATTTTGGCGTTTATAGCCGATTTACAATCCTTATCAATAATGAAAGACAAGAATTGTGATTTTTGTCTCTTTTGAAAAAATACAAACTACAATGAAAAGCAAGAAAAGGAGGATCTAACTTCTCAGGAGATTGTGGAGGACTCGTTTAGATTGACGGTCGCAAGCCATATGTGGGCTTCGCCATCATCCATGCAGATGAGAACAGAGGATGCTATTTGATTCACTTGGCTTGGCTATAACCTCGGGTTTTTAGAAGACAAAGACCAAAGGAAGGTCCTATGTCCAATAAAAAACCGAGTAGACGGGCTGAAAAGCCACATCTAAGCCATTGGAGGCAGGAGGAGAAGGCAAGGACCTTGGGGGGGGGTACCCCCCAAGGGACTTTTGTCACCTTGTCGCGGTGGCCGGTGTAGAACTTCCGCAGAGTTTTCTCTCTTTTTCTTTTCTCTGGATTTCTGACTGCTGTCTGATGTTTGTTGTGTGTTTTTCTGATCTTTCTGATGATCTTTCTTCTTGGAGAGCTCTCCTATTTATAGGCTTTTAGGTAGCCTTTTAGGTGGGTTTATGGGCTTTTAATGTCATTAAGCCACATAATGGGAGGAGTTACAAAATTGAATTGTTTATTTTGTAACTCCTTTTTCTTGGCTTCTGATTGGCCGGAGGAGATTGAGGGCATTTAATCGCCTTTAATCGCCATGATGGGAGGAGTTTCATGGGTTAAATGCCATGAATCTCTTGACTTGTAACTCCCGAATGCTTGCTTCTGATTGGGCCGTCCAAAGAAATGGATTAATGACTGTAATAAAGTTAGTCAATTAATCGCATCAAGTGGTCGCCGAGCAGCTGAAGAGTCGCGGGCCGTGCCACGTCTTTTGGGATTCTTCTGTCGATGATCATCGATGGATCTTCATGTAGATCGACATCAGATGACCATGTAATTTCAGGTGTTTGTTGCCAACAGCGGGTCGGTGCCATCTGTCCTGTCGATTTCTCGATCGGTCGGGTGGAAAGCACACTTTTTTTGGTTGACCGGGTGGCGATCAATACTGTCTTTGATACTCTTGATGATTTACCCGTGTTTTGGACGGATATCAGAGGACTTGGTGTCTCAAAAGCATGAATTTTGGAAAGTACCAGAGGCTGGACCCCTCGAATCGCGAAAAAAACGGCGAAAACCGGGGTTTCCGGGGCTTTCCCGGCGACCCCGGGGTCCATGGTCGCCGGCGACCCTGGCCCAGGGTCGCAGGGGCCTGCGACCTTGGGCCAGGGTCGCAGGGGCCTGCGACCCTGGCCCAGGGTCGCAGGGGTCTGCGACCCTGGGGGGGTTTTCCCCCTTTTTGGTCCCGTTTTGCGTCCGTTTTTGCCTTTTTTGATTCTTTTTTCTTCTGTACTTTTCTTTGACATTTTGATCATTTATTGGCCTGATTTCTTTGTAGGAAACCTGATGAGAATCCTTGCATTTTATTTTGCAAAGTTTCCAATTTCCTGAGAAAGCCGAAGACTTTGTCGCGCAGAGCTGCCGATTTTCCGTCAGAAGCTGAAACTGGGTCAAACGATGTCGGAATGACCTGAAATTTGGTGTGAAGCCTGCTGAGCAATAAATAAGACCAACCATAGGCTTTTGTTTGAGTTTTGAAGCCGTTTGGGGTCCTATCACCTGTAGACTTGCTTTTTATTGCGATGAAGATGTCGCGGTTTGATGTGCGGTCAACCGACGTCCGATTGACTTGAAATTTGACAGGGAACCTATTGGAGTCATTTTAAGATGATCCATAGGTTCTGTCTTGGAAATCATGGTCCCGGAGAGCTTTACCGCCGAGAGGCTTGATTTGGCTGTCGGAGAAGCGAAGTTAGGCCAAATGATCTTGAAATGGCTTGAAACTTCTTGTGTACTCCTCTTTTGGCTGTCTGGATGAATCTTGCAGTTTTTGTTTGATTCTGACAAGATTTTATTTTTGGAAGCAGCATTGCCTATTTATGGCAGGTTGCGACTTCATGTAGCTCTTTGGATCTTGAAAAGGCAAAGTGACATTTTTGGTGTCAACAAATGCCCCCTCGAGGTACAGCGGCGAGTTGCTTAACTTTTGTAGTCGATGTGCCTCGAAGAGATTTTTTGAAGGAGAGCCTGTGACTTGACCAAGAGTCTTTGAGCAATCTTTCTTTTTGGTATTTGTAGCCTTTTGAGCTTCCAGGGGAATTTTATGGTAGTGAAAGGGATCACGTACCATCTCGAGGCAAAGTTTTGAAGATGACATCAGGGATGTGGATTTGGGTTTTGACCTTGTGACCTAACAGGCTATATATGGCAGGTTAGGGGGTCGGGTTTGGTTTTGATCGTGTGACCCAACAAGCTGTATGTGGAATGTTGGGGGATCAATTTTGGTTTTGATCTTGTGACCTAACAGGCTGTATGTGGCAAGTTAGGGGATCAGGTTTTGGTTTTTGGTTTTGGTCTTGTGACCTAACAGGCTGTATGTGGCAAGTTAGGGGACCAGGATTTGGTTTGATTTTTGTGGAATGTCAATTTCAAGATTTTGGCTCAATTTGGTAGATGAGGCTGGATGGTTTGATTTTTGGAAGCTCATGGGGCTTGGAATTTTCTTTTGTATGGTCTAATCAACTCAAAAGAGGCATGGAACCATTTTTGTATGCTCTTGGTAAGAGGGATTTCTCTTTGACTAAAAGCCCAAAATTTTTCTCTTTTTTTTTTTTTTTTTTTTTTTTTTTTTTTTGTGCCTAGGTGGTCAAACCTGGCTCATATGGGCTAACCCATGGGACCTTTAAGCTTTTGAAATGGCTTAGATCTCATATGGTGTCATTTTTGTAAAGAATATCCAAAATATCTCATTTGGATAGAGAATATTTAAGAATATCTTTACTTGGAGAGAATCTCTCATGATCCCTTTATTTTTGGGATAGAATATCTCAAGATATCTTTCTTTTGGGAAAGAATCCGTCATAGATTGATTTTAGGAGAAAATCTCTCAATATCCCTTTATTTTGGGATAGGATATCTCAAGATATCTTTCTTTTGGGAAAGAATCCGTCATAGATTGATTTTAGGAGAAAATCTCTCAATATCCCTTTATTTTGGGATAGGATATCTCAAGATATCTTTCTTTTGGGAAAGAATCTTTCTTTTGGTAAGGTTACTAATTAGTAACACTTACCTCTTTCTTCTTTCCTTCTTTGGTTTGCTCTCCTCTATAAAAGCAAGGAGAAGGTTAGATCTCTTGCTCTTATTACTTTCTTTTGCAATAATCTCAAGAGGGCTTCAAGACCAAGAGCTTTTCTTCTTCAAGATCTTCAAGAGTTTCTCTTCTTCTTCTCCATCAATGGCTTCAAGTAAGTCTTCTTTTCAAGAAAATTCCATTGTAGGAAAAAAAGTTCTTCTCCTCTTTTTTTTTTTGTTCTTTTCTTTCTCCCTTTTTTCCTGTTCACGTGTTGTCCTCTCTTCTTATTTTTCACACGTTTTTTTTTTGCTTTCTTTTCTTTCTTTTCTTTTTTCATTGTGTTTTTTTTTTTTATGTGGGCCGTAAGGACAGATCGTACGGATCTGGCCGTACGGCCATGTGGCCTGTGGCCACGGCCTGTGGGCCAGTCCTCTTTTTTTTTTTTTTAGGCAAAGGAAGACTTGGTGATGCCTGAGGTCCCAACGATGAGGGGTGATGGATCCTGTTTGAGGCACCTAAAGAAGAACCGAGGGACTCTGGAGTAGATCCAGAATCTCCAAATGGTACGACTTCTTTTGCTCTTCTTTTTTTTTGTTTGTGACTTGGCTTGCTAACACATTTTTTTTTTTTGTCAGCTGACTTGCCACAGGGTTCTGATGACTTTGAACCATCGATGGACGCAAATGTTGATGATGCTTTCGATGAGTTCATGGAGGAAGAAAGTGTTCCGCCAGTCGTCGAAGAAGGTATTTTGTAGTTATAACTCTGATAATGATTTTCAAACAGGGTCATATTCATACCTTTTTGTGTTTCCTTTGCAGGTTTTGAAGTGGCAGAGGAGGATCCGTCGCTTCCAGAGCAAGAGATGCCAGAGGTTGATCCAGAGGTAGAGATTCCTGGGACCAGCTCTGACAATATTGAGGAGATTCCTCGCGCTGAGATTCCTTCCCGAGCAGGAGCAGCTTCAGCTGGAAAGAGTTCTTTTGTTACTCTTTCAACAGATGATGACATGAGTAGCCGACCAACGGAGTTGGGCGAATCCTCAGCTGGGCCATCTCTTCTTTTTGCGAAGAAGGTGGTGATGCGAGTTGTGCGCTCTTGGATTGAGACTCTCCTTTCTGGGCACTTGGAAGTCGGATTTGGCATGATCCAGCATGTGCAGGAGATTCTCAGTGATGCTGAAGAGGCTGGTCTGGATGTCACAGGTGCCAGGGCGATCGTTGATAGGATCATTGCACTGGGTGACAAGTGGTTTGAGACCGTAAGTTTGGCTGATGACCAGTTCTTCAAGGAGATGTTCCTGGACCCTGCTGATAAGGCTAAGTCTGACCTAGATGAGGCTACAGAAAGCAAGAAGGTGGCAGTCCGAAAGAGGAATAGAGAAGAGCTAACCATCATCGGGCTGACACATGACCTTAACATCCTTGATAGGGAGGTCGATGAGGCCAGGAAACGTCTTGAGCTTCTGCAGGCACAAGTCGCTGCCAAATGGGCTGAAATTACAGAGGCTCGTGAAAGGGAGACTGTCCTGATTCACCATGTTGCAGATGCCGAACAGGTTCTCAAAAGGAAGTTTGATGAGGATAAACAATGGCAAGCTGCTCGAGGTAAGCTTCCTGGTGTGAGAGAAGGGGTACAGCCCACTCCAGCATCTCATGGCAAGTTCCTGAAGAAGCGTGCCTTGGAATCCTTGACAACTGAGGCTAAAAGTCTGCTTGGGGAGCTGAACTCTTGGCTGGAGACCATTTTTGATTGAGCTCCTGTATACAGAAACCATCTTCCTTTCTTTTTTTTTTTGGTACCACTTGTATATATTTTTTTTTGGTACTTATTCTTTTGCAGTGCTTGTGAACACTTTTTTTTTGGTACCACTTGTATTTTTTTTGGTACTCTTTTTTTTGTAGTGCTTGTGAACACTTTTTTTTTTTGTTATCCCTACGCTCACTTTAATCTTTTTGTGATAAAAGTAATTGCTAAATGGGATGCTTTTTTTTGTTATCCCTACGCTCACTTGAATCTTTTTGTGATAAAAGTAATTGCTAAATGGGATTTGATCAAAAGGTTGTCATTTTGTGAAAATCTTTTGTCAAATGATTGTTTTGGCATGAAAGCCAGGTTTTTGTTTGTGGCATGGAAGCCAATTTTGGCATGAGAGCCAGCTTTTCTTGTGGCATTGATAGCCGAGTTTTTTTTTGTTTGTGGCATTTATAGCCAATTTTGGTGGCATTGATAGCCGAATTTGTTTTGTGGCATCTATAGCCGGTTTTTGGTGGCATTGATAGCCTGTTTTGTTTTGGTGGCATTGATAGCCGTTTTTGAAATCCAAGTTTTTTTTTTGTGGCATTGATAGCCGGTTTGTTTTGGTGGCATTGATAGCCGGTTTGTGGCATTTATAGCCTGTTTGTGGCATTTATAGCCTGTTTTGGTGGCATTTATAGCCGTTTTGTGGCATTTATAGCCGGTTTGGTTTTCAAAAATGCAAGTATCGACTAAAAGTCGCATCCCTGCTGAATGTTCTTGCAAGTATCGATGGAATGTCGCATCCTTGCTCATTCAGTTGCGAGTATCGATGGAATGTCGCATCCTCGCGGATTTGGGTGCAAGTATCGATGGAATGTCGCATCCTTGCTTTTCAAAAATTTTGGTTTTGCGGGTACTGACTTGATGTCGTTTCCCCATGATTTTTGAAATTTGTGGTTTTCTCGAACCTTTGGGTCATGGATATCAACTGAAATGTTGCGTCTCCACAGTTTTTTTAGGTTTTTTTCGAACCTTTGAAATTTGGGTTGTGGATATCAACTGAAATGTTGCGTTTCCACGGTTTTGGATTTTGCAAGTATCGACGAAATGTCGCTTCCCTGCGGGTTTTTGAAAAACCATTTTTTTTGTTTAAAGACACGAGGGTCATAAGTTTTGACCTAAAACCATTTTGGCGGTAAAAGGCAGGGTGGACTAGGATGGAAATCCCTGAATCCGGATTTTGTTTCAAACCATGAATTTTGGGTTCAAGGGTTGGAAATTTTGGTCAAGTTAGGGAAAGGTTCCTAAACTTGGATATATATATATATTTTTTTGAACAATGAAACGATGAAAGTAAACATTGTTTTAGATTTCTAGAAATTTCAATTTTTGACATGAAAATTCTGAAAAAGGGTGGGTTTAGCGAGCGTGTACCTGGAAACCGGTTTTGGCCGTACAGGCATTGCTCTTACCCAGTTGGGTAAGTCTTCAAGGGTAGTACCGCTTTAAGAACTTGCCATTGATGGGCAGCATACATCTGTCACCTTCCATGTTTAGGAGTGCGTATGCGCCATTGGAGAAAACTTTGTCGATGACGTAGGGTCCCTCCCATTTTGGCTCGAATTTGCCTTTGGACTTGTGAGCGAAGACCATTGGTCTTTTTACCGCAAGAACCAAGTCATTCTTTTTGTAGGCGCGTTGCCTGACCTTTTTATCGAAAGATCCTGCCATACGTGCTTGGTAAAGTTCAATGCTTTGTTGAGCTTCGAGCCGTCTCTCATCGAGATTGTCCAGCTCATGGAGTCGCAATTTGACATTGCTTTCTTGAGTCATGTCATTTTGCAAGGATACCCTCAAGGAAGGAATTTGTACTTCCAAAGCACGACAGCTTCGCATCCATAGACCAAGGAGAATGGTGTGCTATGGGTTGGTCCTCGAACGGTGGTTCGATAGGCCCACAAAGCTTCAGACATTTTGTCGCTCCAGTCTCTTTTGTGATTAGAGACCATTTTTTTGAGGATTTTGCAGAGTGTCTTGTTGAAAGCTTCTGCTAAACCGTTTGCTGCCGGATTGTATGGAGTCGAAGGACAGCTTTGGATTTTGTATTTGTCGCAGAACCTGTAGAATCGATGATCCCGGAACTGTGGTCCGTTATCATGGACGAATCTTTTGGGTATACCGAAACGACAAATGATGTTGGTGCGTAGGAACTGAAGGACTGATGAGGTCTTCATTTCGTTAAACGCAAATGCTTCTGACCACTTGGAGAAATAATCCGTAGCGGCGAAGATGAAGCGATGACCTTTGCTTGAAGGGGGAGAAATAGGACCTATGATGTCCATACCCCAGGCTTCGAAAGGCCATGAGATCGCTGTAGGATGCAGCCATTCTGGAGGCATGTGAATGTAATCTCCATGAACTTGGCATTGTTGGCAGCGCTTAGCAAATTGCATTGCGTCAGCTACCATGGTAGGCCAGTAATATCCTAACCTTTTTATCTGATCATAGAGCTTAGGTCCAGCCTGATGAGCTCCACAAAGACCAGCATGAACTTCTTTGAGTGTTTCTTCAGCCTCTTGTTGTGATAAGCAGCGTAGAAGTACTCCGTTGAAGGATTTCCTGTAAAGGATTTTTGATGGAATATCCAAATGGAAGCTTGGGGTTCGCCTTTGGATGCTTACCCGTTCTTTTGGATCTTCAGGTAGGATTCCGAACATAATGTAATCAATGAACGGATCCCTCCAGTCGCCAATTGAAGTTTGAAGGATTGAAATCCGACTTCCGACCACTTGGTGGCATTCAGCAACTGCTTGGTGTGTGTTAAGAGGAGGAAGGATTCTTCTTTCGCACACTGTGACTTGCATGTTTTCCCCTTCCTGGATTGCCATGGATGCGGCAAGTCCGGCTAGGGCATCTGCACGTATGTTTTCACCTCTACGAATGTGGGTGATGTGACAGATGTCAAACTTTTGCAGAAGTGATTGTGCCTTGTTGTAGTAGGGCAACAAATCTGGCTTCCTGACTTCAAATTTCTGATTCATCTGGTTGACGATCAGTTGAGAGTCTCCAAAGACTTCCAGCATGGTGATACCGGATTCGATGGCGAGTTCCAATCCTAAGATCAGAGCTTGATATTCAGCTGCATTGTTTGTGCATGGTTCCAGTAGCGAGAAAGCGTGTGGAATCATGTATTTGTCGGGGCTAACAAAGAGGATGCCAACTCCCGAGATCAGCTGTCTTTTTTCATTTGTCCTGGTTGCACCGTCAAAGTACATGTCCCAGGAGGCACTTTGTGAGAAAGTCTCCACATTGTAGACTGGTTCGTCTGGAAGATCATCTCTGAGTGGAGAATCTTTAGGCAATGGATGCTCTGCGAGGAAGTCCGCTAGAGCTTGCCCTTTGATTGCTTTTTGTGGTACATACCTAATATCAAATTGTGACAGAAGGATGGACCATTTTGCCAGTCGAGCATTGAGAGAACCTGCCTTTGTGACAAGGACCTTCAAGAGGTTGACCCTCGAGACCAGGTAGACTGTGTTGGAAAGCAAGTAGTGACGCAGCTTTTGTACGGCGAACATCACTGCAAGACATTCTTTTTCGACTGGAGAGTAGCGATGCTCTGCACCTACTAGCATGCGGCTGAGGTAATATAGAGCAGCTTCTTTTCTTTGATCATTTTCTTGCGCAAGCAGAGCTCCCAGAGAGTGATCAAGGGCTCTTGTGTACAAGATGAATGGTTTTCCAGTGGTAGGAGCAGCTAACACTGGAGGTTTTGTCAGGTATGACTTGATGTCTTGGAAAGCAGCTTCACAGTCAGCATCCCAGACAAAGTTTACACCTTTTTTCATCAACCGGGAGAATGGACGGCATTTCCCCGAAAGATTGGAGATGAACCGTCTGATGTAGGCCAATCTCCCTTGAAGCCCTTTGAGTTCTCTCAAGGTTCTTGGAGAGGGCATTTCTAGAATGGCTTTGACTTTTATGGGGTCAAGCTCTATTCCAGCTTTCCGAACTAAGAATCCGAGGAACTTACCCGACGAGACGCCGAAGAAGCATTTCAATGGATTCATTCGCAGTTTGTGTTTGCGAAGCCGGAGGAAGACTTCTCGAAGGTTTTCGAGATGATCTTCTTTTCTTTTGCTTTTGACGGCGAGGTCATCAACGTAACATTCAACCGTCTTGTGCTGCATATCTTGGAATATTTTCATCATAGCCCTCTGATATGTGGCACCAGCATTCTTCAAACCGAATGGCATGACAGTGTAGCAATACACGCCAAATGGGGTTCGAAAGGATGTATGTTTTTCATCCTCAGGATGCATCTTTATCTGATTGTAGCCAGAGAAACCATCCATGAATGTCATTCGCTCGAATCCACAGGTATTATCAATCATTACCTCTGGTATGGGGAGCGGAAATTCATCTTTTGGGCATGCGCCATTCAGGTCTCTATAGTCAATACAGACCCTGATCTGCCCATTTTTCTTTGTCACGGGGACAATGTTGGCCAACCATTCAGGATGTTGTTCCTCACGGATGAAGCCGACGCTTTTGAGTTTTTGAACTTCTTGTTCAATTTTATCCATCACATCTGGACGGAATCTTCTTTGGCCTTGCTTGACAGGCTTGATGTCTTCTTGAAGATTGAGTTTGTGAACTGCTATTTTGGGGTCTAAGCCTGGCATTTCAGCATAAGACCATGCAAAGCAATCAACGAACTCACGAAGAAAAGCGATATACTCGGGTAACTCATCATCCTTTATATTCTTGCTTATGAATACAGGACGTGGGTTATCTGGTGTTCCCAAGTCTATCTTTTGAACAGGATCTTCTGTTGGAAGGTTCGAAGGTGGTTCCTCCACAATATTTTCGGAGGCTTCCAGCTCAACGAAACCTTCTGGGGTTTCAAGGGCATTTCCAGACCAAGGTTTTGTTCCTTTCCACGGGTCTTCTTGATCGGTAGTTTTCCCAAGGCTTGCTATGAGATGATCCCAATCGCCTGTTGAAACCGAGTCGAAGTAGGCTACTTCTTTTGGAGATGAGGGTTCTTCTGAGTCAGAAGTCCACACGTCTGTGCCATCGGACAACTCCTCTTCATTTTCGGAGAAATCGTGCCAATTGGATGAGCTTCCTGGATCTTTGTCAGGTGACTCATCAAAGAGATATCCAGGGAGATCGATGTCTTCATGGACTTGAGATGTTGAGGCTTGGTCAGTATATTGACTTTTAAGCCTTTGTGTCAACTGTCTCAAGGGAGTGTCAGGATCATACCCTAACCCGTGTGAAGACTTTTCTACATAGCCGTAGAGTCTCCAATCTTCCAGCTGGCTTTTGGTCAAGACGGGCCCCAATGGTGTGAGAATACCGCGTCCTTCTCCCAAACCGACTGGGTTTTGAGCGTCATAGCCCATTTTCTTCATAATAGCTTGTGCCACAGAACTGTATAAGGATAGTTGAGGCGTACCTTTATTTTGGAAAGGTTCAAGCATGGAGTTTGATGAAGAAGCATCCGATCTATGAAAGAAGATCGGCTTTTCCTTTGCTGAAGTTGCTGGAACAACGAAGGAAGCTGACGTAGGATCTTCTATGTCAGAAGTTGTCTCCATTGGAGTAAGAGCAGGCTGAACTTGCTGAGTGTCAGCTTGGCTTGACGATGTGTCGTCTTCTGGCTCTGAATCCGAGTCCGTGTCTTGCATGATAGACACGAAAGAGACAACAAATTTGCCCCCAGGCTTTTGTTTTGCCTTCTTCACTTTAGTTGTGATGACCAAAGGCTTTGAAGATTTGAGGGAGATGATGAAGGGAGTTTGCATGCTCTCTTCAGATTTACCGGATGGTTTGTTTTCTTCCGGTGATTGTTGAGGAGCTTTGCCTTTATCTTTCTGGAGATTTTCGGCAAAGGATGCTGTATGCTTCTCCTCTTCTTCTTTTTCACCTTCATACATCTGTGAGTCTGCGAAGTGGATTTCTTTACCTTTGAAGGGTTTTCTATCCGCAAAGACTCGATGTATCATGCCGTCGTCGCCAACAAACTTGATGCATTGATGTAGAGTTGAAGGGACAACACCATTCTCATGGATCCAAGGGCGTCCGAGAAGGATGTTGTAGCATGAAGGGGTCTTTATTGCATACACTGTGACCTCAGAGATAAGATCACCGATCTGCAATTTGAACCTGATTTTGCCGATAGGCCTTTGAGTACTCCCATCGTATCCAAAGATAGATACAGATGTGTGGCTCAGTTTGCTGGGTGGGATGCCCAACTCTTCAAGAGCCGATGTGGAGATAAGGTTGAGTGCAGAACCTGGGTCGATCTGAACTCTATGCATAGGCATTTCCTTGATATACCCTGTGAAGTACAGGGGTCGGTTATGCCTGGTTTCGCCAAGTAGGAGGTCGTCCTTTGTGAAGGCGATGGTTGCACTGGCTGCTTTTTTAACCGAGAGGCATTCAATGCATGATCCCTCAGTTTTCTTCTTTTCTCCCTTTGAGGAGGCTTCTGAGTTTTTGACCCGGTAATCCATTTCAATTTGGAGGACTTGCGGGGCATGTTTGTCGACATCCTCATTCAGTTTTTGTAATTCTGAGATGAGATTATCACGAGTGTGCGGAGACATTCGCAACAAATCTAGGATGTGCAGACGTGCAGGTATGTGCTTGAAGTGTTCAATCAAGTCATACTTGAAAGCCTCCTTAGGGCCTGCATGTTCATCATTGTTGCCACTAGGGGCGCTTACAACATCTTTTCCCGAAGGATTTACATATGTAAAGGAAGATTGGTTGTAATTTTTGTGGTAGTCCCGGCCAGAGCGGGTGCCTCTACCAACTTCGAGAGCTTCTTGAGAAGGGTCTTCGTTTGGAAGATTGTCTTCAGGATCAAGAGGCTGTCGTTTTTCATTTGCTGAGGATGCATCAGCAGCAGAGTTACCATCCTCAGTGATTGTGTTGCATGGAGCATTTTCCGGGAACAAGTCCTGAACAGCATCCAGCAATCTTTCTTCTTCGTTGACTAATTCATCGTCCCAAGCATCAATGGCTGGGAATTCTTCAGTCAGGAAGGGTGTGAACTTTGAAGTCACAGTCTCAGGAGAAGA
Organism: Litsea cubeba; assembly: GCA_012931725.1. Taxonomy (NCBI): domain Eukaryota; kingdom Viridiplantae; phylum Streptophyta; class Magnoliopsida; order Laurales; family Lauraceae; genus Litsea; species Litsea cubeba. The sequence continues at coordinate 50,675,165 of CM022944.1, forward strand.
AACCTGAGAGGGTGTCATCTCAGTGAAAGTCACGTGAGACGAGGTGGCTCCAGAAGATACATTGCTAGGCGTCGCCGGAGTGTAAGTGCTCTCATCAGACGATGCTTCGGAAGAGCTATAATCCCGAATTATCACATTACAGGAAGCTCTGACGGGAGACGTTGCCTGATCGGAGTCAGACTCATCCTCGGATGTGAGAGGATCGTCTACCCAGCAATTTTCTCCATTTTCAGGAGTTAAGGGAGGATGTACCTGGTGGTCTTCAGGGACTTCAGGCTCTGGATTGCGAGGAGGCTCGTTGACGCGTTCTTGCTCTTGTTCTAGAGCGAGTCGCTGCAAGATCCTTGCATATTCTTCAAGATCAGGCATGGGAGCCGAATCTTCTTCTTCATCATCTCTTTGTGGCTCAACATTGTTGATTTCCACTGGAGTGATGAGAGGTGTTGGGTCAGCAGCATTTTCTTGTACAGCCTCTTGGTCTTCTTCATCATCAGACCAGGATCCTTGTGGCTGTAGGGGGTTATACCAGATTACTGGCATAAGATGAGACTCAGGAACCCATTCTTCATCGAAGAGATATTCTCCTGTTTCAAGGGATTCCTCCCACTCATCTGTGTAGTTGGGTTCGAATCCATCATCGGTGTCGCTGGACTCGTATCCATCAATGGAGAATCCAACTACCGAATTGCAAGAGTATGATGTCTCCTGCATGGCTTCTCTGAATTGAGGTGGCATGAAATCACTGAGAGTGAATTTCCTTACCCCCTTTGAAGTCTCTGGAAGGGATGTTTTTGTTACCTCCAGTGAAGCGGTAGAGGAAGCCTCTGCCTTTTCTTTGACCTCTAGTTTTGGCTGGGTCTTCTCTTGCCGTTTGAGCTTGAGGAGATGTTTCCTAGCCTGCCTTCGCTGTCGAGCTGTAGGCTTTATTTTCACGACCTCCCAATTTTCATCTTCCAGGAGATCGGGATGTACCCATATCGGTTGTCCGTCTGGTGTCGGGTAAGGAACCAGTTCCTCGGACGCTTCGATTGAGTTTATCACCTTGAAGGAAGTAGTGATCTTCTTCTTCGGTGATCTTGATGTTTGTCCACATGTCACCATGTTGACGGAGGCAGACCCATAGTTTTTGTCAAAGGTGATGACTCCGTTTTCCACATCTCATTTATTTTCTCTCTCACAACGAAGCATTGATTGAGAGGATGCGAGATCATCTGGTGGTATGGACAGTACCGAGGATCGTTGGTTTTGCCAACATCACCCGGTCTTTTTGGTTCAGGCAAGGTGAGCTTGCCATTTGCCACAAGAGCCCCGAAGATTTCATCAACATCTTCATCAAACGGGTATTTCTTCTCTACTCGTTCTTTGAAGGCATCAGAGAGTTCAGGTCTCTTACCAGCAGCTTTGTTTTCAGCTTTCTTTGGTGGCTGAGGAGCTGGCTTGGTCTGCACATTGAGGACCTCTTTCTTCTTTGGTTTAGAGGTTGCAATGGCGGTTGGCTCTTTTCTTGATGATTTCTGACTGTTGAGGTCTTTAATCACCGTTTCAGCTTCCATGGAAGCTTCTAGGAGTTCTCCCAGGTTTTTTGATTTGTTGCCGATGATCATGGAGCGGATTCTGGCTCTCATGTTGTTTCGGCAGATGTCGACTAGCGACGCTTGTGGCAATACATCAGAGCATTTGTATGCCATTGCTTTCCACTTGTGAATGAAGTCATATGTTGATTCATTCTCCCCCTGTTTTAGGCTGCACAGCTGAGCCATAGTAGCGGGATGATCCTCACCTTTGAAGTGAGTCAGGAAGCGTGTCTCTAGCATGGCCCAATTTTGGATTGAGTCCTCCGGCAGAGTGGAGTACCAATCGAAGGCCGTACCTTTTAGGGTACTTGCAAAGAGGCGGATCTTGAGTGCATCTTGATCCGCGATAGCTCCCGTCAGGATCTTGAAGTGGATGACGTGCTGTCTGGCTGATCCTTTCCCCGTATATGTTTGGAGAGTAGGATGCTTGAATTTGGTGGGGAACGGGACCGAGTCCATCCATAAGGGATATGGTGGCTTGATCCCATGCTCTTTGAGTATATCCTCTTCTTTTGCTTTGGCGAGGATACCGTCTACGTCCTTTTTGGTAAGGGCGCGTGACTCATTTTCTTCTCTATTTACCTCGTCGTCTTGATGATTCGGAGGAGGTTCATTGTTCGCCTGATTTTGGAAGGCGAGGAGAAGGTTTTCCATCAGAGTTTCAATCCTCTGCTGGCCCTGTTCCAACTGCTGGATGCGGGTGATCGCATCTTCTGGAGGTGGATTGTGGGGTGGTGGCTCAGAATTTGTAGCCAGGACATTCATCCTTCGTGATTCGAACGAAGAAACTGTCCTGGTGACTGAGCTGGGGCTCATTCTTTTCAAAGAGGAGCTTGAGGAAGGATCACTCTGCTGTCCTTTGCTTGAAGGAGCAGGGGATTCTTCTGAATGTCTTCTTGTCCTTGAGACGCTGCGGGTCATTGGACGTCGGACATGGATTTTTGTTGCTGATTTTTGGCGCCTTCTGGTTTTTTCCAACCATATGGACGGCAGCAACTTGGTTGGGTCTTTCTTTTTCGACCCATTTAGGGAGAGACTTGAAGTGTGGGAGGCTGAGTCCTTTGCTTCTGTAGTCTCTTTTGTCTATACGATGCGCGGCGGCGTATACGACGAGCAATTTGAGCTTCGGTCAGCTCTGACTGGGCTCTGACGATGAAGGATGTGCTCCCTCGGGCGCAGCAGCCGAGTCTGTCTTCTTTGTAGCTGGGCAAGGACAGGATGCGAACCCTATCCTTCGCCAGTTGCAGCGAAGCTTTGAATTTGTGAAGTTCGGCCCCTGTAGATATGAAGGGTCGAACTGCAGATTTGTAGGCCTTAGCAGATGCTTGTGGAGGCCTTGTGATGCATGACTTGATTTTGGGCTTGTAGGAACAAGCCGGCTCATGCTGGGATGACTTTGAAGTCAGGTTGGAGATGGGTCTCTCCTCTTTCATGTAAGCAAGAGGATAGAACTGGTTCTCCTTGAGTGGGGCCAGGAATGCTGGCTTAGTGGATGCCTGGGACCTTCTTTGTTTTGGTGAAGGTCTTGGGGACCAAGTCTTGGGGTAGACCTGGTTGTTTGCAGGTTGAGGCTTCGTGGGGCTGCCACGGGCTTCAGGCCTTTTTGTGCTCGCCTTTGGTGTCACGGTAGTGACACGTTGAGAGGCGAGTTTCTGCTTCTTGGAGGGAGCAGCTTGTTCCTCAGGAAGTGGGAATGGTCCCAGCGTCCCGAAGACGATAGTCCGGGGAGTCGAGGTCGACCCGGAGTTCACAGAGTTGCCGAGGGAGTTGACGCTTCGGCAGCTGATGGGGCGCTTGTAGGTGCGCGTGGTTTGCTTCTGTTGAAGCATGAGTTGGTGCTTGCTTTCGTCGAAAGTAATGGTTAGTGAAGCTGCCATTGTTAGTTTTTTTCGAAAATTTCTGAAACAAGACCACATCCATTAGTAATCACAAGAATATAATGATCATAAATGGGAAGTTCTATGGTTTCGTCTTTTCAAATTGCTCGAGGTAGATGACCCAAGCAATATGAGGAAGGCAAAATGCCACAGAGGGTACAATTGTTCTGATCGTAGGTGTGGTAAGCCCGGAATGGGCATCCCAGTGACTGCTAGAAGCAATTGTGAACTTAAATTCGACTTATCGAGAAGCAGAGCTTGCTCGAGGTAAGAAGAATATAAAGTTGGAGTTACAGATGTGCCGGTCGCAATACAGTAGACCCTGAAAGGGCGTACTAGTACCGCTAGACACAAATGTTTTGAGACCGCATCTATGAGATGAGATTCTCTGTTTTGAAAGGTCAAGATTGGATTCATCAAAGAGAGCAGATGGTATTCCAATCTGAACACGGGCTCAGCGATTTCCGCGAGCGCCAGTGCTCAGAAAGAAATGAACCATGATTTCTCGGATCTGAATCTAAAAATGACGAGTTTTTTTTTTGAAAGGCCAATATCGGGTTCATCAAAGAGAGCAAAAGGCACTCTAATCTGAACACGGGCTCAGCGATTTCCGCGAGCGCCAGTGCTCAGAAAGGAGAAGACCAAGATTTCTCTAATCTAAACCCAAAATGACGGAAGTTTTTTTTTTTTGAAGTTTTTTTTTTTTTTTTTTTGAAGATTTTTTTTTTAAAAAAAATCTTTTTTTTTTATTTTTTATTTTTTTTTTAAGATTTTTTTTTTTGAAAAATTTTTTATTTTTTATTTTTTATTTTAAAATTTTTATATTTTTTTTTTTATTTATATTTTTTTATTTAAAAGACGAGAGAGTACACATAGGCCTCCTAACCCGGTCTTATGAAATCTTGATTGATAGAATTGCCCCCAGGTAAGGGTAGGATTACTTAATGAACCCGTTTGGAGGACCCTTGCCTAGAACAGTCAAGCTGTCTCCACACTCTGGACAAGGCTTTTCTTTGAATCAACCATGATCAAAGAACACAGTTGGTTTAACCTTAGTGGTCTATGTCTTTTTTTTATATATTTTTTTTATTTTATTTTTATGAATTCATCGAAGAGAAACCATGGCCCAAAACCTTAGTCGAACAGGCTCAACATTTCTGCAAGCGCGATGAACGATAGGAACAGATCAAGGTTTCTCAATTTTGAATCCAAATTGAGAAATCCAAATTTTTTTTTATTTTTTATTTTTTTATATATATATATATTTTTTTTTGATTTTTTAATGAACTCATCGAAGAGAAACCATGGCCCAAAACCTTAGTCGAACAGGCTCAACATTTCTGCAAGCGCGATGAACGATAGGAACAGATCAAGGTTTCTCAATTTTGAATTCAAATTGAGAAATCTAAATTTTTTTTTATATATATATATATATTTTTTTTTTGATTTTTGATGAACTCATCGAAGAGAAACCATGGCCCAAAACCTTAGTCGAACAGGCTCAACATTTCTGCAAGCGCGATGAACGATAGGAACGGATCAAGGTTTCTCAATTTTGAATTCAAATTGAGAAAATAAATTTTTTGTTTTTTTTTTTTAAATTTTTTTTTTTTGAAAAGAGAAAGAATGGAAATAAATTCAAAGAATTAGAAATTTCCAAACAAAAAATCTCATCTCATTTTTTTTTGCAGAATTCAACATAGGCCACCAATTATAAAGTAGCCAAGGAATCAAGAAAAGAAATATAAGCATAGAGCAAAATATATGATATGCAAATATTTCATTTCTAGCATCGTGTTCTCAAACAAACGAGTCCCACCGGGTGATGCCAGCTTGATGGACCGCGCTCCTGCTCGGTTCCTACCGAGGTCGGCGGACGTGGGAGTCCGTTTGTTTCCGACCCTTTCGTAACCGGGGGGCAAGGGCGTGCATCAACATTTCTTTTTTTTTTGTGGGTGTGCCAGATTTTCTATTTTACTTGGAATTGCAAATGGTGATCCGGAGATCAACCTTCGCAAGTAAAAATGAAATCAACTTCTTTCAAGTTTTTCATTGCACATATATTTAATAAAAGAGACATTTTTCTTAGTTTGCCGTGAAAGGCGATTTTTTTGGCATTTATAGCCGATTTTGGCGTTTATAGCCGATTTTTGGCGTTTATAGCCGATTTTGGCGTTTATAGCCGATTTACAATCCTTATCAATAATGAAAGACAAGAATTGTGATTTTTGTCTCTTTTGAAAAAATACAAACTACAATGAAAAGCAAGAAAAGGAGGATCTAACTTCTCAGGAGATTGTGGAGGACTCGTTTAGATTGACGGTCGCAAGCCATATGTGGGCTTCGCCATCATCCATGCAGATGAGAACAGAGGATGCTATTTGATTCACTTGGCTTGGCTATAACCTCGGGTTTTTAGAAGACAAAGACCAAAGGAAGGTCCTATGTCCAATAAAAAACCGAGTAGACGGGCTGAAAAGCCACATCTAAGCCATTGGAGGCAGGAGGAGAAGGCAAGGACCTTGGGGGGGGTACCCCCCAAGGGACTTTTGTCACCTTGTCGCGGTGGCCGGTGTAGAACTTCCGCAGAGTTTTCTCTCTTTTTTTTTTCTCTGGATTTCTGACTGCTGTCTGATGTTTGTTGTGTGTTTTTCTGATCTTTCTGATGATCTTTCTTCTTGGAGAGCTCTCCTATTTATAGGCTTTTAGGTAGCCTTTTAGGTGGGTTTATGGGCTTTTAATGTCATTAAGCCACATAATGGGAGGAGTTACAAAATTGAATTGTTTATTTTGTAACTCCTTTTTCTTGGCTTCTGATTGGCCGGAGGAGATTGAGGGCATTTAATCGCCTTTAATCGCCATGATGGGAGGAGTTTCATGGGTTAAATGCCATGAATCTCTTGACTTGTAACTCCCGAATGCTTGCTTCTGATTGGGCCGTCCAAAGAAATGGATTAATGACTGTAATAAAGTTAGTCAATTAATCGCATTAAGTGGTCGCCGAGCAGCTGAAGAGTCGCGGGCCGTGCCACGTCTTTTGGGATTCTTCTGTCGATGATCATCGATGGATCTTCATGTAGATCGACATCAGATGACCATGTAATTTCAGGTGTTTGTTGCCAACAGCGGGTCGGTGCCATCTGTCCTGTCGATTTCTCGATCGGTCGGGTGGAAAGCACACTTTTTTTGGTTGACCGGGTGGCGATCAATACTGTCTTTGATACTCTTGATGATTTACCCGTGTTTTGGACGGATATCAGAGGACTTGGTGTCTCAAAAGCATGAATTTTGGAAAGTACCAGAGGCTGGACCCCTCGAATCGCGAAAAAAACGGCGAAAACCGGGGTTTCCGGGGCTTTCCCGGCGACCCCGGGGTCCATGGTCGCCGGCGACCCTGGCCCAGGGTCGCAGGGGCCTGCGACCTTGGGCCAGGGTCGCAGGGGCCTGCGACCCTGGCCCAGGGTCGCAGGGGTCTGCGACCCTGGGGGGGTTTTCCCCCTTTTTGGTCCCGTTTTGCGTCCGTTTTTGCCTTTTTTGATTCTTTTTTCTTCTGTACTTTTCTTTGACATTTTGATCATTTATTGGCCTGATTTCTTTGTAGGAAACCTGATGAGAATCCTTGCATTTTATTTTGCAAAGTTTCCAATTTCCTGAGAAAGCCGAAGACTTTGTCGCGCAGAGCTGCCGATTTTCCGTCAGAAGCTGAAACTGGGTCAAACGATGTCGGAATGACCTGAAATTTGGTTGTGAAGCCTGCTGAGCAATAAATAAGACCAACCATAGGCTTTTGTTTGAGTTTTGAAGCCGTTTGGGGTCCTATCACCTGTAGACTTGCTTTTTATTGCGATGAAGATGTCGCGGTTTGATGTGTGGTCAACCGACGTCCGATTGACTTGAAATTTGACAGGGAACCTATTGGAGTCATTTTAAGATGATCCATAGGTTCTGTCTTGGAAATCATGGTCCCGGAGAGCTTTACCGCCGAGAGGCTTGATTTGGCTGTCGGAGAAGCGAAGTTAGGCCAAATGATCTTGAAATGGCTTGAAACTTCTTGTGTACTCCTCTTTTGGCTGTCTGGATGAATCTTGCAGTTTTTGTTTGATTCTGACAAGATTTTATTTTTGGAAGCAGCATTGCCTATTTATGGCAGGTTGCGACTTCATGTAGCTCTTTGGATCTTGAAAAGGCAAAGTGACATTTTTGGTGTCAACAATGACATTCATGGCTTCATCTTGCAAGGTAGTTCTCAGAATTTTATGTAATTATGTAATTATAACATTCATGGCTTTGTCTGTGAGAAATTGACGAATAATTTGATCAAGTTTGGCTGAAACAACCCTGCCTTTGGCTGTTTTGTTTTCTTAGCGGAAATGGGGTGTTTTGGCTGAAATGGACCAAAATTTATATGGCAAGGAGTGAGAAGTGAGAATCACTTCCCAGGTATTGAGGGAAAGGAATTTGTGGAATTGCAAGGATTCTGCCTTCTTGTGTTTTTTTTTTTTTTCATTTCGCAGTGTTCCTACACTTCCCATAGGAAGTTGAAATCCTCTTTATCGAGGAAATGGTTTCATTTTTTATTCTTTTACATGTGGAATAAGTGTCGTACAAAACTAAGGAAGAGTGAGCTAGAGGAAAAATCTGAACAATTTTCCTGTCTCGTAATCCTCCAGGTGCACAAGCACACCTTAAAATGCACATTTGTATAATGAGGATTCCACTCTGCTGAATTCCTTTTTCATGCTGATGGAGAATCCCACACTCCAACCCACCATTGGATTTTGTTTTCCTCTCGATTGCAAAAAATTATGCCAGACTGTCTTTTCTTGGCAAAGTATCATTGCACCAAACTGTGGAAAATTGAGTTGCAGGGATAACCAAAGTCGTTTTCTCTATTTTGGAACTCTTGAGTTATGCAAATGTTCCTTTTCTATTGGATTCTTAGCTACTTCTAGTAAAATGGGAACACGAGAATATTCGAATGGCACGATGCCAAATGCCCCCCTTTTCTCTTTCTCTTTCCCTTCTCATTCGTCTCTCGCCTCAGGTGTGGCAATCGTCGTTCACTAGAGGGCACTGGAGAAGAGGCGTTAAGAGATCTTTGATTGCTATGGTGTGCAAAAAATAGAAACTAGAGAGAGAGAGAGAGAGGAGAGGCAAGATGTTGGAGAAGATTGGACTTCCTGTAAAGCCGTTAATGCGAGGAGTCAATTGGGTGGAGGACGCATCTCATTGTCAGGGTTGTTCTTCTTAGTTCACCTTCTTTAATCGCAAGGTTGGGTTGGACCTTTCTTTCCCTCATTTTCTTCATTTCTTCCATCACCCAATCGCCTCTCTTCATTACTTGATAGCAGCAATTGAAACCATGAGGAGGAAAATTCCAAGTTCCCAACAGTGCTCTTGACAACATTGACCAAGTGCCTTAAGAACAATAGACATCACACAAGTTAAGATTCTATATCTCTCGCCAAATTTAAGAATTTTGCAGCAGATTGAAGTGGCAGCTGGTAATATCCGAGCTATCCAGCATGACAAATGCTTTAAGAAAATGTGTTCGAACTCAAACAACCAACCAAGAAAAAAAAAAGGGTGGTGGGTGGGTTGGTATTTGGGTGGAGGGGTGGGGTTGGTGGTAGAAAATAGGCAGATCTCTAGGGTGTTTAGGGTCACAGTTCAATTCACAAACACTGTACTTGTCCTACTATAGTTTTTGTAAGTTACTTTTGCAAGGAAAACTAATATAGTTTCACAAGAGTTTTTGTCATTTTTATAATATTATACATATAAACAGGTATTTGGGAACATACATGACTGGAGTACTACCTATTGGACCAAACCCAAAATTGATTATCAATCAGGTCCAAAAAGAGGATCCATACCAAGACTGTTCAAGTCAGCTCACTTTCTTTCATGTGTCATGAAACATTTGATGATTTTCATTTATGCACATTGCTAGCTAAAGCATAAAGCATTTTGTCCATTAAATTGAAACCATTTTGCTTTGTAGTTCCATTTCTTTTATCGAAAATATGTGTTTTTGAGTTTTAATGAGAAAATAATATGGAGCAAGGACTCTTTTTTTTTTTTGAATGGTTACTTTCATTGAAAAAGAACAAGCCGTATAATTACTGACAAGAAAATAATATGGAGCAAGGACTTGCCATAGAAGAGATTTGTTATCAAGGTCTTGCTTCAGCACATCGCGGCCACACATTGTCACCAAGTCCAAAAATATGGCTTTATTCTCACAGCAGATGACAAGAAAATGCCTTCCTCTAGTGGACGAAGCAGAAGGGCTAAAAGCAGAGGGATGTTGATGGACAACTGAAGGAGGTTCAGCAGCTGCAGAGCGATTGTGCCAAAGTTGCCAAAAACGCACATCATCATCAAAAAAGCTGACCTGTTTAACACTTCAGCAACCATGGTCCAGCCCAATATGGGCTGATCTTCAGCATAATGTGACAAGAAGCCAGTGACATGTACGGAATAGATGAAGTCAAGCAAACAACAATACCTTCCCCCACGCATGGCCTCTGTGGGTTTCCCTCCGGGTTCTGTCAACCACGCAAATTGGAGGAAAAAGGTTTAGTCAAACAACTTAGCTCCCTTGCTTAAAAGAAAAGACACTCTAAAACCAAATGACCATATCATACAAAATTGATGGAGCACAAAATATTCATTACATGTTAAGATCCAGGTTCCCCTCATTCCACATTGAAAAGGGTCATCTAGCACCTTTGAATTATGGATATATGTGCACTTAGAAAAGCTGAATGCTTTATGCATCGCACAATGTTTAGGGACTCATAATTTAGCCCTAAATGTGTTAAGCATTGACAACTAGGGCTGTCTGCATGTCATATAAACTAAAAGCATAGTCTTTAATACAATTATACTTGTATAAGAACAACAAAGTTAGAATTCCATATTTCCACAACTCTAAGAAGTTACGGCTTCTAAAAAAGGACATTGAACGCTCAGATTTATACTCAGAGATTTTGATATTTCAACATTAACAGGTTTTTTCTGACACCCAAAAAAAAAGAAGCATAAAAACGGATTTTCTTTGTTTGGGTCTCAGCAAAATCAAGGCAGAGAAAGGGGAAAATTAGGCATTTTGTAAATCCCGAAGAAATCAAATCACAATCCCTCGAAATCCAAATGACCCAGATCACAAAATCCAGAGAATTCACCCGATTTGCTGAGCTTCTCTAGCTTTGCCCCAACCAAATGCCTTTCATCTACGCCACCAGCTTTCAGCTCATAAATCACCTACAAACAAGAACCCATAAATGATTAATCAAATCAACGACTTGCATCAGAGAGAGAAAGAGACAAATTCAAAGAAGAAGAAGATACACACCCGACGATGCTCCCAGTTCCATACGGATACATGATCCGATGCGTCTGCCGTGACGAGCCATGGATGCGTCGGATGGAGCTGGATCTTCACGATCTTGTCGTTTGAAGGACGAAATGCCCTCAATCGAAGCATCTTTTCGAGTGGAGGATTGAAAAAGATTTGAGGAAGTAGTGGAGACTAGTAGAGATCTGAAAGAGATGGAAGCAGATCTGCCATTAATGGATGGAAGTCTCCTGAGGAACGAATACGATGCAGGTCTGGTTTTTTTTGCTGTGAGATGCGTAGTACATTCGGGGCTCAGGGGTCGAGCCCTCAATGGGCTTTTGCTTTTGAGCTCAAAGTCTGAATAAGATGAACAACATACCTGACGATCCAATCGATGATGTCTCTCTCTCTCTAAACTGATTTAGGGAGTTATTCGACCTTCAAATAGGCAGGATGAGGGCAAGAGAGAGGAGGAAGCAGAGGAGAAAGAGAGAAAAGGCGGGAGAGGAGAAAGATGGCGAAGAGAAGAAGAACGAAATCATTCGATTGAGCTGTTAGAGTTATATAATTCCATGATGATGTCGTTCGCACAGCAAGGGTAAAAGCGTCTAAAAACGCTGTACGAACACCAAAATGGATATATAGATGTATTTCTGTTTAAAATGGGCGTATACCTGTTTTGCAACACTTTTTTTTGGTAAAAATCCCTTTAATTTTCTTATCTTAATATTTTATTTAATATACATGTTCCATCTCATGGTTAGAAATTCTCAAATTACAGTTTTCACTTATTTAAGTTAGTTTGATCCAAGTCTACATTCAGGTTCAAACGGGCCCTACATCCTAAATTTGAAATCCCATGAATAAAAAGGGAGGCCCGGTCTACACCTATTCATTTAAAAACACATATTTTTTTATTATTTAATCACTTAATTATTCATTCAAAGTGCACATCATGTTTTTGTTATTTAATAGCTTAATTATTATTTTTTTCATTTATAATGGAACGGTGATTTTGAGCGATTTACATCTTAAGATGTGGGCCCGTTGTTAGTCTTAAAAAATTACATAGGGCCCACCTTTAGAAATTATATCACACGTGAGATCCATCTTTATAAATTATAGCATGGGACCACACCTTTGAAAATTACAACTTGAGACCCACATTTATGAAATACAACATGCGGCCATGTTTAGAGGAATTAGATCATGGGCTACATTTCGTGCATGTAAGAGCGGGTCCCACCATTAAAAATCACAGTCGTGATCTCCCTTTAGAATTTTTTTTGTGGCCTCACTTTAAGAATAGTGCATGGGACTCACTTTTTTTTTCTACGTCGAAAGAGTTGGACGAGAAAAAAAAAAGTACGAAAAGAAACATAAACATATCAACTCAAATAAAATACCACAAAAATTGCAAGCCCTCCACCTAAAGACCCACCTTTATTATCAGAGTAGTCGGTAGCATTTGGTTCGCTGGAATGGTTATAGGTGGGAATGGAATGGAGACCGGAATGAGTCTGGAATGGAATGAGGCCGGAATAGTCATTACCATTCCAGCATTTGGTACGCTGGAGGAATCGACCCACTGATTCCTGTTCCGGTGTTTGGTACGCCGGAATGATGCCCGGAATGGAATAAATTTTACATAAGTATGACCAAAATACCCTTGTTAGATGATGTATGGATAATATTATTATTCTATAGGTGGGTCCCACACAAGTTTTTCTCTTTTAGAAGAGTACTAATAATATATAGATTATATTATTATTATCTAAGTGGGGCCCACATAAGTTGTCATTTTGTTCTTAATAATAATAATGTATAAATTATATTATTATTATATAGGTGGGGCCCACACAAGTTCTTCTCCTTTATAATCTTATAATAATAATAATAAGGGATTTTTACCAAAAAAGTGTTCTTATACTTGTATTATACGGATTTAGTGAGAAATACACGGTAATGCCCATTTTGGTGTTCGTATGTTGATTTTTGACATTTACCCTTCCCTCTTCGAACGACATCGTCATGCGCTTTGAAAATTTCCCACAAACGAAAACCCTTCTTGCTCAACCAACATCACTGTCTGCGATTCTTCTGCTCTCTCGACCCGACCAAGAGCGAAGGAGGAGAAGGAGAAGAAGAATAGAAGAGGAGAGAGATGAAGGAGGAGGAGCAAGATCTATACATACATCCTTGAGAAGATCTTCCAACAAGTAGAAGAAGAAGAAGAAGAAGAAGAAGAGGAAAGATGGGAGATTACAACGACGCGATGATGCGCAACAATAACGTGGCCGTACAAGCCCTCACCAAAGCGCATAATCGAGTCAGCATCCTCCAATTGAAACTGGTATTGCTTTCATCTCCTTAATCTAAACAGATTGAATCCTATGTTCTATAGATATGTATGCTTTGTTTTGTTTTCTTGATTCTCAAATCCTCTAAGACCTAGTTTCTTTGAGAAGAAAAAAAGGGCCTGTACTTTAGGAATAGAATATTAGAACCCAAGACTTACAAAGTGTAGCCTAAACTTTAGGATGAGAACTTTAGAACCCAAGTCCCAGAAAGTTAGGATCTTTGAACATAGATCAAGGGACAATACATACAAGAAAAAACAAATCCAACCCAAATCACCAATAAGTTGCTTAATATCATGTTACAATTTTTTCTTCCATCTCCTCTCTCAATAAAAACACCCATCCTAGAGACCTTAGCTGATGGCAACAGTGAATGACTGACTGGCGGATTGGTGAATAAATGGATGAGTGATTTTTTGGACAATAATATAACAGATTACTAACCTCACCAAAGTATAGGCCTCGTGGGTGGTTATTGAAAAACAAGAAAACCCCAAAAAGGAAACAGTAGGTGCAATTGTTTTTGAATGGCTTTCTTTTTTTGTCAATTTTTTAAATCTTGTCTTTGGGAAAAAAATGAAGTCTATATTAGTACACTGTAATAGAGTCTACTCATCTGCCTTCTTTTTTCTCATCTCTTTTTTTTCCCTTTACTCAGCCTTGCTTCTCTTTTTGCAGATGTATCGAACTGTCAAAACCACTAACAAACCTGCGGCTTCCTCAGGTAATTCGCATTGCTTTAGATAGCATTCACTTCTTTCAATAGCTTTTAACCCCATTTTTTTCTGAATAGTCACTAATAACGTTGTGCATCATGCACATATGTAAGCCCAAGCCCGGCCAAGTAAATCCTCAGGCCTCAAAATGTTGGTTTCAGATAATTTGTGGGTTTAAGGTGTCCTAATTGGTGGGTTTGTTCTGATTGATGGGTATTATTTAGGTCTTATTGAGTGTGTTGGGATGTTTTGAGTTTTTTGGATGAGTTTGTGAGAGGATCTATTTGGTGCTTTTGGGGGTTATATTTGTGTGGGGAGATTTTCAGAACTCCAGGATTACGCTAATCACAGCCATCAGATGAGACTAACCATTCTCACGTGCCATCCGCGTGCCGCCCACGTGGCACCAGATTCACCCCGGCTACCAGGACAGGGGCTCCGGCCGAAGTCAAGCAGGTCCGGACCGCTAGCGCCGAGCTCGGCTACTCCATGTGCCCACCTCGGCAGAAAGCTCCACCTCGGCCAAAGGAGCCGGGACGAAAGCCGAAGCAGGAAAGAGCCTCCACTCGCACCCCTCATCCCCCATGTCATCAGGCACGTGGAGGAATAGGGGCGGGAGCTAGTGAGACAGATGCGACATCCAGCCGTTCACAATCTTCGCCAGATCACTGACAGGGCGGCATCCAGCGGCTGAAGCCACATCAGGGCGAGGCCCGAGGGCGGATCTGATGGTACCCCAACCGTCAAAGGCGTCCAACACAGTCTGGCCCAACAAGACGCGCATTTAATGCGACGTGGGCTGATCCGACTGGCATTAAATGCATAGTGGGCTGGATTGGACCGCATTAATTATTTTGTGGGCTGATCATGACTTCCAGTCGAGTCATGGGACCCATGCCAGGATATCATCCGAAGATACGACCCAAGCCTCTATAAATAGAGCCTCATACCACCAGCAAGGTACGCACAATCCAACCCACAGAGCCGTTACTCTGCCTCTCTTCTTCCTCTCCTTCCATTGTTCCAGTTCACTCACTGACTTTGGCATCGGAGAGCCTTGCGCCGCCCAGGCCAGGGTCCTCTGACCGTTTGCTCTTCTCTTTCAGGCTTTCGGACGGTACCTAGTCATCACCACCTTGGATAAGTCCTCTAAGGCTCCCCAGTTATTGTGGGTCATTATTTTCTGCACCTACAATTGGCGCCGTCTGTGGGGAAGTAATATCCCAACCTTCCCAACCTTCTCAACCTCAATCTCCCAGAAATTATGCCTCCGAAAGCTAGGAAGGGCGGAGAATCTTCGAGAGCAGCGCTCGAGCTGCCGGCACCGTCGACGGACGTCGCTCCTCAGGGGCGGTCCCGAACGGTGCATGGCATATCTGCAGGCGAGGGCCGCTTAGGCTCGCAGCTCTACGTCGAGGTCCCCCTCCAAGAGGGACTCGAGGCCTCGTTCTCAGCAGACGAAGTCACGCCACCCCGACACGACGAGCGTCGGCATGAGCGTCCTCGCAAAGATAAAGCCGTTGCCATGGAAGAGACGCGTCGAGTTCAACCTCCTGCCGCTGGAGGAGATGTCGCAGCTCAAAATGCTCTCCTCCAAAAGTAGGAGCGGTTAATCCGCGAGCTCCAGCAGCAGCTGAGAGCAGCGCAAACTGCCTCGTTGAGGCAGGTCTCTGATCCTCAGGGAAAGAAGAGGGACGACCCGAGCAGGGCAGCCTAGCCTCCTCGTGAGGATCTGAGAGACCATCTGGACCACAAGCGAAGCCAGATCCATGATGAAGGCTCGAGCAACAGCCGAAGTCATCGTAGCCGCGATGGCCAAACCCATAGCCATCACAGCCCGAACCACTCCAAGCGAAAGCCAAGAGCGCAGACTCCAGAAAATGACGACGAGCAGGAGCGATTCGACAAACGCATCAGGTTGGCTTTTCAGCACAACTTGGATGTGCGGGACCAGAAACAGATCTGTGGCCACACCGATCTGGGGGCCTCACCCTTCACGAGGGACATCGAGCGCACCCCCTTGCCCAAAAGGTTCTCTGTCCCGCGGTTCGTCCCCTACGACGGACTGTCCGATCCATCCGCTCACCTCCGTCACTTCTCCCAGAAGATGTCCATCTGGGGAAACGAGGGCCACCTCAACTGCAAGATCTTCTCCTCCAGTTTGGGTGACCTCCCTCTGAAGTGGTTCTGCACCCTCCCAGAGAAGTCAGTTTCGAGTTGGAAGGAACTCCAACTCTCCTTTCTAAAGAAGTTCCAAGCTTACAGCGTCGTCCCCAAGACAGAGGGGGACCTTTTCGCCCTGAGAATGAAGCAGGGTGAGAGCCTCGCCAAGTTCGTCCGACGATTCTGGGCGGTTTACAGCCAGGTCGAGGGCACTAGGGAGGAGATAGCAATCTTCGCCTTCCAACGTGCCCTGATCCCCGGCCACGACCTCCGGAAGGACTTGGTCGGAGACACCCCAGAATCCATGCCAGCGCTAATGTCCCGGATAAAGCGCTTTATCGCCCGGGAGGAAGATGAAATCCAGGCCCGGGAAGAGGACGAAAGACCGGAGCCCGAGCACAAGAGCAGCCAGCCTCGGCAGAGAGGCGGGAGGCCCTTTCAGAAGCAGGAGCCCAAGCAGGCCTGGGCCGCCAGTTCGGCGAAGCCTACGTCGTCCCGATCTGGGGGCACCTGGAGGCCCAGACCTCCCACCAACGCCGGTCAGAGCGTCAACGTCGTCTTCAACGAGCCGATATACCATATCCTGAACAAGATAAAGACCAAGCCGTTCTTCAAGTGGCCTCCGCCCTTGAGGAATGAGCCCACCTCCGGCAGCCGAAGCAAGCTCTACTGCTCTTACCACAAAGGTAACGGGCACAAGACCGAGGACTGCAAGTCTCTGAGGTGGTACCTGGAGAAGCTAGCCGGCGAAGGCCACATTCCAGAGTTCGTCAAGGCAGAAGATGCTGCCGGCAGCGAAGGCCGAGTTCACCAGAGCGCGGCCCGGGATCCAGACAGTGAGGATTCCGAAAAGATCATTAACGTGATCCATCTGGCATCCTCAGTTCCCTCTCCCTCGTCTCGTGGGGGCTCGCGGGCCCGCGCCGAGGCCAGCGAGCGTCGCATGGGAAAGAGGTGATGAAAGCCGAGCTCGCACCGGCATCCAAGAGAGCTCGCCGCGACCGACCCATGATCTCGTTCTCAGATAAAGATCTAGAGGGAATCCAGCTTCCCGACAATGACCCCCTGCTCCTCACAATAAAGCTGAGGGACTTTACCGTGAAGAGGATCCTCGTCGACTCCAGCAGCTCTTCCGAGGTCCTCTACTACGAGTGCTTCAAGAAAATGAACCTCACGGAAGCATACCTCACGGAGGTCCGTGCACCCTTGCTAGGGTTGTCCGCCATGCCAGTCTATCCCAAGGGTAGGATCACCCTGGAAACCCGAGTCGACGGAGCCTCCGTGTTGGCCGACTTCCTGGTCGTGGACGCCCCTTCTCCCTACAACGTCATCTTGGGCAGAACGTGGCTCCACAAATTGGAAGCAGTCCCTTCTTCCCTCCACCAGAAGCTGAAGTTCGTCCTCGAGAGCAAGGAGGGCAAAATGGAAGTGGTCACAGTAGAGGGAGACCAGCAGCAAGCTAGGCAGTGCATGCTGGCCGCAGTCCCAGCAGAGAAAGAACCAGAGCGCGTCAACCTCGCCAAATTCGAGAAGGGGCTAGATGAAATCGGCCGAGACCCCGAGAAGAAAAGCATTGAGGACCTGGCCGAGGTCAGGCTGAACTCGGCAGACCCAGATAGGTTCTTCCTGATCGGCACCCAGCTACCAGACAAAGAGAGAGCCGAGCTCTCAAGGTTCCTGATGCAGAACGTCGACGTCTTTGCTTGGAGCCCAAACGAAATGCCTGATTCCACTACACGAGCCTGACGAGGAGAAAACGTCATTCATAACCCCCCGCGGCACTTACTGCTACAAGGTGATGCCCTTCGGGCTAAAGAAAGCGGGGGCGACCTATCAGCGCCTCGTGACAAAGATGTTCCAGGCTCTGCTCGGCTGAACGGTAGAGGTGTACATCGACGACATGGTCGTCAAATTAGTGCACTCCAGCGACCACCTAGCGAACCTCGGCCAAGTCTTCGACATCCTTCGCGCCTACAAGCTCAAGCTAAATGCCTCCAAGTGCGCCTTCGGCGTAGCCTCTGGAAAGTTCCTCGGCAGCTTGGTAACGCGGAGGGGGATAGAGGCCAATCCAGACCAGATCACCGCGATCCAGGGCATTCTGAGCCCCTCTACCACGAAAGAAGTCCAGAAGCTCACAGGAATGGCTGCAGCACTCAATCGTTTCATTAGCCGGTCATCAGATAAGTGCAGGCCTTTCTTTCAGCTTCTAAAGAAAATTTTAAAATTCCAGTGGACTCCTGAGTGCGACCAGGCGTTGGCCATGCTCAAAACCTATTTGATGTCACCACCCTTACTCTCCACCCCAACTCGGGGGGAGATTTTGTATTTGTATCTCGCGGTCTCGGATCACGCAGTGAGCTCCGTCCTCATCAGGGAGGACGAGGGAGTTCAAAAACCAATTTATTATACGAGCAAGACCCTGCTCGATGCCGAGACCAGGTACCTTCTATTGGAGAAGCTTGCGTTGGCTCTCGTCAGTGCCTCCCGCAAGCTCTCCCATTATTTCCAATCCCACACCATTGTGGTGATCACGGAGCACCCACTCCATTCAATATTCAAGAAGGTTGACTTTTCAGGGCGAATATCAAAATGGGCAGTTGAGCTGGGGCAGTATGATATACAGTACCGTCCCCGAACTGCGATCAAAGCCCAGATTCTGGCGGACTTCATCATTGAGTTCGTCTCGCCCAACTCGGCTCCGACCCAGCTCGGCACGGAACTGGGGGGCACAGGGCACGAGCCAGAGCTGACCGAGGTCGAACAGTCCCCCGCCTCGGCATGGAAAATCTTTGTCGACGGATCGTCCACCTCCAATAGAGCTGGCGCCGGCATAGTCCTCCAATCGCCAGAGGGTCTGGTCATACAGCAGGCTTTCACCTTGGACTTCAAAGCAACAAACAATGAGGCAGAGTATGAAGCACTGATAGCAGGGTTGAAAAGCGCCCAAATCCTCGGAGCCCAGTATCTGGTGATCTTCAGTGATTCTCAACTGGTAACTAGCCAGCTCGCTGGAGACTACCAGGCCAGGGACGACAGGATGGCGGCCTACTTAGCCCTTGCGAAAAAACTGCTGTCTCATTTCCAGAAAGCCGAGGTCAGGCGGGTATCCCGAGATACCAACACGCACGCTGACGCGCTTGCCAGCCTAGCTTCCGCTGTCAAAGCCGGAAAGAAAAGGACCGTCGAGGTTGGGTCGATATCAAGGTCAAGCTTAGAACTCCATTCATCTCGGCTTGTCCTCTGTGCTGACCTCGGCCCAAGCTGGATGGACCCGATCATCGCTTACTTGAAAGATGATCAGCTCCCCGAGGACAAGACTGAAGCCCACCGAATCAGACTCAAGGCAGCTCGATTCTGGCTCTCTCCCGAAGGCAAACTCTACAGGAAATCCTTCACAGGTCCATACCTCCAATGCGTCCACCCGAGCAAGGTGGATGACTTCCTATATGAGATCCACGAAGGAATCTGCGACAGTCACATAGGAGGTCGATCACTGGCCTACAGAGCAATAAGCCAGGGTTACTGGTGGCCCTACATGCAGAAGGACATGCAGGTGTACGCCAGGAAGTGCGAGAAGTGCCAGAAGTTCTCCCACTCTCTCCATCAGCCAGCGCAAGATCTGAGTCCCCTCTCTAGTCCATGGCCCTTCGCTCAATGGGGCCTGGACATTATGGGGCCTCTTCACCGAGCACCAGGGAACAAGAGATGGCTGATAGTCGCTACAGACTACTTCACAAAATGGATAGAAGCTGAACCGTTGTCCTCCATCACGGACAGGGACTCCAGGAACTTCGTTTGGAAAAACATCCTAACGAGGTTCGGCATCCCCAGGACCCTGATTTCGGACAACGGGACCCAGTTCGACTCCAAGTCCTTCAAAGACTTCTGCCAACAACACGGTATCAGAAACCATTACTCCACTCCGGCATATCCGCAGAGTAATGGCCAGGCCGAAATCTCTAACAAAGTGATCCTGGACGGCCTGAAGAAGCGACTGGACAAGGCAAAGGGAAGATGGGTAGAAGAGCTTCCGAGCGTGCTATGGGCATACAGAACAACTCCAAGGAGGTCCACCTCGGCGACACCTTTCTCTCTGGCCTACGGGATGGAGGCGGTCATTCCTTTAGAAATCGGCCTTCCCACCCTGAGGACAGAGCTGGTCGACCAAGGCCGAAATGAGACGAACCTGGCAATGGAGCTGGAGCTGGCAGACGAGCGACGAGAAGCAGCAGCCCTGCGACTGACCGACTATCAGCAACGGTTGGCCAGGGCATACAATCAAAATGTCAGAGAAAGAAGTTTCTCCGTGGGAGAGTTGGTTCTAAAAAAGACCCTGCCAGCTGACAAAGAACCAAACGAAGGGAAGCTGGCCCCGAACTGGCATGGCCCGTTCAGGGTAGTCTCACTGGCAGGAAGATCAGCCTACAAGCTCGAGGACTTAGAGGGCAAGCCACTGTGAGGCCGTGGAATGCATCCCACTTAAAGAAGTTCTATTTCTAAAGATGTAATGAATCTCAGAATCAATGAAAGCAGCTTTCGCCCTACCATCAATCTGTCATCTCTCTTTGATTGACTCCGGCAGCTCTGGGTCTACCGCCCTGGAAAAGGCTTCGAGTTCCTACACTCAGTCGTTTCCTAAAGCTCTGGGTCTACCGCCCTGGAAAAGGCTTCGAGTTCCTACACTCAGTCGTTTCCTAAAGCTCCGGGTCTACCGCCCTGGAAAAGGCTTCGAGTTCCTACACTCAGTCGTTTCCTAAAGCCCCGGGTCTACCGCCCTGGAAAAGGCTTCGAGTTCCTACACTCAGTCGTTTCCTAAAGCCCCGGGTCTACCGCCCTGAAAAAGGCTTCGAGTTCCTACACTCAGTCGTTTCCTAAAGCCCTGGGTCTACCGCCCTGGAAAAGGCTTTGAGTTCCTACACTCAGTCGTTTCCTAAAGCCCTGGGTCTACCGCCCTGGAAAAGGCCTCGAGTTCGAACACTCGGTCGATTCCGAAAGTCCGGGTTTATACACCCCTCAAAGACCGTTGCCGAACTCATGCTCGCACAGCCGAGACCAGCGGGATTCTGGATCCACTTCGGCGCAAGGCAGTTCGTCTCGGCCAATGCTAGCCATTTCGGCCAAGGTCAGTTGTTAAGAAAGAAAGAGCAATGCAAGCACCGAAGTGCAAAAAAGCAGCACAGAAGTACAAGTGTTACAAGACAGTGCGAAAGAAGTAAAAAAGAAATACAAAGACACTGTACACAGATTGAGTGATCACAAAACTCTACAAAGGTTACAGAAAAGAAAACAAAGTACAGAAAGGAGGCTCGCAGTCCTCTAAAAATAGAAAATGGAATAAAGACTGGGAGGCTCTGATCTTCACTGACTCTTCAGGCTGCAGGCTCGAAGACGCCGGTCCGCTGCTTGGAGGTTCTGAGGGATCCTGAATTTCACAGAGCTTTATAATACGCTTTGGTTGGTCAGACCAAAGCATTCAGGAACCCCTCCAGTTCGGAGGCCCTGGACCTCGCTGAGCTCTTCAACAACCTCCGGTCAGTGAGACCAAAATTTGAAGAGCCCCCAGGTCCAGCGGGCCTCAATCCCACCCTCGGCTCCGCGGTCCTGATATACCGCAGGGGGCTCACAGGGAGCGCGATGTCACGCAAGACCCTGCAGGACCGCCAAACGCAGAGGGCGCCACCATCCCACAGTTGCAGAAGACTCCCCTGCAACCGGACCAGGGACGGTTGGCCATGAACCCGCGTTCAGAGAGCGCGTGGTCCACGGGGAATTCCTTCAGAGAGCGCGCAGACCACGATGGGCCTCCCCCCTCGGAGAGAGCCGTCCTCAGGCGCAGGGGTTCCCCCCGGATCGAATATTTCCGAAGGTCTGCTGAACATGGGTCCTACGTCTATGTGAATTAAACTATCCTAATTCCTTTTCTTTTCCTCTCCCATGGCGAGCCTACCACCTCTACTTATAGGAAGAAGAAGGGCTCAGTCTCCGAAGGAAGTTATGGGGCGAAGTCTCCCACGCGTTACATGGGACGCACGTCTTCCTGTCTGTTGACCAGCGATCCCTATGGCGCCACGTGGAGACGTTCGCCCGTTTCCCTCATCGGCCGTATCACCATGCTTACTACTATTTATGGTTTCCGGAATACGGAGAATCGGCACAGATAGCTATGAAGACCGTTCGGCTCTCTCTCGGGTCACGCATCACATTAAAGGCATTCAATATCACACCCAGAAACGAAAGAGAGAAAAATGCACAAGTAAAGAAGCCCCATTTTTCATTAAAAGCGAAGAGTACTACAGGCCCGAAAGCTATTTACAAGAAAAGAAAGGAAAGGCTATTGCGGCTTCGGCGACTCCACCAGGTCGATCACCGCGTCTGATGGACCAGCAGCATCGGCCGCGACCGTAACCTTGCTTGGAGTGTCGCCGGCGGAAGAAGCTTTGACCGGTACCTCACCCGAAGCGGGGGCAGAAGAGGCCTCGCCTTGAGGCGCGGCCGAAGCATCGCTGGCAACCGGGGCGTCGCTCGGGGCCGGGGCAACTGGAGCGGCATCCGGAGCGGGAACGACTGCAGGGGCCTCGACTGGAGCATCATCCGGAGCGGGAACGACTGCGAGGCTCGGCTCAGGAGCCGGGTCTGAATACTTCGGCAGGTCCCGATAGACAGGGTGGTCTTCAAGAACCCCCGCACGCCACAGTGCGGCCAAGCATCCTTCCTCGAACAGAATGGAGGTGATTTCCTCCACCTGCTTCTCATACAGCTCTGTGGCATGGTCCACCCCATTCTGGAAAGCGGATTGGGCCTTGGACAGAAGAGAGGCCTTCTCCTTTTCCAGCTCGGCATTCGCCGTCTTCAACTTCTCTATTTCAGCGCGCCCGGCCAGCACTTCCCCGCGCAACCTCGTCCCCTCGGCCGCCGATTCAGACCTTGATCTGGCCAGCTCCGACTCCAGTTCAACGGTCCTCTTTTTTTATCGCCCAGACCTCGCCTTTCAGCTGATTAGCTTTCGACGTGAGTTCGGCAACATCAGCCAGAGCCGACGCCAGCCGAGCAGTCTCTTCAGCACTGGCCTTCTTCAGCCCTTCCATTCCCTTCTTCAGCTCTTCTAGCTCCTTCTTCAGCCTCTCCCTCTCAGACTCCAGCTGAGTGATCCTCGCGGCGTTTCTGTCACTCCTCCCCACCACGGTCAGGAGCCTTTGCACGTTCTGCAAAGGGAAAAAGTGAATCAAACAGGGGCAGTCGAGCTAAACCACTTGAAGAAGAGCGCTGAAAACACTTACCAGAAGGTTAGCCTGGATCGCCGAGAACACCAGGCTTTCGTTATCGAACTTCTCGTGCATCTCCATGTCTCGCGGCAGAGCGCAGTCTTTGGCGAGAGCTCCGATGACGTCGGCGTTCCCCATCAGCCGGTCCTCGACGTTCAAAGGCTTACCGGTTGCGTCTCCATCCTCGGTCTCCATGGCGCTGGGGCAGTTCGAGGTCCGGAAGCGATCCAGACCCTTGCCCTACCGAGGATGGTGAGCTCGCGGGCCGCCCCGCCGGTCGACTTTGCTGGCGGGCGCATTCTTCTCAGCTGGAGCCTTGACTCCGGGGGCCCGCGCAGGATTTTACCCCTTCGGAGGCTGTTCAGCCCCCGAGTCCTTCTCCCCCGCCTTGGACTTCTTCCTGGGCGGGGACCCCTCCCTCGGGCGCTCCGGCGAGCGTCGCCGCACTCCCTCGCTCGGGGCAGGGGCAGGAGCAGAAGTGGCGCCAGCACCCCCGAGCCCGAAGCTGCGCGGGTACTGGCAGATGATGCGTCGCAGAGGAGGAAGACTCTGCCTGAACTTGGCCGCCAGATCCTTAACAACCGGCGCCCTTGAGCTTCCCTCCATACCTTCTTCCCGATCGGACGAATAAGCGTCCACTATCTGCGTCAGGTTCGGTAACTCCGAACTAGAGGTGGACGCCCTCGGCGCCAGACGCAGCTCGGCTCGCAGCAGGATCGGTCAAAGGGATCCCGGCAGGCACGGCAGCGGAGACGGTAGGACGATCAGGATGCGCCTCGTCCTCCTCGGCTACTCCGTTCTCCTGTAGTGGCCGCGGTACCCTCGGCGTATACCCGAGCAGCTTCCAAGCCGACCTGGTCTCGTGCCCCTTGTATCTTTCTACCTTATTGATGTCGTCGACGTTCCTCCTCCAGCCTTCACTCGCAGCTCGGCGTCGCCTCGCGCCTGCCTCTGCACAACAGACAATAAGAGTGTCAGCTCGGCATCATCAAGATCAAGCAAAGCGAGTAAGAGAAAAGAAGCGGTGTTTACTTGGGACAGTCCCGGGGCGACGAGGGACCATCAGCCTCATGCTCTCGCCAGCGCCGAACTCCCAGTCCCCCAACACACAGAAGAAAGTTTCCTCGGCATTCTTACTCGAATCCTCCAAGGCCAGGACGAAGCCTCTTCGCTGCGGCTTCACCCGGAGATAGTATTTCCCTTCCCCAGCCTTGCAGATATCATAGGTATCCTCGATATCATGGACACCCAGGTTGGTCCCCAAAATCTCATTCAGCTTCGCCGTGCCCATGATGACCTTATAGCCATTGGGCATCAGCTGGCACGGGGTAATGGACCAGGCACTAAGGCAGGCCCTAAGCAAGGGGTGCAGAGGAAATCTGACCCCGCCCTCGATCACGGAGATCAGAGGGAACGGCATCCAGCCACAGGGCCAGCGAAACGCGGCATAATCGACGGGGTCCGCCGGCTTGAGGAGGACTCCCTCCGGAATGTTGAAAGCGGCCCTAAACCTGGCTATGCCCTCATCGGTATCTAACTCAAACCTAGGGGTGCCCATGTCTAAAAAGGGTGACAGCGAAGTTAAACCCTAGAAGTCGCGAAACCCCAAGAAAAAACCAGACAGAGGCACGAAGCAACTTACAGAGACGAAGGGGCGACTCAAGAACAGATCCGGGCACTTCCTACTGTCGTCCTCGCTAGAGAGATCTCGAGCAGCAGAGCAGAAATCAAAGGTGAAGGCAAAGGTGAAAAGAAATCAGAAACAAGAAAGGAGGAGACAACCCTATTTATGGAAATGGAACCCTCGATTGAATACCGCTTTCGAATTCGAAAAGACGGACTTCGCAGCCCGTGCCCGTCCCATCAATGGGACAACGCAATCAGTGAAGAGGCTACGCGTGTAGCCGTCGACTCGCTTCCCAGGACAGACAGGGCAGAGCATTTATTGCTTCAGAAAAGTTGAAACGACACCAGGCAATGATCGCCGCATCCCCAGACGGATTTTCTAGCTTTCGACCACTAAAGGCTATGACGCTTAAGAGGTCAAAAGCTAGGGGGCAATTGTGTGGGGAGATTTTCAAAACTCCAGGATTACGCTAATCACAGCCATCAGATGAGACTAAGCATTCTCACGTGCCATCCGCGTGCCGCCCACGTGGCACCAAATTCACCCCGGCTACCAGGACAGGGGCTCCGGCCGAAGTCAAGCAGGTCCGGACCGCTAGCGCCGAGCTCGGCTACTCCATGTGCCCACCTCGGCAGAAAGCTCCACCTCGGCCAAAGGAGCCGGGACGAAAGCCGAAGCAGGAAAGAGCCTCCACTCGCACCCTTCATCCCCCACGTCATCAGGCACGTGGAGGAATAGGGGCGCGAGCTAGTGAGACAGATGCGACATCCAGCCGTTCACAATCTTCGCCAGATCACTGACAGGGCGGCATCCAGCGGCTGAAGCCACATCAGGGCGAGGCCCGAGGACGGATCCGATGGTACCCCAACCGTCAAAGGCGTCCAACACAATCTGGCCCAACAAGACGCGCATTTAATGCGATGTGGGCTGATCCGACTGGCATTAAATGCAGATTGGGCTGGATTGGACCGCATTAATTACTTTGTGGGCTGATCATGACTTCCAGTCGAGTCATGGGACCCACGCCAGGATATCATCCGAAGATACGACCCAAGCCTCTATAAATAGAGCCTCATACCACCAGCAAGATACGCACAATCCAACCCACAGAGCCGTTACTCTGCCTCTCTTCTTCCTCTCCTTCCATTGTTCTAGTTCACTCACTGACTTTGGCATCGGAGAGCCTTGCGCCGCCCAGGCCAGGGTCCTCTGACCGTTTGCTCTTCTCTTTCAGGCTTTCGGACGGTACCTAGTCATCACCACCTTGGATAAGTCCTCTAAGGCTCCCCAGTTATTGTGGGTCATTATTTTCTGCACCTACAATATTGAATCGTTTCTTATTTTTAGATGTTTATGTGTTGTTCTATTTCAGTTGGGGGATGGATTTGATTTGCTTTTTGGGTTTAGATTTATTTCAGTTGTTTCTTTGTTAGCGTTAATAGCTACTTGATTTATTAGATCTATTTCAGTTTTTCATGCTTGGACGTACCATGAATTTCATTCATTTTGAAAATTTCTGCATGATCATCCATTCTCCTTTGGAATCTCCTTTGCTTTTGGGACATCATAGAAATCAAAATGTTAACAATAGGCTGATGCCTTCTTTTTACTTTCTCCCCAAATCACTATTGATGAAGTAATATCTCACCCAATCTGACTGCCAATTTTCATGTTGGCCAATGCAAAGTGGAATAGAATACTTTAAAAGATGCAGATAGATTCAAATAGCTCATGATTTGGAATATATACATGTCAATCTAACCACCCATTTGGCCTTGCATTCTTCAGCATCTGGTTATAGGCCTTTCTATTGTATCTCGAAAGTGCAGTTTCACATGCAACTTCAATGTCCTCTCTCCAACCTGCACTCAACACCTGAAACGATTTCCTGAATTTTGTACATTGAACTATAGAAAGTTAAGACTTCTTATTTTAGACTTTTTCCTTTCAGGTTGATCAACTAGTTTTTGAGGAGTTAGTGCGTGAAAAATCTCCAAAATTGGGTATGTATTTTCATTGTTATACTCTATCTAGCTATACTGTAATTTGATGAGTTTCTTATTTTATTTTTATTCTGTAAAGGTGTTGTTATACTCTATTGTGTGGGGAGATTTCCAGAGCCACAGGATTACGCTAATCACAGCCATCAGATGAGTCTAAGCACTCTCACGTGCCATCCGCATGCCATCCATGTGGTACCAGGCTCACCCCGGCTGCCAGGACAGGAGGTCCGGCCGAAGTCAGGCAGCTCCGGGCCACTAGCGCCGAGCTCGGCCACCTCGTGTGCCCATCTCGGCAGAGAGCTCCACCTCGGCTGAAAGAGCCGGGACGGGAGCCGAAGTAAGAAAGAACCTCCACTTGCGCCCTCATCCCCTCCCACGTCATCAAGCACGTGGAGGAGTAGGGGCGCGAGCTAACGAGACAGATGCGACATCCAGCGGCTGAGGCCACATCAGGACAGGGCCCGAGGGCAGATCCGATGGTACCCCTACCGCCAAAGGCGTCTAATACGATCTGGCCCAACAAGACGCGCATTAAATGCGACGTGGGCTGATCCGACGCGCATTTAATGCAAAGTGGGCTGGATTGGACCGCATTAATTGCAACGTGGGCTGATCATGACTTTCCAGTCGAATCATGAGACCCGTGCCAAGATATCGTCCAAGATATCTTTCGAAACGTCTAAAAAAAGGACTGCATTTCACATGCAAGGTATGCAATATACACACTTGAGAGCTGTTACTCTGCCTCTCTTCTTCCTCTCCTTCCATCGTTCCAGTTCCTTCACTGACTTTGGCATCGGAGAGCCTTACGCCGCCCAGGCCAGGGTCCTCTGACCGTGTGTTCTTCTCTTTCAGGCTTTCGGACGGTACCCAGTCATCACCATCGTTGGATAAGTCCTCTAAGGCTCCCCAGTTATTGTGGGTCATTATTTTCTGCACCTACAATTGGCGCCGTCTGTGGGGAAGTAATATCCCAACCTTCTCAACCTCAATCTCTCAGAAGCCATGCCTCCGAAAGCTAGGAAGGGCGTAGAATCCTCGAGAGCAGCGCTCGAGCTGCCACCACCGTCGACGGACGTCCCTCCTCAAGGGCGCTCCCGCACGGTGGATGGAACGTCAGCAGGCGAGGGCCGCTTAGGCTCGCAGCTTTTTGTCGAGGTCCCCCTTCAAGAAGGACTCGAGACCTCGATCTCAGCAGAAGAAGTCATGCCACCCCGACGCGATGAGCGTCGGCATGAGCGTCCTCGCAAGGACAAAGCCGTGGCCGTAGAAGAGACGCGCCACGCTCAACCCCCTGCCATTGGAGGGGTTGTCGCAGCCCAAACTGCTCTCCTCCAGAGGCAAGAGCAGCTGATTCGCGAGCTCCAGCAGCAGCTGAGGGCAGCGCAAACCGCCTCCTTGAGGCAGGTCTCTGAGCCTCAAGGGAAGAAGAGGGACGCCCCCAGCAGGACAGCCCAGCCTCCCCGCAAGGATCTCAGAAACCATCTGGACCATAAGCGGAGCCAGATTCGTGACGAAGGCTCGAGCAACAGCCGGAGTCATCATAGCCGCATTGGCCGAACTCATAGCCATCGTAGCCCGAACCACTCCAAGCGAAAGCCAAGAGCCCAGACTCCAGAGAAGGACGACGAGCAGGAGCGGTTCGACAAACGCGTCAGGCTAGCTCTTCAACGCAACCTGGACGTGCGGGACCAGAAGCAGATCTGTGGCCACACTGATCTGGGGGGCTCGCCCTTCACAAAAGAGATCGAGCGCACCCCCTTGCCCAGAAAGTTCTCCGTCCCGCGGTTCGTCCCCTATGACGGACTGTCCGATCCATCCGCTCACCTCCGACACTTCTCCCAGAAGATGTCCATCTGGGGGAATGAGGGTCACCTGAACTGCAAAATCTTCTCCTCCAGTTTGGGTGACCTCCCCCTGAAGTGGTTCTGTTCTCTCCCAGAGAAGTCAGTTTCCAGTTGGAAGGAGCTCCAGCTCTCCTTCTTAAAGAAGTTCCAAGCTTACACCGTCGTCCCCAAGAAAGAAGGGGACCTCCTCGCCCTGAGAATGAAACAGGGCGAGACCCTCGCCAAGTTCGCCCAACGATTCTGGGCAGTCTACAGCCAGATCGAGGGCACCAGGGAAGAGATAGCAATCTACGCCTTCCAACATACCCTGATCCCCGGTCACGACCTTCGGAAGGACTTGGTCGGGGATCCCCCAGAGTCCATGCCAGCGTTGATGTCCCGGGTAAAGCGCTTCGTCGCCCGGGAGGAAGATGAGATCCGAGCCCGGGAAGAAGACGGGCGTCCGGAGCCCGAGCAGAAGAGCAGCCAGCCTCGGCAGAGAGGCGGGAGGCCCTTCCAGAAGCAGGAGCCCAAGCAGGCCTGGGTCTCCAATTCGGCGAAGCCTGCGTCGTCCAGGTCTGGGGGCGCCTGGAAGCCCAGACCTCCCTCCAGCGCCAGTCAGAGCGCCAACGTCGTCTTCAAGGAGCCGACATACCGCATCCTGGCCAAGATAAAGACCAAGCCGTTCTTCAAGTGGCCTCTACACTTGAAGCACGAGCCCACCTCCGGCAGCCGGAGCAAGCTCTACTGCTCCTTCCACAGGGGTAACGGGCACAGGACCGAGGACTGCAAGTCTTTGCAGTGGTACCTAGAGAAGCTGGCCGAGGAGGGCCACATTCCAGAGTTCGTCACGGCAGGAGATGCCGGCGGCAGCGAGGGCCGAGTTCACCAGAGCGCAGCCCAGGATCCAGACAGTGAGGATTCAGAGAAGATCATCAACGTGATCCATCTGGCGTCCTCAGCCCCCGCTCCCTCGTCTCGGGGCAGCTCCCAGGCCCGCGCCGAAGCCAGGCGAGCTTCGCACGGGAAGGAAGTGATGAAAGCCGAGCTCGCTCCGGCATCCAAGAAAGCCCGCCGCGACCGACCCGCCATCTCATTCTCAGATAGAGACCTAGAGGGAATCCAGCTCCCTCACAACGACCCCCTGTTCCTCACAATGAAGCTGAGAGACTTCACAGTGAAGAGGATCCTCGTCGACTCCGGCAGCTCCTCCGAGGTCCTCTACTACGACTGCTTCAAAAAGATGAACCTATCGGAAGCAGACCTCACGGAGGTCCGTGCACCCCTACTAGGGTTGTCCGCCACGCTAGTCTACCCCAAGGGTAGGATCACCCTGGAAACCCGGGTCGGCGGAGCTTCCGTGTCGGCCGACTTCCTGGTCGTGGATGCCCCTTCTCCCTACAACGTCATTTTGGGCAGAACGTGGCTCCACAAGTTAGAAGCAGTCCCTTCTTCCCTCCACCAGAAGCTGAAGTTCGTCCTTGAGAACAAGGAGGGCAAGTTGGAAGTGGTTACAGTGGAGGGAGATCAGCAGCAAGCTAGGCAGTGCGTGCTGGCCGCAGTCCCAGCAGTGAAGGAGCCAGAGCGCGTCAACCTCGCCGAGTTCGAAAAAGGCCTAGATGAAATCGGCCGCGATCCCGAGAAGAAGAGCATCGAAGACCTGGCCGAGGTCAGGCTGAGCCCGGCAGACCCAGACAGGTTCTTCCTGGTTGGCACCCAGCTACCAGACGAAGAAAGGGCCGAACTCTCACGGTTCCTGATGCAGAACATCGACGTCTTCGCTTGGAGCCCAAGCGAAATGCCTGGGGTCGACCCTGAGGTCATGTGCCACAAGCTGAATGTGGACCCCGACCACAAGCCGGTAGTGCAGAGGGCCCGAAGGACAGGGCTGCAGCAGACAGATGCGGTCATCGAAGAGATCGACAACCTGCTAAAGGCAGGAGCCATCCGGGAAGTCCAGTACCCGGTATGGCTGGCCAACACGGTAGTGGTCAAGAAGAAAACTGGTAAGTGGAGGGTATGCGTGGACTTCACGGACTTGAACAGGGCCTGCCCTAAAGATAGTTTCCCCCTTCCAAAGATTGACCAACTGATCGACGCCACCGCCGGTCACGACCGAATGAGCTTCCTCGACGCCTACAGAGGCTACCACCAGATCCCGCTCTACGAGCCTGACGAGGAGAAAACGTCATTCATAACCTCCCGCGGCACTTACTGCTACAAGGTGATGCCCTTCGGGCTAAAAAACGCGGGGGCGACCTATCAACGCCTCGTCACAAAAATGTTCCATGCCCAGCTCGGCCGAACGGTAGAGGTGTACATCGACGACATGGTCGTAAAATCAGTGCACTCCGGCGACCATCTGGCGGATCTTGGCCAAGTCTTCAACATCCTTCGCGCATACAAGCTCAAGCTAAACGCTTCCAAGTGCGCCTTCGGCGTAGCCTCTGGCAAGTTCCTCGGCAGCTTGGTAACGCGGAGGGGGATAGAGGCTAATCCGGACCAGATCACCGCGATCCAGAGCATTCAGAGCTCCTCTACCACGAAGGAAGTTCAGAGGCTCACAGGGATGGCTGCAGCACTCAACCGCTTCATCAGCCGGTCATCAGATAAGTGCAGGCCTTTCTTTCAGCTTCTAAAGAAAAACTTGAAATTCCAGTGGACCCCCGAGTGCGACCAGGCATTGGCCGCGCTCAAAACCTATCTAATGTCACCCCCCTTACTCTCCACCCCAACCTTGGGGGAGATTCTTTATTTGTATCTTGCGGTCTCGGATCACGCAGTGAGCTCCGTCCTCATCAGGGAGGACGAGGGAATTCAAAAACCAATTTATTATACGAGCAAGACCCTGCTTGATGCCGAGACCAGATACCTTCTATTGGAGAAGCTTGCGCTGGCCCTCGTCAGCGCCTCTCGCAAGCTCTCCCATTATTTCCAATCCCACACCATTGTGGTGATTACGGAGCACCCACTCCGTTCAGTGTTCAAAAAGGCTGACTTTTCAGGGCGAATATCAAAGTGGGCAGTTGAACTGGGGCAGTATGATATACAGTACCGCCCCCGAACTGCGATCAAAGCCCAAATTCTGGCAGACTTCATCGTTGAGTTCGACTCGCCCAATTCGGCTCCGACCCAGCCCGGAACGGCACTGGGGGGCAAAGGGCACGAACCAGAGCTGACTGAGGTCGAGCAGCCTCCCACCTCGGCATGGAAGATCTTTGTCGACGGGTCATCCACCTCCAAGAGAGCTGGTGCCGGCATAGTCCTCCAGTCGCCAGAGGGCCTGGTCATAGAGCAGGCTTTTACCCTCGACTTCAAACCGACAAACAATGAGGCAGAATATGAAGCGCTGATAGCAGGGTTAAACAGCGCCCAAATCCTCGGAGCCCGACACCTGGTGATCTTCAGCGATTCCCAACTGGTAACGAGCCAGCTCGCCGGAGACTACCAGGCCAGGGACGACAGGATGGCGGCCTACTTAGCCCTTGCGAAGAAACTGCTGTCTCATTTCCAGAAAGCCGAGGTCAGGCAAATATCCCGAGATACCAACACGCATGCAGATGCGCTTGCAAACCTGGCCTCCGCCGTCGAAGCAGGGAAGAAAAGGACCGTCGAGGTCGGGTCAGTGTCAAGGTCAAGCTTAGAACTCCATTCATCTCGGCTCGTCCTCTGTGCTGATCTCGGCCCAAGCTGGATGGATCCAATCGTCGCCTACTTGAAGGATGACCGGCTCCCTGAGGACAAGGCTGAAGCTCACCGGATCAGACTCAAGGCAGCTCGATTCTGGCTCTCTCCCGAAGGCAAACTCTACAGGAAATCCTTCACAGGTCCATACCTCCAGTGCGTCCATCCGAGCAAAGTGGACGACTTCCTGTATGAGATCCACGAAGGAATCTGCGGCAGTCACATAGGAGGCCGATCACTGGCTTACAGAGCAATAAGCCAGGGTTACTGGTGGCCCTACATGCAGAAGGACGCGCAGGTGTACGCCAGGAAGTGCGAGAAGTGCCAGAAGTTCTCCCACTCTCTCCACCAGCCAGCACAAGATCTGAGTCCCCTCACTAGCCCGTGGCCCTTCGCTCAATGGGGCCTGGACATTGTGGGACCTCTTCACCGAGCTCCAGGAAACAAGAGATGGCTGATAGTCGCCACAGACTACTTCACAAAGTGGATAGAAGCTGAACCGTTGTCCTCAATCACGGACAGGGACTCCAGGAACTTCGTTTGGAAAAACATCCTAACGAGGTTCGGCATCCCCCGGACTCTGATTTCGGACAACGGGACACAGTTCGACTCCAAATCCTTCAAAGACTTCTGCCAAGAGCACGGTATCAGGAACCATTCACTCCGGCATATCCACAGAGTAATGGCCAGGCAGAAATCTCTAACAAAGTGATCCTGGACGGTCTGAAGAAGCGACTGGACAAGGCAAAGGGAAGATGGACAGAGGAACTTCCGAGCGTGCTATGGGCATACAGAACGACCCCAAGGAGATCCACCTCGGCAACACCTTTCTCTCTGGCCTACGGGATGGAGGCGGTCATTCCTTTAGAGATCGGCCTTCCTACCCTGAGGACAGAGCTGGTCGACCAAGGCCGAAACGACACAAACCTGGCGATGGAGCTGGAGCTGGCAGACGAGCGACGAGAAGCAGCAGCCCTGCGACTGACCGACTATCAGCAGCGGTTAGCTAGGGCATACAATCAAAACGTCAGAGAAAGAAGATTCTCCGTGGGAGAGCTAGTTCTAAAGAAGGCCCTGCCAGCTGACAAAGAACCAAACGAAGGGAAGCTGGCTCCGGACTGGCATGGCCCATTCAGGGTGGTCTCACTAGCAGGGAAATCAGCCTACAAGCTCGAAGACTTAGAAGGCAAGCCGCTGCCGAGACCGTGGAATGCATCCCACCTAAAGAAATTCTATTTCTAAAGATGTAATGAATCCCGAATCAATGAAAGCAGCTTTTCGCCTTGTCTTTAATCTATCGTCTTTCACTGACTCCGGCAACTACAAGGGTTCGTAGCCCTGGAAGGAGGCCTCGAGTTCGAACACTCGGCCGAATTCCTAAACTCAGGGATTTATCCCACTCTACAAGGGTTCGTAGCCCTGGAAGGAGGCCTCGAGTTCAAACACTCGGCCGAATTCCTAAACTCAGGGATTTATCCCACTCTACAAGGGTTCGTAGCCCTGGAAGGAGGCCTCGAGTTCGAACACTCGGCCGAATTCCTAAACTCAGGGATTTATCCCACTCTACAAGGGTTCGTAGCCCTGGGAGGAGGCCTCAAGTTCGGACACTCGGCCGATTCCTAAACCCTGGGTTTTTACCCCTCTACAAGGGTCTACCGCCCTGGAAATGGTCTGGAGTTCGGACACTCGGCCGTTTCCTAAAGTCCGGGTTTATACACCCCCCAAAGACCATGCCAAACTCATGCTCTCATAGCCGAGGTCAGCGAAATGATGAGTCCACCTCGGCGCAAGCAGATCATCTCGGCCATGGTCAGTTTCCAAAGCCAGCCATTTCGGCCAAGGTCAGTGTCTCAGAAAGAAAGAGCCGGGCCAACACTCAAACACAGAAAAGCAGCACAAAAACACAAGTGTTCCAGAACAGTACAAGGAAAGTAATAGAGAACGCAAAAGCGCTGTACACAGTTTGAGTGATCACAAAGTTTTTCCTTTTTATTCATTGTAAACTGCTTTATTACAAGAGTTACAGAACAGAAAAGAAAAATACAGAAAGGAGGATCACAGTCCTCTAAAAACAGAAAATAAAGAAAAGCTGGGAGACTCTGATCTTCACCGACTCTTCGGGCTGCAGACTCCAAGATGCCGGATCATAGACTGGAGGTTCTGAGTGATCCTGAATTTCACCGAGCTCTACAATACACTTTGGCTGGTCAGACCAAAGCGATTGCAGAGCCCCTCCAGTTCGGAGGCCCTGGACCTCCCCGAGCTCTTCAACACCCTCCGGTCAGTGAGACCAAAGTTTGAGGAGCCCCCAGGTCCAGCGGGCCTCAACTCCACCCTTAGTCTTACCATCCTGACACGGCACAAGGGGCTCGCAGGGAGCTCGATGCGACACGAGACCCTGCAGGATCGGCAGACACCCAGGACCCGACCATCCCGCAGTTGCAGAGGATTCCCCTGCAACCTGACCAGGGATGGTCGGCCATGAACCCGCGTTCAGAGAGCGCGTGGTCCACGGGGAGTTCCTTCAGAGAGCGCGCAGACCACGATGGGCTTCCCCCCTTGGAGAAAGCCACCCGCAGGCGTAGGGGTTCCCCCCGGATCGACTGCTTCTGAACACCCGCTGGGCATGGCTCCTATGTCTACGTGATTTAAACTATCCTACGTTCTGTTCTTTTCATCGCCCATGGCGAGCCTATCGCCCCTACTTATAGGAAGAAGAAAGGGCTCAATCTCCGAAGGAAGTTAAGGGGCGAAGTCTCCCACGCATTATTTGGGGTGCACGACTGGTGACCAGCGATCCCTAGGGCGCCACGTGGAGACGCTCGCCCATTTCCCTCGTCGGCAGTAGCACCATGTTTACTGCTATTTATGATCTCCAGAATACGGAGAATCGGCACAGACAGCTATGAAGACCGTGTGACTCTCTCTACCTCGATGGTCATGCGTCGCAGTAAAGGCATTCAATGCTATTCAATGTTACATCCAAAAACAAAAGAGA
Source organism: Litsea cubeba (assembly GCA_012931725.1). Taxonomy (NCBI): domain Eukaryota; kingdom Viridiplantae; phylum Streptophyta; class Magnoliopsida; order Laurales; family Lauraceae; genus Litsea; species Litsea cubeba. Next base: position 50,710,600 of record CM022944.1, read on the forward strand.
GGAAACATTCAAGTAAAGGAGCCCGTTTTTCATTGATAATAGAAAAGTATTACAAGGCAGAAAGCAAAAATATTACAAGCTACTGTGGTTTCGGCGACTCCACCAGGTCGATCACCATATCTGCTGAACCAGCAGCTTCGGCCGAAACCGCGACCTTGCTTGGAACGTCGCTGGTCGAAAGGGCTTCAACCGGTACCTCAGCCGAAGCAGGGGCAGAGGATCCCTCACCTTGAGGCACGGCCGAAGCATCGCTCGAGACCGGGGCAACGGGAGCGTCGTCAGCAGCAGGAGCGACTGCAGGAGCTTCAACTGGGGCACTTTCGGCTGCAGGAGCGGAGCTCGGCTCAGGAGCCGGGTCCGAGTACTTCGGCAGGTCCCGGTAGATAGGGTGATCTTCAGGGACCCCCGCACGTCTCAGTGCGGCCAGGCATCCTTCCTCGAACAGGATGGCGGTGATCTCCTCCACCTGCTTCTCATATAGCTCAGTGGCGTGATCCACCCCATCCTGGAAGGCGGACTGGGCCTCGGACAGAAGAGAGGCCTTCTCTTTCTCCAGCTCGGCGTTCGCCGTCTTCAATTTCGCTGTTTCGGCTCGCCCAGCCAGCACTTCCCCGCGCAGCCTCGTCCCCTCAGCCGTCGATTCAGCCTTTAATCTGGCCAGCTCCGACTCCAGCTCGGCGGTCTTCTTGTTCCTTGCCCAGACCTCGCCCTTCAGCTGGTTGGCCTTCGCCGTAAGTTCGGCGACACCAGCCAGAGCCGACGCCAGCCGAGTAGCCTCCTCAGCACTGGCCTTCTTCATCCCCTCCATTCCCGCCTGCAGCTCCTCTAGCTCCTTCTTCAGCTTGTCCCTCTCGGACTCCAGCTGAGTGACCCGTGCAGCGTTCCTATCACTCCGCCCCACCACGGTCAAGAGCCTCTGCACGTTCTGCAAATGGAGAAAGATGGGTCAAGCTGGGGCAGTCGAGCCAAATCACTTGGAAGGAAAACACTGAAAGCACTTACCAGGAGGTTAGCCTGAATCGCTGAGACCATCAGGCTCTCGTTATCGAACCTCTCGTGCGTCTCCATATCCCGCGGCAGAGCGCAGACCTTGGCGAGAGCCCCGATGACATCGGCGTTCCCCAGCAGCCGGTCCTCGACGTTCAGAGGCTTACCGGGCTGCGTTTCCATCCTCGGCCTCCATGGCGCTGGGGCAGTTCGGGGACCGGAGGACGACCCGGATCCTTGCCCCGCCGAGATGGTGTGCTCGCGAGTCGTCCCGCCGGACGGCCTGCCTGCCGGCACGCTCTTCTCAGCTGGTGCACTCTTCTCAGCCGGTGCACTCTTTTCAGTTGGAGCCTTGACTCCGGGGGCCTGCGCAGGGGTTTTGCCCTTCGGAGGCTGTTCGGCCCCCAAGTCCTTCTCCCCCGCCTTGGACTTCTTCCTGGGCGGGGACCCCTCCCTCGGGCGCTCCGGCGAGCGTCGCCGAACTCCCGCATTCGAAGCAGGAGCAGGAGCAGAAGCAGGAGCGGAAGTGTCGCCAGCACCTCCCGAGCTCGAAGCTGCTCGGGTGCTGGAAGAAGATGGCGTCGCAGAGGAAGAAGACCCTCGCCTGAACTTGGCCGCTATATCCTTGATGACTGGCTCCCTCGACCTTCCCGCCATGTCTTCTTCCTGATCAGAAGAGTAAGCATCCACTATCTGCCTCAGGTTCGGCGGCTCCGAACTGGAAGTGGACGCCTCAGACCCAGACGCGGCTCGTCTAGCGGCAGGATCGTTCAAGGGGATCCCGTCAGGTACAGCAAGGGAGACGGTTGGACGATCAGGGTGCGCTTCGTCCACCTCGGGTACCCCGGTCCTCTGGTAGTGGCCGCGGTATCTCGGCGTGTATCCGAGCAGCTTCCAAGCTGACCTAGTCTCGTGCCCCTTGTACCTCTCAACCTTGTTGATGTTGTCGGGGTTCCTCCTCCAGCCTTCACTCGCAGCTCGGCGTCGTCTCGCACCTGCCTCTGCATAATAAATAATAGAGGAGTCAGCTCGGCATCGTCGAAATCAAGCAAAGAAGATGAGTGAAAAGGAGCGATGTTTACTTGGGACTGTCCCGGGGCGGCGCGGGACCGTTAACCTCCTACTTTCGCCAGCGCCGAACTCCCAGTCCCCCGAAACGCAGAAGAAGGCTTCTTCGGCATTCTTACTTGAATCTTCCAAGGCCAGGACGAAGCCTCTTCGCTGCGGCTTCACCCGGGGATAATATTTCCCTTCCCCGGCCTTGCAGATATCGTAGGTGTCCTCGATATCATGGACACCTAGGTCGGTCCCCAGAATCTCATTCAGCTTCGCCGTGCCCATGATGACCTTATAGCCATTGGGCATCAGCTAGCACGGGGTAAGGGACCAGGTACTGAGGCAAGCTCTAAGTAGAGGGTGCAGGGGAAATCTGACCCCGCCCTCGATCACGGAGATCAGAGGGAACGGCATCCAGCCGCCGGACCAGCGCATCGTGGCATAGTCGACGGAGTCCGCCGGCTTGAGTAGGACTCGCTCCGGAATATCAAAAGCGGCCCTAAATCTAGCTATTCCCTCTTCGGTATCTAGGTTGAACCTAGGGGTGCCCATGTCTAAAGAAGGGGACAGCAAAAGATAAACCCTAAAGGTTGCGAAACCCTAAGAAAAAGCTACACAGAGGCGCGAAGCAACTTACAGAGACAGAAGGGGCGACTCGAGTACAGATCCAGACACGCCCTATGGTCGTCCTCGCTAGAAGAAATCTCGAGCAGCAGAGCAGAAATCACAGATGAAGGCGAAGGCGAAGGCGAAGAGAAATCAGAAGCAAAAAGGGAAGGAAACGACCCTCTTTATGGAAAACAATCCCTCGGCGCACGCTGCTTTCGAAATTCGAAAGGGCGGATTTCGCGATCTGCGCCCATTCCATCAATAAGACAGCACAATCAGTGAAAAGGCGCCGCATGTAACCGTCGACTCGCTTCCCAGTACAGACAGGACGGAGCATTCATTGCTTCATGACGGTTGAAGCGACACCAAGCAATGACCGTCACATCCCCAGACGAGTCTTCTAGCTTTCGACCACTAAAGGCCAGGGCGCTTAAGAGGTCAAAAGCTAGGGGGCAATTGTGTGGGGAGATTTCCAGAGCCACAGGATTACGCTAATCACAGCCATCAGATGAGTCTAAGCACTCTCACGTGCCATCCGCATGCCATCCATGTGGTACCAGGCTCACCCCGGCTGCCAGGACAGGAGGTCCGGCCGAAGTCAGGCAGCTCCGGGCCACTAGCGCCGAGCTCGGCCACCTCGTGTGCCCATCTCGGCAGAGAGCTCCACCTCGGCTGAAAGAGCCGGGACGGGAGCCGAAGTAAGAAAGAACCTCCACTTGCGCCCTCGTCCCCTCCCACGTCATCAAGCACGTGGAGGAGTAGGGGCGCGAGCTAACGAGACAGATGCGACATCCAGCGGCTGAGGCCACATCAGGACAGGGCCCGAGGGCAGATCCGATGGTACCCCTGCCGCCAAAGGCGTCTAATACGATCTGGCCCAACAAGACGCGCATTAAATGCGACGTGGGCTGATCCGACGCGCATTTAATGCAAAGTGGGCTGGATTGGACCGCATTAATTACAACGTGGGCTGATCATGACTTTCCAGTCGAATCATGAGACCCGTGCCAAGATATCGTCCAAGATATCTTTCGAAACGTCTATAAAAAGGACTGCATTTCACATGCAAGGTACGCAATATACACACTTGAGAGCTGTTACTCTGCCTCTCTTCTTCCTCTCCTTCCATCATTCCAGTTCCTTCACTGACTTTGGCATCGGAGAGCCTTCCGCCGCCCAGGCCAGGGTCCTCTGACCGTGTGTTCTTCTCTTTCAGGCTTTCGGACGGTACCCAGTCATCACCATCGTTGGATAAGTCCTCTAAGGCTCCCCAGTTATTGTGGGTCATTATTTTCTGCACCTACATCTATCTAGCTATACTTGTAAATGTTAGTACCATTAAAAATCCTGCTGAAGTATTTTGCGTTTCAAACGGGTCTTTATTTTGGAACACCATGAGTATTTTGCTTGAAAAGGAGTTGAGAATTGTTGTATTGAATGGGCTATGCTTTCATGTATGTAATTTACATCCATATAAATTATAACCGCATTACCATCTTGAGTTTCTTTCAAGATACTATAAACAATTATAGCTGATTTTCTATTCATTTTCTGAAATGGGTCTTCTGTCTCTCTCACTCTCTCAAATGGGTTATGCATTTGAAGCTGTTTCTTTGCATACTTCTTACTTTTTTATGAGATGGGTACTGTGGGTTTTGGCTTATTGTCATTGATTCTGTGATGGGTCCGGCTTGTGAGCTTCATTCTTCTCTTTTAATTGCATAGATTTTCTCCTTTTGTATAGTTGGTCCCTTAAAACTTATTTTTTAAACCAATTCCTGTATTCTGAAATGGGTGATTTTTAAAGTTTTAGATGCTCTGTTATCTTTGTCTCCTCTTCATTTCAGAAATGGTTCTCTCTCATTACCCAACGGGTTATGCATATGAGAATTTTTTTAACTATTTTTATTTTGTTTGTGGGATGGTTAGTATGTGTTTTAGCTTATTATCATTGATTCTGTAATGGGTTTTGCTTTGTGAACGTTATTATTCTCTTTTCATTGCACAAATTTTATTTTTTCAACTGATTCCTATATTCTGAAATGGTTTTTTTTTTATATTGCCCAACTTCCCCAAAGGTCTTTTTATATTGCCAATGGTTGGGCAAAATGTTAGAAGGTTTCAAGAATAGCTGATTTACCATCAAATCTTTCTCCCCAAAGTGTTATCTCAAATGGTGATATTGTTGCATTCTCGAATCCCTGTCCATTCAGGTTGTCTCTCAGGTTTAGCCTCTGATGGCTGTAGTGGAAAAAAGACTGATTGTCTTTAAATGCTCCATCTTTTGGTGGAGTTGCATGTATGAGAGCTTTTTCCTCATTCTACTATGTTTATTTATTTACTGTACTTATGTCCATGTTTTGATGCTTCAGTAAAATTAGCTTGTGTTCAGTGGCATATTTCACATGGAACCGGACATTATGGAAGTCCTCGGTACATTTTTCACCTTGTGCATCAGGAAAAATGACGGAGAAAATATATATTTTGGTCTTGTCTTCAAGCTGTCTGATATGCATTCGTGAAAAGTTTTTCTTTATCATTTGTTGGAACTGTGGACTCGGACTCAGCCATGGCTGAGTCGGGTCCCAGGGTCCGATTTTTTAAGCCTTGGTAATTAATTGGATCCTCTGGTGGACCCCATCACGTGACAACCCTTGATATAATCCACTGCCAGATGATCCTGGCTGTCCAATTGATGGCTTGCAAATGGACTGCATCTTGTGGTTCACTATCGGCAATGGAAATAGGATGGTTAGTAAATTAATATCAATTAATTATAATTCATAGGCCATGACATGCATATTTTGGGTCTCTGATGCGGTGGACCACTTGGAGTTTCATGGTTGTTAGTTTGTGTGCTTCATAGATTTCGTTACCCTTCAAGTTTTCCTATACCTTCAGATTAAAGGCTCCTGGACGACGATGAAACTCCAGGTACATGTTAGTACTATTGAAAATCCTACCGAGGCATCGTTGTTTGAATAATTTGAAGCAGCACACCCCTTGCATGGCTTGTCAAGCTCCATAGCAAAGGTATAAACCAACAATGACACTAGTGAAAATAAGTTTCTCTGTATAGGTTGAGTTCAGCTTATTCAAGGATTTGGTCCAAAATTAACTAGAAGTTGTGATATAGAATTCATGTAATCTAACCCCAAATATAATTGGAACAGGGCTTTGAAGACGATGTTGATATCAAGATAGATAAAACTTCTTTAAAGGTGGTCGATCCCTCAGGTATCTTACTACCTTTTCAAAGCGTTAGCAGTAGCAGGTAAATTGTCATTATCATTTCTAATGTTGTATCTGTTCGCAAACATCGGATGGATGATTAATATTTATGTTAAAATGATATATGTAGATATTCAAGCAACTAAGTAGTGAATAAATCAGTAGGTCTTCTCTTCTTTATTTCTTCCTTTTTTTCCTAGGAGTTGGGAACCAAACACATGATTCCATATTCAAATGCAATGTGCTAGCACACATTAATGAATTTCACATGAACAACTACAAGCATAAAGGTTTGAGACTAGTAGTAAATTGAGCAGGAAGATGTAATTACAGTGTGATTCTTCACTAAGTTATTGAAACACATTTCAAATGGGCATATGGACTGATGTTCCATGATCTGGACCATCCAATGGGTGGGTCCCATTCTGCTTGAATTGCTGGACAAAGATCATATAAGCTGTTGATCCAATGCATCAGATTTAATATCCCTTCTTCTTTAATCCCGTCATTTGTATACATTCTTTTATACTGTAATTTGTTGATCAGAGGTTGGGTTTTTCAGATTGTCCAAGCAGAGAGAGTTTTCTTCTTTGTTAATGCACTGGATAAATTCATGAGAGAACCATGTTTCTGTTAGATTTCACTTAGTATGTGCCATTCATATATATATATATATATATATAGCATAACTCAAGATGATTGATGGAATCTGATACAAGCATTAATTACGTTGTGAACTGTTCATAATCTTAAGAAATATTTGCCACAGTGATTTACATTAGCCTAATACAGGGCATGCAGTATCCTGTATAAATTCATTAGTCCTCTTTCATAACTTTTCTTTTTCTTCTTTTTTACTCTTTGGGTTCTTTGGCTAACTCTTAGCCTCTATTATTATTATTATTTTTTTTTTAGGGATTCCACACAAAATCAATGCCTTGCAGTTTATTGAGGTAACCTTTGTTTTATTTGTGAATCATTACCTGACTAGAAAATCATTGCAAACAAAATGCATTGAAAACTGAAGTACGAGCATAAAGGTGTTAAAATTGGTCAATTATCTACTTCCAGTCTGATTTTATCATATTAGGGAAGCTATTCGTCTTCTTGTTTCCCTCTTAAGATATGAGAAAATCTATTGAACTTCTTTTATTCAAAAATTATACCTTTGATATCGATAAGTTTTAATTTGTTGTAATGGATTCTGTATCAATGGCCAATCCAAAATGGTCCTAACAGTGGTTTTCATATTTACCTTCCATGTGACAATTTATTTGTTTTTCATTTTAGAAGTGGCATTTATTTTCCAATTTAAATAAGTTTCTGTGAATTTCTTTCTAGTGGATTTGCAGGTACAGAACCATATGAATTGTCACACACTATACCCCCAAATGCAACAGAATATATCTTCCAAGCTCTCAGACCAAGGTTATTCCATGTTCTCAAACCTTTTGAAATTTAAGTTTCTATATATGTCATCAAACATTGTTCATTTTCCTATTATTGTGCAACTCATGTAGTTTGTTTTTATTAAGCAAAACATTTACTATGCTTGGGTTGCTGTTATACGCTTTTGATTGTTACGCTAATCAACGAAAATCATGTGACATTGCCTGTATTTTGAGAACTGATGATGAATGTGAAGTTTACTGATGTGTTTGGTTTAGTAACAAGTTTGAGATGTGAAATTCGTATGTGACCAGAGAAATGATATGAGAACCAAGTCATAATAGAGGATATTGAAAGACAACTTGTTGGGTGATTTTGTGCAGATGATGGTTGGTCTTGTTGTAGATTAAGCATAATGTCATGCAAGCGCTCGTTTCTGCTTTTCTTCAACAATTTTTTTGCCATATTGATCTAGTGATCAACATCCTTTCCCCTTGGTGATCATGGAAACAACCATTGCTTTGTTGGATACCGCGATCACTGAGAGGGGGGGGGGGTGAATCAGTGATTTCTAAAAACAGGTCCAATTCAACAACAAAACAAGTCAAATCACACAATGACACCAGATTTAACGTGGTTCACCGAAAGGCTACGTCCACGGTTTAAAGACTGTCCGAACACCAATCCGGGACAGATCTGAATCTTATTTAGTCGCACCAACGACAAAGAGCACCAACACTTAGTTTCAGATAGCACCAACTATCTAGGAAGCACCGACTCCCCTTAAATTTATCTGCACCCACAGATAGGATCACCAAACCCCAGACACCAAGCACCAACTTGATGTAAAAACAGAATGGAAGATTAATTCTGTCTACAGCCCTTCCCCTCTACAATTCTCTCTCTCTCAATCCCTTACAAATTGAAAATAAAAGCATAAACAGAGAGACACTTATCTTATGGACGAAATACCATCTTCAAGAGCACATCCTCGTCCACACTTGCTGTAGAAAGATGCAGCACAACAGCACACAGCACCAGCACTTCTTTCTCTCAAGAACTCTCTCAATTTTCTCTCTAAAACTCTTCTCTTCTGGTGTCTCTTTAGAACGACCCATACATGCCTTTATATAGGTTATAGTAACCCTTAATTGTATTTAAAACAGGCTACAATTCGTTTAGAAAGAGTCCCAAACAAATTAGATAAGAGTGCTGAATTTTCGTGCAAAACTTCTAATTCTGCGCAACACTGGTTCCCGTGCTCGGTCGACATCATACTGTGCCCGGTCGACATCATACACTATCTGGAAATAGTCAATTATCGCGCTCGGTCGACATCCTGGGGTCCCGGTCGACCGAAGACACACTGTGTCACGAAAATAACTGAGAGGTGCCTGAATCTGTTTTCTGCAGGTTTCTTCTTGCTCGGTCGACCGCATGGGGTGCCCGGTCGACCGCGTGCTCTGCTTCAGGAATTCTGAATTCCTGACTGTTTCAATTCTGTTTCTTCTTTTCAGCTCTATCAACACTAGCCTATTATCATCATGTTTGTGACAATGTGTTGACAAGAATTCCAACTCAAATCAATACTTGAGATACTGATTCTTCAAATTCTTCAAAAGACTTTCAAGTCATCTCAAATTCCAACAATCTCCCCCTTTGGAATTGTTGGCAACACTATTGGAACTTCAACACTTTCAACTCCAGCTTGCAGCTCTTCCAAGTTCTTTTCAACACTCACTTGGAACCAATTCTTAAATTCTGAAATAACAACTATGCACTGTCAACAATCTCTTCCTAGCTTTCATAGCATAACATCTCTCCTTGCTATCATAGCATAACATCTCTCCCCCTTTGACAACAAGTCCAAAGGGACCAAACCGAGGAGCGAATAGGATATTCAATGAATACTTTGCTCCCCCTTTCAAGCACAACTCCTACGGTTTAGGAGAGTGAGTAACTCCTAACTTTTTTCGGAGATACTCGAAGACTTCCTTTGGCAGAGGTTTCGTGAAAATATCAGCCACTTGCTCAGTTGTTGGAACATATTCCAACTTGACTTCTCCATCAGCAACTTTATCTTTAAGAAAATGATAACGAATTGCTACATGCTTTGTTCGAGAGTGCTGAACAGGATTCTTAGATATATGAATTACACTCGTGTTGTCACATAGGATCGGCGTAGGATCCGTTGTAGGAACTCCTAGATCAGAGAGCATTTGCCGCATCCATAACACTTGCGTACAACAAGTTGCCGCTGCAATATATTCCGCTTCCGCTGTCGAAAGGGATACTGAGTCTTGCTTCTTACTATGCCAAGCAACTAATCTTTCTCCAAGATAAAATGCGCCGCCGCTAGTACTCTTGCGATCATCTACGCATCCAGCCCAATCGGCATCAGAATATGCAACAAGAGTGAAGGATTTTCCTTTGGGATACCAGATACCAAGCTCCATAGTACCTTTCAGATATCGAAAGATTCTTTTCACTGCTGTAAGGTGCGTTTCAGTTGGTGCTGCTTGAAAACGTGCAACCATACATACTGCTTGTAGAAGATCTGGTCTTGTAGCAGTCAAGTAGAGCAAGCTTCCTATCATAGAGCGATAGGTGGTATGATCAACGGACGAGGCCTTATCATCTTTGCTAAGCTTCGTGTTCGTTGACATTGGTGTGCTCACTGGCTTGCTGTCTTCCATATTGAACCATTTCAGCATTTCCTTAATGTACTTCATTTGTGATATGAAGATACCATGTTTCAGCTGCTGAACTTGTAAACCAAGAAAGAACTTTAGTTCTCCAAGCATCGACATTTCAAATTCTTTCTTCATCTCTTCAGCAAAATTCCTGCACATCTCCTCATCATTGCCACCAAAGATTATGTCATCAACATAAACAATGACAACCAGCTGTTTGCTTAACTCAGTTTTGACATACAGATTGCTATCAACCATTCCTTTTCCAAAACCGATCTTGCGGAGATAGAGATCCAGCCTTGCATACCATGCCCTTGGCGCTTGTTTCAGTCCATAAAGAGCCTTTTTCAATTTGCACACTAGATCTGAATTTTTGCTGATGAGAAAACCATCAGGTTGCTCAATGTAGACTTCTTCTTCAAGTAAGCCATTCAAGAAAGCTGACTTTACGTCCATCTGAAATACCTTGAAGGTTTTGTATGCTGCCAATGCAAGAAACATACGAATAGCTTCCAGACGAGCCACCGGTGCAAAGGTCTCTTCAAAATCTATGCCTTCAACTTGAGCATAGCCTTTACAAACCAACCTTGCTTTGTTTCTAATGACTTGACCATCTTCATTCAGCTTATTCCGAAAGACCCATTTAGTACCAATAACATTCTTATCAGTAGGTCTAGGAACAAGTTCCCATGTGGAGTTCTTCTCAATTTGCTCCAACTCCTCATGCATAGATTTCAACCAACTTTCATCGAGACTGGCTTCAGCCACAGTCTTGGGTTCAATGGTGGACACAAGTGAGTAATTGCTAACTACACTTTGTCTAGTTTGAACGCCTGCCTTAGGATCTCCAATGATTTGATCCTTAGGGTGTTGCTCTACCCAAGTGCTGTGCTTCTTAGGTGAAGTATCTTCTGAGTCATCCTTTGATATCTCAGAATCATTAGATTCAGCCATCTCATCATCAATCTCACTCGAGTCCTCATAAACTGGACTGTCATTATGAGTTTCATTCTTTGGTTCAATATTCTCATCTATTCTCACATCAGCACTTTCTATGATTTTTCTGGTTCTTTTGTTAAGACACCTATATGCCTTGCTAGTAGAGGAGTAACCCAGAAATATACCTTCGTCAGCTCTTTCCTCAAATTTGCCCGGATTTTGTTCGAGCCGCTTGATGTAACACTTGCTGCCGAAGACTCTGAAGTGCTTGACTGTTGCTTTTCTTCCAAACCATAGCTCATAGGGAGTTTTGACTTCATGTGGCCTGATCAAGCATCGGTTTTGAATGTATACAGCCGTATGAATTGCCTCTTTCCAATACTTGTCAGCCATCTTGCTTTCACTTAGCATCGTACGAGCCATCTCTTGTACGGTGCGATTCTTCCGTTCCACAACTCCATTTTGCTGTGGAGTTCTAGGGGCTGAGTACTGTCTTTGAATGCCATGATGTTCACAATATTTAGTGAACTCTTCAGATGTGAACTCGCCTCCACGATCAGACCTTAAAATCTTGATGCGTTTTTCCAATTGATTTTCAACCTGTGCTTTAAACACTTTAAAACGATCAAGTGCTTGATGCTTATGCTTAAGAAACAATACCCATGTCATACGAGTATAATCATCAATGCATAACATGAAATACTTATCTCCATTGGTGCTTTGAGTTCGCATCGGTCCACAGAGATCAGTGTGCACTAGCTCAAGAGGTTTCTTGGAATGATGCTCCTTTGACTTGAACATAACCCTCGTTTGCTTTCCCTTTTGGCAAGAGTCGCAAATGGGATTGGAAGGCTTTTCAACTGTAGACATGCCTCTTACAGCCTTTGAATTGCAAATCTTTGACATATTATCAAAGCTTAGATGCCCAAGGCGTTTGTGCCACAACCAACTTTCCTCTGTCCGACTCATCAAGCAGGTCTTTTCAGCTCCATCTGACAATGTATAGAGATTTCCAGCAGTTCTTGATCCAGTTGCCACTGTTTTGCCGTTACTACTCTTCTTGATGGCAAACCCATTCTTTGTGAAGATAACTTCGTGACCCTTGTCACAGATCTGGCTCACACTAAGCAGATTGTGTCTCAATCCAGACACATATAAGACTTCTTCAGATCTGATCTTGTTTGCCATAAGCTGAATAACACCTTTTCCGCAGATTTTGGCACCATCATTGTTGCCAAACTTCACTGAACCGCCTTCATAGTGCTGTAATTTGATGAATTTCTCTTTATCACCAGTCATATGGCTTGAACAACCACTATCAAGGACCCATGGTGCTGTCTTCTTTTGTGCATTAAATGCCGTTTGCACAATGAGAGATTCTTTGGAATTACCTTCCCTTTTCTTTGCCCTCCATGCCTTAACTAACTTGGGTTTCTTTTCAACCTGAAATTTGTTAGCAATAGGCAACCTACAATCCCTAGCCAAGTGTCCATAATTATGACACATATAGCACTCAACTTTTTGGCTACTTAGGATTGAAAAAGGATTCCTAGTCACAAATGGGCTGTTTCTTACATAGAATTTGCAATCAGCTCTTTTATGTCCAAACATATTACAATGAAAGCAATAACCATAGAATTTGTATCTTCTTTGTGGCTGGTTAGTCTTCATTACCTTTCTAACAGGAATGGACTCCTTTCTAGGTTGAGTGGGCTTCATAGAGTTAGAAGGTGCAGTGACTTGCTTCACAAACTCTTTCTTTTCAGGAGGTGCAATCTTAGAGGATTCACCTTTCTCAAATCCTAGACCAAATCTGAAGTGGGCAGGTCTTTGAACTTTCAGTAGTTCATTGAGTTTCATAGTCCCTTCAATCGCTTGGAGCGCTTTGAGTTTTTTGCTATTTTCTAAATTTTCAGCCTTTGCTCTAGCGATCTCAGTTTCAAGTTTCATAGCCTCTTCCTTTTTGATACTTATTTGGTTTTCAAGGACTTCTACCATTCTTTTATATTCTTCTACTTGAGTTTTCAAAGCAATAATAGAACTTTCAGATTCATGGAGAAGTTTCAGATTTTTCTTACTTGATTTGCGTTCCATGCTTAGCTCCTCAAGTGCGGCTATGGTTCCTCTTCAAGATTGACTTCAGCCTCCTCTTCCTCTTCCGGATCTAGCTCTTCTTCTTCTTCAACAGTGACCATGAAGAGAGCTTCGGTTGATTCATCATCGTCTGAAGTTTCAGACGTGCTGTCATCTTGTTGACATAGAAAGTTTTTAGCTTTGCCCCTTTTTCTGAAATTTCTCTTTCCTTTACTCTTTTCAGCATAAGAGTCATTATCATTGTCTTCTTTTAGCGGACACTTCGCAGCAAAGTGACCAATACCTCCACAATTGAAGCATTTAAAGGGTAGCTTCCCTTTGTACTTTCCATTGCTTCCTTTCTTCAACTTTCTAACAAATTGAGCCTCAAGCTCATCATCATCAGAATCAACATCATGACTAGCAGTCTCTTTTGCCTTTTTCTGAACTTTGAAGGCCGCTTCTTTATCAGATGAAGACGTCTTTCCTATGCGCATCTCATAGGCAGTTAGAGAACCATGTAATTCATCCATGGAAAATGCATTCAGATCTTTGGCTTCCTCGATGGCTGAGACTTTTGAATCAAACCGGGGAAGAAGAGATCTTAGAACCTTTTTGACGATGACCGGCTCTTTAATCTCTTCCCCTAGTCCACGAATGTCATTCGTGACTTCATTCACTCGTTGCATATACGAGTCAACATTCTCGCTTTCCTCCATGCGAAGAGACTCGAATTGAGAGCGATGAGTTTGCAATTTGGCTTCTTTAGTCTTCTCATCACCTTCATGTATGCTTTGCAACTTATCCCAAATTTCTTTGGCTGTTTTGCATGCAATTACTTTGACAAGCTCGCTGTCCACAAGGCCACTAAAGAGTGCATTCTGCGCCTTGGAGTCGTTGTCTGCCAACTTCTTCGATGCTGTATCATTGGGTATGGTGGCAGCATTGTAACCGGCTCTGACAGCCTCCCAAACATCATAGCCAAGAGATTTGATGAAGGCTTGCATCCTAATCTTCCAAAAAGAGTAATTAGAACCATCAAACAGAGGTGCTTTCATATTCCCTGTATTGACTGCCATGTGATTTGACAAGAGATCACCCTTAGCGTATTAAACTGATCAAGGGAACCTCGCTCTGATACCAATTGTTGGATACCGCGATCACTGAGAGGGGGGGGGGTGAATCAGTGATTTCTAAAAACAGGTCCAATTCAACAACAAAACAAGTCAAATCACACAATGACACCAGATTTAACGTGGTTCACCGAAAGGCTACGTCCACGGTTTAAAGACTGTCCGAACACCAATCCGGGACAGATCTGAATCTTATTTAGTCGCACCAACGACAAAGAGCACCAGCACTTAGTTTCAGATAGCACCAACTATCTAGGAAGCACCGACTCCCCTTACAATTTATCTGCACCCACAGATAGGATCACCAAACCCCAGACACCAAGCACCAACTTGATGTAAAAACAGAATGGAAGATTAATTCTGTCTACAGCCCTTCCCCTCTACAATTCTCTCTCTCTCAATCCCTTACAAATTGAAAATAAAAGCATAAACAGAGAGACACTTATCTTATGGACGAAATACCATCTTCAAGAGCACATCCTCGTCCACACTTGCTGTAGAAAGATGCAGCACAACAGCACACAGCACCAGCACTTCTTTCTCTCAAGAACTCTCTCAATTTTCTCTCTAAAACTCTTCTCTTCTGGTGTCTCTTTAGAACGACCCATACATGCCTTTATATAGGTTATAGTAACCCTTAATTGTATTTAAAACAGGCTACAATTCGTTTAGAAAGAGTCCCAAACAAATTAGATAAGAGTGCTGAATTTTCCTGCAAAACTTCTAATTCTGCGCAACACTGGTTCCCGTGCTCGGTCGACATCATACTGTGCCCGGTCGACATCATACACTATCTGGAAATAGTCAATTATCGCGCTCGGTCGACATCCTGGGGTCCCGGTTGACCGAAGACACACTGTGTCACGAAAATAACTGAGAGGTGCCTGAATCTGTTTTCTGCAGGTTTCTTCTTGCTCGGTCGACCGCATGGGGTGCCCGGTCGACCGCGTGCTCTGCTTCAGGAATTCTGAATTCCTGACTGTTTCAATTCTGTTTCTTCTTTTCAGCTCTATCAACACTAGCCTATTATCATCATGTTTGTGACAATGTGTTGACAAGAATTCCAACTCAAATCAATACTTGAGATACTGATTCTTCAAATTCTTCAAAAGACTTTCAAGTCATCTCAAATTCCAACATGCTTAATAGTCTTGAGGATGAAGAATACCCTTGCTTAAATCTCATTTGGATAGTATAGGTATTGTAGGTGCTTCCACCAAAGCCCAATCCAAAATCCTACTTCGAATTTCCCCCCACAGGTATCTTGACTCATCATTAGGGTTAGAAACCTTTAAACTTAAGAAATGATTATGGGTCAATAATCATGCAAAAGGGTTAAGTAGTCTTTACGATGCCATTCTTACTCAGTCCCCACTTCTTACAAGTCAAACTTGTTTAAATTGAGTGCATGCAATGCCATGTAAATGAGTAATATGCTTGCTGGAGTGTCAAGGTAAGGAATCTAAATGATCAAGAATCTAATACATGTAAGATTAAGCATTAATGATGTAAAGAAAGTAGGGAGATTCTACCAAAACAAGCCCAGGCCCAGTAGATTAATTTTTATCTAGGAAACTTTAAAAACCTAATCAACTAAAATAGCTAGTTGTTAATCAAATGGGTACATATAATCTTATGATCAAGTGAGCTTTTAATGTCCTCTCAGTTGTTGTCCTCTCAGTTGAATGAGAACACAGCAATGTCCAGAGCACATGGCATTACAGATAGCTATATATTTTATGTTTGAAAACATTCTACAGGGTTATCATCTCATAATGTCTCCATGATTAGATTGTTTTGGTTGCATCAACAACATCAAAGGACGGACCAGGGTTTACTCACTAGCCCTGAATCTCAAACATGGAGCCCAGAACTCCAGCAAATTTCAGATCTCAAGGCCATTATCAAATCTCAACCGACATGTGCAATCAGAACAATATATATATGAGGTTTGGCTCATTCAACAAGCACTTAAGCAACAAAATCTTTGAACTTCTACCACAACAAAATCTTTGTAATACCTCTGCTCTCTCACGGGGATTGGCGAGCTTTGGAATGTATTTGAGTGCCTCCGCTTTCTCATCGGCATCAATGCAAGCCTCTACAAAGGGCTTATAACCTGTTTAAATTAAAAATACTACGGTTATAATTATGAAATCATCTGTTGTACATGATGACAGCAGAAATCTAAACAAAATGACATATGCAAACTTCTCATAAAATATTATATGGGAAAACCTGTCGCCAAAAAAATAAAAAGAGGAAAAAAGTTTTTTATTTTAATCTTTTGAATGGCTACTTTTATTTAAAAGAAAAGCGAGCAGTAATATTTGATAACCTTGAAATCATTTTTCACTTTTAATGCAGCGAATTCATATGCAAGAACACCCCCTTTGTAAATGGTACATAGAGCAAGAAATCCCAATGGTTAATATATGGTATGGATTAGGTTGGTGTGTTAGTCCTAATGGTCAGAATTTAGAAAAGATCATTGATCTTAAGGAAACCACTCATACACACACGCACAAGCACACTCATGCAAGACACTCATAGAGGCACTTAAAACTCGCGCACACTAGAAAGACCAAGGAAAACCATTGATCTTAAGAGGAGGGAGGGGGAACACCAAGGAGTGTGCTTTAAAAAACCTACTTGAAGTTGGCCAATTGACAGAAAGAAGTCCTTCAGGAATTCATGCTTATAACACTTGCAAGCATAACAAAATAATAAATACAATATAACTGAAAAAAAAATCCTTGAATACTTGATTTCACAGATGGGTTTTAAAAAGTAGAAAAAGTTAGAAACAAATCAATCTTAAATGTGATTCAAAGTATGCAGTAGAGAACATAATACCGTGCAAATGTTATGAATAAGTCGCGGGCAGAGGCCTTGCCTGTATCATTCCAAAGAACTCCAGAGGAGGCTTCTGCAAGCGAAAACCACCCTACAAATAGACACTGATGTATAAAATTTGTAACATGTAACATTCATTTATGCAGCATTCTAATCCACAGAGACATGGAGCAAATTTTGATTCACTCTGTAGTAACAAGACAGTATAAATGTGACAAGATAAATAAATGCAGCATCAGATTTTGTTGAAAGCAATACCTTCTGCCAGATATGAAAGAGTACAAGATAAACAAGGTCAGTATCACCACTTTCAGTTTCCTTCACCAATGCCGTGTCTTCCTCTCCTATGCTTAGTAAGAGGGGAACCTAAGTTCAAAAGACAAAACTTAACTACTTTTTGGCAATACTTCTTTCAACAACTTTAATAATCATCTAGTAGGCAATGCCTTGATAACAATTAGTTAGTCAAGACAATGACAAGTATGGATGTCAAATGACATTCTACAAGTATGACAATTGACAACCTATACGGAAGGATCCAAAGGTCCCCAGCTATAGCCCAACTGGTTAGGGACGTGGGTGTGAGTGTGTGAGCTCAAGGTCTTCATGAGGCCACCAAAAAGAAAGGGGGAAAAAGGATTAAAAAAAACTTGTTTTGATGAATGTGGTTCATAGTCAACAAGCATTGCAGCTAACTTCCGCCGGCCAATGCTATCTGCATGAGCAGCAACTGCTGCATATGATATACATTAGCATAATTTCAGCTGAAACTCAGAAACAACTGTTTCAGAAATTATCAAAACTATGAAGTTATCAACCTAAATAAAGAAACCGCAATAAAGCTTCTGGGTAACTTGAAATTCATGCGATCAAACACTCACCTTATCAAGTAAGATTTCCAAAAGACTGCCGTCATTAATAGCTAACGAGGCTGTTATCTTAGTACATGCCCAGTGCATTATCACCACCTCCTATACAAAACAAACGATCGGCAAACCTGAATCGATGCGGAGAGATCTCTATGTTTTTTATGCTATCCAATGAAGTGAAAAAAAAAATCCTTTTTCACATATGTTTTTGTTTTTCCTTCCAAAATCACTAGATAGAAGTGAATCCCACATGAAATCAAGATTCTTCACTAAAATCAATATAAGGCACAAACCCAATTGAAAAAAAAAAGATCTTTAATAGAATTACAGAATTTCATCCTATAGATCTCTACAAAGAAGCAAAACCCAGATCGAATCATGCAGAGAAGTGTGCACCCATGAACGGAAATCAAGAAAAGATATGATTTTGCAATATGGGTTTTGGTCAAAACAACTGAAACAATCTAAGAGAGGAGATTGGGTGATGGAAGAAATGAAGAAAATGAGGGAAAGAAAGGTCCAACCCAACCTTGCGATTAAAGAAGGTGAACTGAGAAGAACAGCCCTGACAATGAGATGTGTCCTCCACCCAATTGACTCCTCGCATTGACGGCTTTGCAGGAAGTCCAATCTTCTCCAACATCTTGCCTCTCCTCTCTCTCTAGTTTCTAGTTTTTGCACACCATAGCAATCAAAGATCTCTTAACGCCTCTTCTTCGGTGACCTCTAGTGAACGACGATGGCCCCACCTGAGATCCAAATCAGAACTTCGTCCCGCGAGACACGAATGAGAAGGGAAAGAGAAAGAGAAAATGGGGGGATTTCTGTTCTCCTCTGCAATCGATTTCCATGGGACACTTTTGTTGAGTGATTTATGAGAAAGAGAGGAAATCTGAGAGAAAAGTTTAGGGGAAGCAAGGAGAGCCAAAGGCAAAAGGGTATGAGATTGAAAACGATGTTGTTCGAAACAGGGAGGGTAAAAGAGTAAAATTTTAATGTACGAACACCAAAATGAACATTTTCGTGTATTTATGATTAAATCCGCCGTATATGAGTTTAGGGACACTTTTTTGGTAAAAGTCCCATAATTTTAATGTCACCTAATCAGCATTAAATAAATAAATAAAATGAGACACTTAAGAAACATTTACGCCTCTCATAAGAAGACAGTTTCTGACCATGAAATGCATGTCGACCTCTTGTATCTCTCCCAGGGGAATACCTACATTGAGGAGAATGCATTCTATTTATTTGGAATTCCGATCTCTGTGGTACTAGGCTTTGTGTTTCTTATTGAAGGAAAGGGACTTTGGATTGGAATAGTGTGTGGATCTACCATACAAGTTACGCTTCTCACCATCATTACAGCAGTAACAAATTGGGAGCAACAGGTTTGTTTTTTGCTCTTTACATGCAACCAAAATCAATTAAGTTTCTATAAATGCAAGTGATCCGTGCAAAGTCCCCGCAACATGTATATATAATCAAATCAATTGAAAATTAAATGCACATACCTTGACTGGCCAATACTGCTTGACTGTTGTGAGTCCAAAATCTGACTTCTCTTTCCCTGTTACTTGCTTGGTCTGTCTGGTTGAGGAATTAGTGGTAATTGAATGGAACAAAATCATCCTACTGATGAGATTTTGAGAACAAGAAAAAGATGAAAAAGAAAAGAAAAAGAAAGAAATATGAGAATAAGATTCTGTTTAGGACATGGAATTGCAAAACAGTGTTGGTCACATCAGTAGACAGGCCCTTTTATCATTATCTAGGACTATTTTAATTCTAAAGATTAGTATAAATCCTCAACCAAATGGATCCAAATACACCAGAGTGATGATCCATTGGGTATCAACTACAGTGTAGAGAGAGGGGGCTAAGAGGTGTTCCATGCCAGCACTGTATGACATATGCAGCAGGAATATTTTTTCACCTTCATAGGCTTAATAAGAAAATAGGATTCATGAACAAGGCCAATAGATATGACTTTAACTACTTCAAAAGCCTATAAAACCCATCAACTGCTTCAACATCATAACCTCAGAGTAATTTGATTCATTGGATGAACAATAACATGCATTCATTCTACAGTGTATAACTTCCAATTCATCTAAACAAATAAAAAAATCATCTTTTTAACGTGTTCTTGCTTATGCTGTGTTTGGACTTTGACCTGATCATCATTTCTTAACTCAGTAGTCAATGGTGCAACCAATTACGCCAGTCAATGAAAGAGAATTTTTGAGGGTAGGAATAATCATCGTTATTCTCCAAAGCATCTAAAACATTTCACAATTAAAGGTGCATTTAAATGTATACACAATTGCAATTACTCTAACTAGCATTGCAGGATGGATGCTATCAGCAATTCTACTGTGAGATTAAAGCATCATGGAACCACAAAATCACATAATTGGACATTATACTGTGACTCTTACACCCCAAATCAATATCAGTGATTGGTGCACTGATACTGGTAATGGTTCGAGGTCAGAGGGAGAAAAGAGTGTCGCTCTCGTACTCTCCAGATTCCATGGCTCCTCAAATACATGATTTTAGTTTAGTGTCATTTTGGTCATTTAAACAGAACAGTACAATTCCATGTCCCCCATGCCATTGACATTAAACAAACACCCAGGAGATAATCTCTACAAATCTTTTGCAGAACAAGGGAGCCTTTGCAGTGAAGATCTGTTCAAGAGAAGCCAAGTGGTGGATGCATGACATGTCAATGCACATACACTTGTGTGCAAAAAAGCAAGTATGTGTTAATGATTCACTACATATGTCTGTAAATAGAAACAAAGAGCAAAATAATAGTTATTCCATAAAAGAATTTCAAATGTAATCCTAAATGCTAGTGAATGATACTAACCAACAAGCCTTCTTGGAGTGCCACTTGTTTTGCAGTCTCAACAGCTTCATCACTTGATATCTGGATATACAACGAGAAAAGTGAAACTTTGTGCAAACATCACCATGCATGAAATTAGCTACAAGCCTGAGCAGAAGGTACACAAAGGCGAGAAGATGGCAAGTAAAGGGAGAAAAAAACTAATGAACTTTGAACGATGTGGCCATGAAAAAAACTGCCATTTTGTGGCCTACTCAGAAAACCAAGTTCTTGACCATAATGAGAAGATGGCAAGTAAAGGGAAAAGAAAAAAAAAGAAAAAGAAAAAGAAGAAAAGAATCTAATGCACTTTGAACGATGCGGCCATAAAAGAAACTGTCATTTTATGGCCAAACCAGTTACTTGGAAAACCAAGTTCTCGACCATTATGAGAAAATGAAGATGCATAAGCACACAAAATGCATTACTATCCTTTGAAAATAGTGACATACTAGAAAACCCAAAATGGCATGTGGCAAATCAATTAATGATCACTTAAAGTTAGTGACAAATAGTTGCATCAGTAATGTATTAATTTTCAATATAAATGCCACCAACTTTGACTATATAAAGGATCTTTCTAGAAAACAGAGAAAATTGTGTTTGGTTGGTTCTTTCCAATTTGGATGCTAACTCAATGAATTTGCTCCACAAACAAGGATTAGCCCAAGGGCCCATCTCAAGATTATCTTTTTATTTCCCTACTCTTTTCTCCTTCTCTGCTTCTCTCTTTCTCTTCTTCTTTTTCTGATTTTTTTTTCTACTTGGGATGGGGATGTTAGCAGTGGTGAAGTCTGGGCGGGGGCAGAATTGAACATGAGGTAGAACTCAAGCCAAGGCTTGTCGATGATCTGGATTCAACTCCCAAAAATTGAGCAAAATTGCTTGCACGATCTATATCGGAAGAAAATTATGAATTGTATTATGTGATTGAAGGAATGTTGGGAAAAAAAAATAAAAATAACATGTATTATAGACTTAACTTTGGATGTGCACAAGTTGCAACCCAACTCTTTGACTAAATTCATTCCTGAGCGACCACCTCATCACAGAAAAGGTCATACTTATCTGAATTATGCCAAAATACACAAGCTTGGGCTATACAGATGCTAGCTGAAAAAACCATCTAATGCTCCTAAATTTATGTAAATCAAAGTTCGCAACTCATACAAATTGAGTCCGTCTATCCGGGAAAAAAATGATCATACTCCAACTTTCTATTTCGTAGCCAATTACAACCGAGAGTCCAGTTAACTGCATTACTTGGACCCTTGACAAGTCTAAATCATTGGTGCCTCATAATAATTAATAGACCTGAAGAAGGTAGCAGCATCATTAACTTGGAAAGCTAAGGGTATAGACTTACAGGCTGTTTCTTTTGGGAGTGGCATACCAAGAGCAGTAAAATTATTGTAATAAACCGACTCACTCTTACTGTATTATCCATGGAGCAGGAAAAAAGGCTCTGAGCTCCAACAACCATTGATACAACAGCACGATGATGACCAGCAAGAGAAGCAGCAGGCTCAAAACAGTTTCCTGCGACATTGAATCTCCATGCCAATATGCTGCCATCCTGCAACAACAACAACAACAACAACAACAAGAAAACAAAAAAAAAAAAAATAAACATGACTTTTACATGAATCTTACATCAGAAGATCATATGAAACTAATACATAGATATTCATGGAGCAAAAGAAAAGTGAATTGTAAAAAGGAGAAAGCCAAGAGAAAATAGAATATAAAAAAGTAGAATAAAAAGAAAATGCATTCTAGATTTCATGTAAATGGGTACCTGAGTTCCAGCAAAAAACATATCATTAATGGCAACCAAAGCATATAGACTTGCCCAACAGGCCCACTGAGGCTTAAATCAGTATTAATTTGTATATTCCATGCCTGCGTGATTACCATAATAGGCGAATTTAAACAAGAGAATGTAAAGTAACACAAAAGATGTCAGGCATTCACATCATCAACTAATTCTCAGTCTATGCTGAGTTGAATCTTTAAACAAAAAATCAACAATAAATACTAAAATCACCACCTACAACCAATCCTGTACAATTATATAAATGCTGGCGTCTATACAAGGGCTAGCCCAAATGCCCAATGTATGTCACCTTCCACTTCTATATTAAAAATTTGGAACAGAATCGTCCATACTATCCATATGTCTATGTTGTTGTTGCTAGTAGGCAGTTTGGTGGGATGCAGATTATGTGTTGTTCAAGTGAGTGAGAAAAACCACCAAAAAAAAATCCCTTCTCATTCATATGAATAAATTCCTACTATCCATAAAGTCTAAACCAAAAAAGGCATAAAAACAGCCAAATCCAATAAATAAACTATTTTGCCAAGCACCGATGAGAAAATCCTCGAAACTCGTCTGTCTCATTCCAACTAGCCATTAGCAAAAATAAGAGATACCTAAAACCCAACTCATTCATCTAAAAATAGAAATCAACATAAGAACAAGAAACACATTATAAAAAAAATGCATACCAGCAACATAACTAAAAACAGAAAAACAGTAGATAAACCATTTCCATAGAGGGAACAAATAGCCCATTTCATTCCAATCATTCCTCTGTTTTAAAAAAACCAACCACCACACACATCACAACATCATGAGCAAACACAAACTCAGACCGAAAAAGAGGAACAAAAAACTTCCATTCATCAATCCAATATAAAAAAAAAAAATAATAATAAAAAATGAAACATGTAAACTAACTTTTTTTATTTTACCTTCTGTTCTGGAACCAGACTTTTATCATGAGAAAACACAAACTCAGACCGAAAAATCAGACCCTTGGGTTTTCAAGCGTACCCTGAGATAACAATCTGGAGCTCCTTGAATCCACACCAAAAAACGACGTCAATCGAGCCGATGATACAACATTGTACAAGGGTAGAAGCATTTGGAGACTACCCATTTCAAATCTCAACCTAAAATCCTCAAAAACAAAAAAAAAAAGAAGGAAACATCATCAAGGTTAGGGAATTGGGGTAATTGAGAGAGAGATGCCATGAAAAGGAGTGAGATGGTCGTGGAAGGAGAGTGGTTGGAGAGATGGGGTTGCTTAACCTTCTCATTCCCTTGACCAAGGAGGATCTCATGAGGGAAAATAGAGGTGGGCGATGGAGATGTTTGATGCACAGGGGAGGCTGTGAGATGGGTCGGTAATGGAGAGACAGGCGTGGAGAGGAGGAGAGAAAATGGCGTTCGATGGAAATAGGGTTTGATATAAAAGACGATATCGTTCGATAAGGGAGGGGTAAAACCATCCAAAATCAACGTACGAACACTAAAATCGACATTTGAATGCATTTATAGTTAAATTCGTATAATACGAATATACAGACACTTTTTTGGTAAAAATCCCAAAAAAAAGGGATTTATGCCAATTTGACGGTACCAAATATAAAGATATACCGTCCATTCATCAACTATCAATTAGGTGGCTAACATTGCCCAATCAAAGCCAATGTCCCCCAAAATGCCCTATCATAGTGGGGCACATGAGATGAACGACTTTGATTGGAAGCATCCGTGCCTTGTATCCAATTATATTATTTTAGAACTCAGATAAAATTTATTCCAGAACTCAAATAAATTTGTTCTAAACTCAGATAAATTTGTGCAAAACTCAGATAAACTTATACCAAACTTAGATAGATTCATATCAAACTCAAATAAATTCACTCGAAACTCAGATAAATTCAGAAAATGATAGATCAAATCCAGAGTCTCATAAAGAAAAACCACACTCTCCACCATTCCTTCAAAAAAAAAAAAAAAGCTCAAGACCCCAACTAAAATTTCACAAGAATAAATTTCCTCCCAGTTTTAATACGATTGAGTTCCCCTCATGAGAATTTCTCATCTTGGGAACATTTCATAATATACATGTAATCAGCTGGTATAAGACCAAATCCAAGCTCATCCCAATTAACATTTGCATAGTCAGCATACCCCCTTATACATTTCCACTAAATGCTGTTAGTTTTCTTATTATATTTGTCATTATTAAACCATGAATCAATGAAATCAAGGGAAACAAATGATGAGAAAAAAAATAAAGGAAAGATAGCATGGTCATTTGAGTGGGTCAAAACACATCAAATGCAGTTTCTCCCCCTCTTTTGGAGAATTACCTGAATAATTGTAATACGCATGTGGCTCGATCGTTCTAGTAAAAAACTTTAGATAAAAATCATTTACAAGACATTCATCAATGAGACATCCATGGCAAATCGACATGAGTGTGTAGCAAAAGACATAGCAACATCATTCCCTCCCATTTGAGTTTCAAAACTTGATCTATTCCTTCTCATTTAAATTTTGAAACTTCATCTAAAACAAGGAAAGAAATCCGTTAGAGGTGCAAATCAGCTATGAAATATCATGTTAAGGCCTTAAATTAAGTGCTTAATTTCGTGACATGTTAAGCCACTTATGCGTGACGTATTACGGCAGTTACAGGGACAAATCAACCATGAAATATGTGATGTGGCGTATATATGGACCTCTGGCTGAAATATGTCTAGTTGCGTGGACTACAACCCTTAAACAAAATTTGTGTAGACCGGAGCCTTTAAACGTTCCATTTCAGTGACCTTTCACTAATTTACTCAAGAAAAAATATAGGGCTTTCATAATTTTGAATCCCCTAAAATTTCTCCCTCAAACCTATAATATATCTCTCAACGAAATTCAATTCTTTAAATTATCTCTTTATCTCTTTGAATTCAAACTTTAATTCCTAAAATCTCTCTCTTTAATAATAAGAAACATTATCCTCAGTGAAGTTATTCCTATTCTCATCCCAACGATCTCTCCCTTGTACATTCAAGTACTTGTACATGTTTGCCTTGTAATCTGATTTTTTATGAAGATTTTTTTGTCAATTGTTTGGTTGGGGAGCAAATTGCTATTGTCATGTATTGACATGATGGTACTGGTGGGGATGACAATGGAGCTAATAAAAACCCCTCTCCATATCATGAGGTGGTTTACCTCTCAGATTCCATGCTGATAGTTATAAAATAAGAAAGTTGTAGGAGCATTGATGAAATTCAAGGGCTGTGATGGTGGTGTTCGTAATTTTTTCCTTTTTTGTGTATGCTTTTATTTCCGTTTTCAATTTATTTTTAGAAGAAAATTAATTTGTTAGGAATCTTGGTACAATGATCTGGTTGTCCGTAAAATCCATTTCTGTGGGTGGGGTGCATGTGATACATGTTTTCCTTTTTCCATTAAACTCTTGATTTTCTTGATCTTATGAAAAATAATGAGATGTGTCTCCTTTTACTGATTGTTCTTTCTGCTGAGTGGCGTCTGGGCAATTGGCGAAGTTCCATGCCTTAGTGGGTCTTGTAGCCAAGATTGCAATTTGATTTGATTTGGATTCTCTTCATATTTTTATTTGTTTAATTTTATAACCTTTTTTTTTCTTTTTGTTGTTGTTGCTGCTGTTGTGGTGAGGTGCGAGATGAGCGACACCGTAATACACATGAGCATGATATTGATATCATATGATATGATTGTAATTTGATTTAGTTTGGATTCTCTTTGGTAAGGTGCCCACCGAATGATTCTCATGATTTAAAAGATTTTTTTAAAGTCTATTTAATTTTATAAGTATCTGATTTTTTTTTTAATTTTGTAATAAACTACTTAATTTTTTTTATCGAGGCCCAATCTAGGCATCGGCCCAGGCTAAGCATGGGCCTGTGTTGCTAGCTAGTACTATGTTATTGCATTAAAAAAGAATATCTAAATTAAATTAAGCCAATTCAAAAGAACTCGTATTGAATTTCGTCTCAATTTAAAAGTAAAATAAGAAATAAGATAAATAAAAACTACTTGTTGCAAGTGTTATAGGAAGATATTGATTTTGTAGTGGCATCACATATCAAATTGAAGACTACATAGATCAAGAAGTAGGCTATGATCCATTAGTGGACCTTAGATTTTAGCAACTTGGATCTAACGTGACCAACCATTCTCCTCTCCTGTCATCACCCATTATGGGCCCATCTGTCATGAAAATCAAGGTTGGTCTCCACTAATGGGTAAAGAAAAAATAAAAGGGTAGGAAAAGTCATGGAAAAACATGAAGTGGCATTTTTTTTATATCATTTTTAAAATTCTATTATCAATCTAACCACGTCACACAATAATATGAAAATTATTAATATAAAAAAATTAAACTTGAAAAAAAAAGAAAAAAAAGGTAACAAAAAATCAATATTCAGTGGGCCCAACATATTGAAAGGAAAGCCATGGAGATTAAGTAGGCATATAATCCATCAGTCGACCTTCCCTATTGCTTTAATATATAAATTGCACGAAAGAGAAAGAAAAAGCTCTTTTTACTTCTAAGGGACCTATCTTTTCTTTGCCTAGCAATGCTACCCAACAAAATTAATTTTTCCATCAAGTTCCTGAATTTCAAATTTGATACCTACTGTAACTGCGGTTACCTTGTTTTCCATTGTGTTTGGAATTAGCCCCCTTTTTAGCTCGTCAAACCATATACCATGTAATAAACCATACTTCCGATCAAAATTACAACTCACAATCAAAATCTAAGCCACAACCCTCCGCTTTAATATAGTATAACTAGCACAATAACCCGTGCTAAGCACGGGCATGGCCCATGTGTCTAGTGTCAGACTTATGTTTACAACCTACCCTAACATGTGCATGAGATTGGATACGTATTATAGTCTAAACTACCCTAATGCAAACTATTTACTAACCAGAATAACCTTTTATAGTGGCAGTGCCACTGTTGCACTGAATAACTGTCATTGGCATTGTATATTTTTTTTCACTTTCATCGGTATAATTCATAGAAAATAAGGGAACTAAGGAACCCTAAAACACAAAAAGAACACTATTTCCTTAGGGTTTAGGGCTTAGAGTTTAGGGCTTTAGGGATTAGGGTTCAGGGCTTAGGACTTAGGGTTCAGGGCTCACGGTTTAGGTTTCAGGGTATTTTAACCCGACACGACCCATGGCATGACTTATATTGTGTTATTCTGGGTAGTGCCCAAGACGGGTTGAGCTGTGCCATCTATGGGTCGACCCATGCCCCTCCTATTTTTATATAATTTGAAAGGGACTTTATGGACTTTTAGGATTTTCAACTTGAAATAAAATTGAAATTACTAAATTAAATACATAAACATTAATGCTAATTTCGGATGTGAAATTTGATCCCACCCAGGGAGAGGGATCGCCGTTCATCTATGTATGATATTTAATATTTGTACGATGAAAATGAGGATCCCGAATGCCCTCAAAATCGACGAATCACGATCGCCGGACCATAACTCAGTTCTTCGATGAAAGTCGAAGAAAGAAAGGGAGAAAATGGGGTGGGTTCCCACTCGTCTAATGCACTGCCGGCAACACACGACGGTTGTTCTGTCACTTAATTTGGATCTTAAGAAAAATGGTTCATAACATGGGATCATTATAATGTCCAGATAGAGGAAAACCCATATTTATATATATGAGCAATTAAAAGAAATTCAAGTAGATTAAAGTAGATAAATAAAGTAAAAATAAGAAAAAGGGGGAGTGCCAAATATTTAAGAGGAGGATTGGCTCCGTTCCCGGGTACCCCCTTCAAATCCCTTGGTAAGAAAGAAAAAAAAGGTTTAAAGGCTAATTTTCAAATCAAATTGATGATGCAAATAAGGTATGGTGTGTGATTTCGGTCCAAAAAAGAAAAAAAGAAATTGTGGTCGATGGGCCAATTTAATTGGGGCGACCAGCATTCGGGTTGGTTTGTTTGATTAATTGAGAGGCGTTTCTGAAATCACACGTATCATTGTCATTAATTTAATTTTTAAATCGGTCTTTTACTCCCATTTTTTTATCACTATAAGCTTAATTAAATTTTTGGCACCGGAGGTGTAGGAAAAGAGAAGAAAATATTTTTGGGGTTGATTTTGTTGGTTTTATAGTTTTTTAGATTTTTGATAAATGGGGTTAGAAGGGGATAACTAGGGATTTCATACTTAAATAAAACTTAATTAATTCATTGCTATTATGATTATAGGATTAACCCTATTAGAGGTCCTAAACTGCTTACATTCGCTTTTCCAATCCATAAAGAAGCTTAAAGGAGAGGAAAGACAGATCTAAATGATGCAAATGAGATGAGATGTTAAATGTGATTTATTCAGGAATTTAAAGAAATCTTAAAAATTAATAAATCTGGATATGTACCCCAAAGCTATAAAGTAAACCGACAATGCAAGAAAATATAATCAATAAATTCTCCATCCTCATTGTAAAGGAGGCAACAATGGGAAGATAAACACATAAAAGGCCGTCGCCTCTGAAGCATAGCACAAGTATTAACCCTCCCGTTAGACACCAACCAACCAAACATCTAAACTTTAGTTGGCACCTTGGCTTTCCATATCATCCTAAGTTGTTTAAACAATGGAAAAGAAGGATCCTTAACCAAAGAACCACAAAAAGAATTACAAGTAAACATACCGAAGGACCAATAACCCAACTACGTTTATCAACATACAAGGGATCAAAGAAGGCATTCTAAAGCATAAGTAAGAGACAAGAAAACTCGAAAAACTCTATACCATTAAGATGTCTATAAAAATTCAAGTTCCAAGAAATGGACTAGAAACGGAAGAGGAAACAAAATAAATAATAGGAGCATTATGACTCAATGAAAGATGATAAAGATGTTTCAAGAAATATCACCCTTCCATATGTCCTCCCAAAATTTTACTTTAGAACTGTAGGTGCAGAAAATAACGACCCACAATAACTGGGGAGCCTTAAGAGGACTTATCCAAAGTGGTGATAACTGGGTACCGTCCGAAAGCCTGAAAGAGAAGAGCAAACGGTCAGAGGACCCTGGGCTGGGCAGCGCAAGGCTCTCCGATGCCAAAGTCAGTGAGTTAACTGGAACAACGGAAGGAGAGGAAGAAGAGAGGCAGAGTAACGGCTCTGTGGGTTGAATTATGCGTACCTTGCTTGTGGTATGAAGCTCTATTTATAGAGGCTTGGGTCGTATCTTTGGAGGATATCTTGGTGTGGGTCCCATGATTCGACTGGGAAGTCATGATCAGCCCACAAAGTAATAAATGCGGTCCAATTCAGCCCACTCTGCATTTAATGCCAGTCGGATCAGCCCACATCGCATTAAATGCGCGTCTTGTTGGGCCAGATTGTGTTGGGCGCCTTTGACGGTTGGGGTACCATCGGATCCGCCCTCGGGCCTTGCCCTGATGTGGCTTCAGCCGCTGGATGCCGCCCTATCAGTGATCTGGCGAAGATTGTGGACGGCTGGATGTTGCATCTGTCTCACTAGCTCGCGCCCCTATTCCTCCACGTGCCTGATGACGTGGGGGATGAGGGGTGCGAGTGGAGGTTCCTTAATGCTTCGGCTTTCGTCCCGGCTCCTTCAGCCGAGATGGGCACATGGGGTAGCCGAGCTCGGCGCTAGCGGCCCGGAGCTGCTTGACTTCGGCTGAGGCCTCTATCCTGGTAGCCAGGGTGAGTTTGGTGCCACGTGGATGGCACGCGGATGGCACGTGAGAGTGCTTAGTCTCATCTGATGGCTGTGATTAGCGTAATCCTGGAGTTCCGGAAATCTCCCCACACAATTGCCCCCTAGCTTTTGACCTCTTAAGCGTCCTAGCCTTTAGTGGTCGAAAGCTAGAAAATCCGTCTGGGGGTGCGGCGATCATCGCTTGGTGTCGTTTCAACTTTTCCGAAGCAATGAATGCTCTGCCCTGTCCGTCCTGGGAAGCGAGTCGACGGCTACACGCGTAGCCTCTTCACTGATTGCGCTGTCTTATTGATGGAACGGGCGCGGATCGCGAAATCCATCCTTTCGAATTTCGAAAGTAGCGCGCGCCGAGGGTTCCCTTCCCATAAATAGGGTCGTCTTCTTCCTTTCTTGTTTTTGATTTCTTTTCACCTTCGCCTTCACCTTTGATTTCTGCTCTGCTGCTAGAGATTTCTCTAGCGAGGACGACCGTAGGACGTGCCCGGATCTGTTCTTGATTCGCCCCTTTGTCTCTGTAAGTTGCTTCGTGCCTCTGTCTAGTTTTTCTTGGGGTTTCGCGACTTCTAGGGTTTAACTTCGCTGTCACCCTTTTTAGACATGGGCACCCCTAGGTTTGATTTAGATACTGAAGAGGGCATAGCCAGATTTAGGGTCGCTTTCCATATTCCGGAGGGAGTCCTCCTCAAGCCGGCGGACTCCGTCGATTATGCCACGATGCGCTGGTCCTGCGGCTGGATGCCGTTCCCTCTGATCTCCGTGATCGAGGGCGGGGTCAGATTTCCTCTGCACCCCTTGCTTAGGGCCTGCCTTAGTGCCTGGTCCATTACCCCGTGCCAGCTGATGCCCAATGGCTATAAGGTCATCATGGGCACGGCGAAGCTGAATGAGGTTTTGGGGACCAACCTGGGTGTCCACGATATCGAGGATACCTATGACATCTGCAAGGCTGGGGAAGGGAAATACTATCTCCGGGTGAAGCCGCAATGAAGAGGCTTCGTCCTGGCCTTGGAGGATTCGAGTAAGAATGCCGAGGAAACTTTCTTTTGTGTGTCGGGGGACTGGGAGTTCGGCGCTGGCGAGAGCAGGAGGCTGATGGTCCCACGTCGCCCCGGGACTGTCCCAAGTAAACACTGCTTCTTTTCTCTTACTCGTTTTGCTTGATCTCGATGATGCCGAGCTGACATTCTTATTGTCTGTTGTGCAGAGGCAGGCGCGAGACGACGCCGAGCTGCGAGTGAAGGCTGGAGGAGGAACGTCGACGACATTAATAAGGTAGAGAGATACAAGGGGCACGAGACCAGGTCGGCTTGGAAGCTGCTCGGATATACGCCGAGGTATCGTGGACACTACAGGAGAACCGGAGTAGCCGAGGAGGACGAGGCGCACCCTGATCGTCCTACCGTCTCCGTTGCCGTGCCTGCCGTGTGAGAACCCGACCCCAGATTTCCTGGTTTATCGTGGTTTTAATCATGGAATTGTTTTCTCAGTGGGTTTACCGGTTGTTTGATCGAATTTCTGAGTTTGATTATATTTTCTTTGGTTTTGGAAGCCAGTGAACCTAGACAGTGACCATAGGGTCCCATTTGTTTTGTGTGGTCATTTTGGAGAGATTCTCTTTGATTTCTAAAAATTCCCATTTCAGCTTCGTTTGACTAATCTCGTCATTCCCTACAACTTTCGTGCTCACTCCGTACCCATTTGAAACTCCAAAAATCAGTTTTTCCAGCCCTGGGGGCAAAATCAGTCTTTTCACATTGAATCTGGACCCAAATTTCGAGATCTCAGAACCTTGCCAAATATATACTTTTTGGAAACTAGATTTTATGAGAAACATTTCCCTCTTCTTGGTCGATCGCATCGAGGCCCATAAAGTCGATGTCTTAACACTTGAATCCATTATTTTGATCCCTTTGACCAAACAGTTGACTTTTTCTGTGGACCCCGGAAGTATGTCAATATTAACCTTGTTGGAAAGATAATTTTATTTCGGGCACTTTTCATGTTTTAAGTTTCTTGATCCGATGTATAGAAAGCCTCCTAATCACAATTTTCAAGTTTTGAGTGTTTTAAGTGTGGTGGGGCCCACACCCACCCATTATAAATGTGCAACTTCTCTCCCTCATCTCTCCCAATCGTCCCAGCGATGCTGCCTGTGCAGGAATGGGGAATTTTCACCCCTTTCTTCTTTCCTTGGTTTCTTCCTCTCAAATCTCCTCAAAGCCTTGCTCAAATCAAGAGAAGACCTTCACCAATCTTGTTCACCTCGCCAAGAGCTTTCTATTGGTACCATTTGTGAAGACATTCGTCACCATTAGAGCTTCTTGTGAGCTCTTTCTACTTATTTGAACCCCTTCTAGTAAGCTCTCCTCCTAATCTTTTAGATTTGTGTTTGTTTAGCCCTTGAGACTATCTATTTTCATTATTGGAAGATTTCGTTTTGTTTTACTTGGATTTTGATATTCTAGGGTTTGGATTTGGGGGTTTTTGTGTAGATTTGGTATCTTGGCTTGGAGAGGTGTTGAGGCTTGATTTTCTTAGCATTTGGACCTAAGGCAAGTGGATGAAATGATTCTCATGTGTTTTATCATGTTTTATGCAAAATCTTAATTTGTCTTCATTAATAGTTTTAATGATTTATCATGTTTGATGGTTTAGTCTTATTGATTTTGAATGAGGATTTGATGTGATAATGAGGTCAAGGAATAGCCCAATTGTTTGTGAAAATATGTATGGAAGAAGAGGAAAGAAAGGAAATGGATTGGAGTTGGACAAGGGAAGAATTCAATCAAATGGGTTGAAATTCGCTGCAGGACCGATCGATCGCCCATCAGGTCCGATCGATCGGACTGTAAATAACTGAGAGGGTCTTCAGGACCGATCGATCGCCCTTCAGGTCCGATCGATCGGACTGAGATGAGATGAAGTATAAAATAGGAGAATTGTGGGATTATTTTCCAGATTCACCCCAAGTCCACACTCAAGTCCAATTCAGATCTATCCCTTATCTTCTTATTTGAAGGCATTGAATCTATAATGATGCATTTAAACCCATGAATGAATTGGGAGAATTGTGATGGGTTGTATTGGGGAGGTATTGTCTGGAGCCCCATTATTATATAAGGACTTGTAAGGCATTGCGTAAAGTCCGGAGGAAAGGGAAAGCTTATCATGAAGATTCTATGAGGTTTTCTAAGATTGACCAATGTGTATAAGGACCCGGAATGTCCCTAACTCTTAAAGAGTACCAAATTACATCATTATCGACATACGGGACCCTATTCACACTGATTCAATCCTAGAAACCCCATTGTTGGCCTGTAAATGTATGAAAAACTATTTGTATTTAATTTTCAACTAAACTCTTACTTTGGGATTTCAAACCAACTTGATATGACTAGACTGTTTCAAGAGTACTAGAAGAGATGTGCTTAGCTTTTGCTAACTTGTATATGGCGACTTGAGATGGATGTGTATTTGTGCCTATGGCACCCCGTTTCTTACTGTGCATATGATTTGATTTATCGTATTTGACCTATGAGTCGGCACCACTGAGCTTGGACGACCTCGTCGGTTTGATCCTCCGACTTGGGGTTCCTTCCCCTCCCGATAGCCAGCTGCAGTCTGGAATGTGCAGAGTTTTTACCCGGTTCGCTACCGTGGCCCCGCAGAGTATATATGTATATATATGTATATTATAATATTTATAGTTGTTCCTCCTCACCTCGTGTGACTGAGGACAATGATCTTGTTAGGGTATGCGCTCTCTTCACTTCGGTGAAGGGAGGATCTAGCTTTGTGTGGTTGCCATCTTGACAGTTCCCGATCCTTGATACCCTTACTGTTTTAAATATACATGCTTCATAACATGCTTTAAATGAAATACCGATTTGTTAAATGTAAATGCTTTGTACTTGGTTTCAATGAATCCCCGATTTGTAAATGTTCATACTTGGTACATGTTTTAAGTAAATTATCGATTTGTCAAATATCCATGTTTTACACCCGTTCCAAATGAATACATGTTTTGCTAAATATTCATGTTTTATACATGCTTTAAAGAAATACATGTTTTGTCAAATGTACATGCCTCATCCATGCTTTCACATGAATACAGTATTTTGTCAAATAACATGATTTATCATCTGTTTTATTCTTCAGCACTTGTATTATCTTTTCACCCACCTGCCAGACCGTCGTGTCTGACCCACTAATTTGGTACTCAGGTTCAGATATCTAGCTCGATCAGAGTGTACGTGTTGGCTATGGAGCCATGAGCTTGCAGGTTGTTTTGTCGGCTAGGTCTTGTAGACATTGAGCCTGACATTGGAGCTACGTCACATTTGGGGGTAGTGATTATTAGTTTATTTTGTATGGCTTTTATCAGCCTGTTTATCGGGATTGTAATTAATGCACATTGTTATTTGTAACTTGAACATATGTGGGAATATAATATCTAGATACTGTCAGCTCTGTATTTTGTTATGGTTTGTTCCAGTCTGATATGTTCATTGATAAGATAATTATATGCTTGGGTTGAGTGCGACGCGGAATCCGATGGCCACGGACTTCGGGTCGCAACGCCACGAAAGCTTCCGCAAAAATATTCAAGATGTGTTGGAACGTGTTATCCTCACACACGCGGATCTTGGGAGAAACAATAATCATCACTTAACTCCCAATCAAATTTCTCACGGCCCCTCGGGTTTGGGGTCGTGACAGACTGGTATCAGAGCCGGCAGGTTTCTAGGAAATAAAACACTCTAGGAACCTTAAGACGTGTGGTGAGGAATCGTTAGATTTGTGATCTTGTTTTGATTAGATGTTGTTTTGACGGATTCGGATTTGTTTTCTTCTAGTGGGGGAGACTATCCTTGTCTCTTCTCTTTTGATGTTGCTAGGGAATTTGGGGGACCAAATTCTCTTCTAGTGGGGGAGGATTTAATGTCCTCGCACCCACAGTCAGTGCTTTTTCCTTGTTTTCACGCCAGAGAGTCAGAGTTTTATTTTATTAGTATGTGGTTCTCAAAGGATTTGGCAAAGTTTTAGATCTTTTGGCGTCACAGATTTTAGCAGCAAGAGAAGAGTTTTATAGTTGTCAGTCAACAAGAGGCATGAGCAACACTTCAAGACTATTCAAGTTTGATTGAGGACCGTCATGTGGCAAGCCAAAGCGGGTAAGTACAGATGTTTGGGTTGAACTTGAGTCATCTTCATAAGTCAAGAGACTCTAGAGACCAGACAAATGGTGGATTTCAGGAAGGTTGATGTGACTTTCAGTTGATAGAGCTTCAAGTGGATGCCAAAAGTTAGAGATTTCTCGTGTATTGATGGACTTGTGACAGAGAACTGTTCGAGGAGGTTCAGCAATTGTGACTATGGTGATGAAGTCGACTCAGCAAAGTGCGTCAGTGCGTGGTTAAAAGCATAGGAATTCAGTTTTTGGCAGCAATGGAGAGAGTTGTATGCAGAATTGATTGTTACCTGGTCACATGATAGAGTAGATTTTATGAAATTTACAGACTTGTAGGACATCAGTTTGGACATAGTATAGATACGAGATGAAGAATCATAACCTGTGGACAAGGTCAGTTGAAAGATCCAGAAAAGAATGGCACATGTGCAAGACTTGAGGATGGTGAACCTGAAACAGAGGTAGAAGATTGAGCAACCAAGGTTTGATTGAAACAATTTTGATATTTAAATGCAGAGTTGTAACCGTTTGAGTGTGATGAGAAGTAGACAAACATGTATAGTCGAGGACTGATCATCGTGCAAAGGACCAATGGCAATCGGAAGAAAGAGTCAGAGTAACAAAAACTTTTAGATATTTTGGAGCCTGGGTAGAAGACCGGAAGACAGAGATAGATTTCGACAGAAGCACACCCTATGAAGTTAGGACATGTGGAGTAGCATGACAGTTAGAGTGTTAACAGGTTTGGTCAGAGATGGAAACCTACAGAGTTGTGAACCTTGTGATTTCAACAAACAGATGGAGATCGCAGAGGTGTATCGAAGGCTGGACGGCATTACCTGAGGTAAGATACATCTAGTAGTACTCAGCATCACCAAATTTTCTGAAGCCAAGAGTAGCAGATTCGAGATTGTGTAAGAACATCTGAAGGGTGTTAGAGGTTTGATGGAAGGATTCTTCGAATATTGATTGTGTTAGAGGAGCAAGTTACCAAGTGGAGTTTGGACAGTTTGAGATCTTCAACCAAAATCAGGGAGTTTGACGGTGGATAGTGCAGTTATACAGGAGCAGTGCAGATCATCAATGAATAGAGACAATTTTCAGTTGGTAAAACTCCAAAGAGATGTTCAGAGTTAGAGATTTCTGGAATTTGATGAGTTTTGTCAGAGAATTATTCTGGGATTTTCAACAAGTGCAGCCATGTGGAGGAGTATACCCAGCAGGATGCGTCATTTGTGTGGTTAGAAGCTTTTGGAGTTGAATTTCAGTAGCTAGTGAAGGAGTTGATAGCAGAAATGACCTCTACTTGATCGCCTGATAACGAAGATTTTCGTTGACCATATCGACATGAGGAATTTCGGATCTCAATGCATATATAGGAGGAGCAAGAAATCAGTTATTTTGGATTTTGGTTTGGGAAGGCAGATCTAGCAGGACAGTTGCAAGAGTGTGTGCAGAGCTTCAAATGCTGAAGAATTGTGAAGGTGCGAACATGTTAGTGTCAGAGACCGACTATGATACAGAGGATGAATAGCAACGAGTAGAAAGAGTTAGAACTAGCAAGAGTTCACCTTGAAGATTGTGCAGTGTATATGAGATCATAGCTTTGACAGTTACGACAAAGCCGACAGAATTGTTCCAAGAATTTTCTTTACTAAGCTGGCTAGAAACAAGAGACTTGGTTGAGTTTAGAAGGAGTCAGAGTTTGCAAATTTCTTGAGCAGTCATATGGGCAGGGCAGTGACAGATTCGAGCCAGTGAAAGAATGTTTGACGACTGTTGATAGTTGACCGAAGAGTTCTACTACGAGGATGACTCAGCGAGTTCAGATGTTTTCGTGAGGACTGTTTTAGATTTTTGATTTGTGGTGTTGTTTTCGAGGTGCGGGATTAATGTCCCCACTTGTTTTTGGATTTCTTTAGTCATTTGGAGGACCAAATGTTCTAAGTGGGGGAGGATGTGAGAACCCGACCCCAGATTTCCTGGTTTATCGTGGTTTTAATCATGGAATTGTTTTCTCAGTGGGTTTACCGGTTGTTTGATCGAATTTCTGAGTTTGATTATATTTTCTTTGGTTTTGGAAGCCAGTGAACCTAGACAGTGACCATAGGGTCCTATTTGTTTTGTGTGGTCATTTTGGAGAGATTCTCTTTGATTTCTAAAAATTCCCATTTCAGCTTCGTTTGACTAATCTCGTCATTCCCTACAACTTTCGTGCTCACTCCGTACCCATTTGAAACTCCAAAAATCAGTTTTTCCAGCCCTGGGGGCAAAATCAGTCTTTTCACATTGAATCTGGACCCAAATTTCGAGATCTCAGAACCTTGCCAAATATATACTTTTTGGAAACTAGATTTTATGAGAAACATTTCCCTCTTCTTGGTCGATCGCATTCGAGGCCCAGAAGTCGATGTCTTAACACTTGAATCCATTATTTTGATCCCTTTGACCAAACAGTTGACTTTTTCTGTGGACCCCGGAAGTATGTCAATATTAACCTTGTTGGAAAGATAATTTTATTTCGGGCACTTTTCATGTTTTAAGTTTCTTGATCCGATGTATAGAAAGCCTCCTAATTACAATTTTCAAGTTTTGAGTGTTTTAAGTGTGGTGGGGCCCACACCCACCCATTATAAATGTGCAACTTCTCTCCCTCATCTCTCCCAATCGTCCCAGCGATGCTGCCTGTGCAGGAATGGGGAATTTTCACCCCTTTCTTCTTTCCTTGGTTTCTTCCTCTCAAATCTCCTCAAAGCCTTGCTCAAATCAAGAGAAGACCTTCACCAATCTTGTTCACCTCGCCAAGAGCTTTCTATTGGTACCATTTGTGAAGACATTCGTCACCATTAGAGCTTCTTGTGAGCTCTTTCTACTTATTTGAACCCCTTCTAGTAAGCTCTCCTCCTAATCTTTTAGATTTGTGTTTGTTTAGTCCTTGAGACTCTCCATTTTCATTATTGGAAGATTTCGTTTTGTTTTACTTGGATTTTGATATTCTAGGGTTTGGATTTGGGGGTTTTTGTGTAGATTTGGTATCTTGGCTTGGAGAGGTGTTGAGGCTTGATTTTCTTAGCATTTGGACCTAAGGCAAGTGGATGAAATGATTCTCATGTGTTTTATCATGTTTTATGCAAAATCTTAATTTGTCTTCATTAATAGTTTTAATGATTTATCATGTTTGATGGTTTAGTCTTATTGATTTTGAATGAGGATTTGATGTGATAATGAGGTCAAGGAATAGCCCAATTGTTTGTGAAAATATGTATGGAAGAAGAGGAAAGAAAGGAAATGGATTGGAGTTGGACAAGGGAAGAATTCAATCAAATGGGTTGAAATTCGCTGCAGGACCGATCGATCGCCCATCAGGTCCGATCGATCGGACTGTAAATAACTGAGAGGGTCTTCAGGACCGATCGATCGCCCTTCAGGTCCGATCGATCGGACTGAGATGAGATGAAGTATAAAATAGGAGAATTGTGGGATTATTTTCCAGATTCACCCCAAGTCCACACTCAAGTCCAATTCAGATCTATCCCTTATCTTCTTATTTGAAGGCATTGAATCTATAATGATGCATTTAAACCCATGAATGAATTGGGAGAATTGTGATGGGTTGTATTGGGGAGGTATTGTCTGGAGCCCCATTATTATATAAGGACTTGTAAGGCATTGCGTAAAGTCCGGAGGAAAGGGAAAGCTTATCATGAAGATTCTATGAGGTTTTCTAAGATTGACCAATGTGTATAAGGACCCGGAATGTCCCTAACTCTTAAAGAGTACCAAATTACATCATTATCGACATACGGGACCCTATTCACACTGATTCAATCCTAGAAACCCCATTGTTGGCCTGTAAATGTATGAAAAACTATTTGTATTTAATTTTCAACTAAACTCTTACTTTGGGATTTCAAACCAACTTGATATGACTAGACTGTTTCAAGAGTACTAGAAGAGATGTGCTTAGCTTTTGCTAACTTGTATATGGCGACTTGAGATGGATGTGTATTTGTGCCTATGGCACCCCGTTTCTTACTGTGCATATGATTTGATTTATCGTATTTGACCTATGAGTCGGCACCACTGAGCTTGGACGACCTCGTCGGTTTGATCCTCCGACTTGGGGTTCCTTCCCCTCCCGATAGCCAGCTGCAGTCTGGAATGTGCAGAGTTTTTACCCGGTTCGCTACCGTGGCCCCGCAGAGTATATATGTATATATATGTATATTATAATATTTATAGTTGTTCCTCCTCACCTCGTGTGACTGAGGACAATGATCTTGTTAGGGTATGCGCTCTCTTCACTTCGGTGAAGGGAGGATCTAGCTTTGTGTGGTTGCCATCTTGACAGTTCCCGATCCTTGATACCCTTACTGTTTTAAATATACATGCTTCATAACATGCTTTAAATGAAATTCCGATTTGTTAAATGTAAATGCTTTGTACTTGGTTTCAATGAATCCCCGATTTGTAAATGTTCATACTTGGTACATGTTTTAAATAAATTATCGATTTGTCAAATATCCATGTTTTACACCCGTTCCAAATGAATACATGTTTTGCTAAATATTCATGTTTTATACATGCTTTAAAGAAATACATGTTTTGTCAAATGTACATGCCTCATCCATGCTTTCACATGAATACAGTATTTTGTCAAATAACATGATTTATCATCTGTTTTATTCTTCAGCACTTGTATTATCTTTTCACCCACCTGCCAGACCGTCGTGTCTGACCCACTAATTTGGTACTCAGGTTCAGATATCTAGCTCGATCAGAGTGTACGTGTTGGCTATGGAGCCATGAGCTTGCAGGTTGTTTTGTCGGCTAGGTCTTGTAGACATTGAGCCTGACATTGGAGCTACGTCACATTTGGGGGTAGTGATTATTAGTTTATTTTGTATGGCTTTTATCAGCCTGTTTATCGGGATTGTAATTAATGCACATTGTTATTTGTAACTTGAACATATGTGGGAATATAATATCTAGATACTGTCAGCTCTGTATTTTGTTATGGTTTGTTCCAGTCTGATATGTTCATTGATAAGATAATTATATGCTTGGGTTGAGTGCGACGCGGAATCCGATGGCCACGGACTTCGGGTCGCAACGCCACGAAAGCTTCCGCAAAAATATTCAAGATGTGTTGGAACGTGTTATCCTCACACACGCGGATCTTGGGAGAAACAATAATCATCACTTAACTCCCAATCAAATTTCTCACGGCCCCTCGGGTTTGGGGTCGTGACATGCCGGGATCCCTTTGACCGATCCTGCTGCGAGCCGAGCTGCGTCTGGCGCCAAGGCGTCCACCTCTAGTTCGGAGTTACCGAACCTGACGCAGATAGTGGACGCTTATTCGTCCGAACGGGAAGAAGGTATGGAGGGAAGCTCAAGGGCGCCAATTGTTAAGGATCTGGCAGCCAAGTTCAGGCGGGGGTCTTCCTCTTCTGCGACGCCATCATCTGCCAGTACCGGTGCAGCTTCAGGCTCGGGGGGTGCTGGCGCCACTTCTGCTCCTGCCCCTGCCCCGAGCGAGGGAGTGCGGCGACGCTCGCCGGATCGCCCGAGGGAGGGGTCCCCGCCCAGGAAGAAGTCCAAGGCGGGGGAGAAGGACTCGGGGGCTGAACAGCCTCCGAAGGGTAAAACTCCTGCGCGGGCCCCCGGAGTCAAGGCTCCAGCTGAGAAGAGTGCGCCGGCCAGCAAGTCGACCGGCGGGGCGGCCCGCGAGCTCACCATCTCGGTAGGGCAAGGTTCCGGATCGGCTTCCGGACCTCGAACTGCCCCAGCGCCATGGAGACCGAGGATGGAGACGCAACCCGGTAAGCCTCCGAACGTCGAGGACCGGCTGATGGGGAACGCCGACGTCATCGGAGCTCTCGCCAAAGTCTGCGCTCTGCCGCGAGACATGGAGACGCACGAGAGGTTCGACAACGAAAGCCTAATGGTCTCGGCGATCCAGGCTAACCTTCTGGTAAGTGTTTTCAGCGCTCTTCTTCAAGTGGCTTAGCTCGACTGCTCCTGTTTGATTCACCTTTTTCCCTTTGCAGAACGTG
Organism: Litsea cubeba; assembly: GCA_012931725.1. Taxonomy (NCBI): domain Eukaryota; kingdom Viridiplantae; phylum Streptophyta; class Magnoliopsida; order Laurales; family Lauraceae; genus Litsea; species Litsea cubeba. The sequence goes on from CM022944.1 coordinate 50,752,150, forward strand.
CAAAGGCTCCTGACCGTGGTGGGGAGGAGTGACAGGAACGCCGCGAGGGTCACTCAGCTGGAGTCTGAGAGGGAAAGGCTGAAGAAGGAGCTAGAAGAGCTGAAGAAGGGAATGGAGGGCCTGAAGAAGACTGGCGCTGAAGAGACTGCTCGGCTGGCGTCGGCTCTGGCTGATGTTGCCGAACTCACGTCGAGAGCTAATCATCTGAAAGGCGAGGTCTGGGCGAGGAACAAGAGGACCGCCGAGCTGGAGTCGGAGCTGGCCAGATCAAGGTCTGAATCGGCGGCCGAGGGGATGAGGTTGCGCGGGGAAGTGCTGGCCGGGCGCGCTGAAAGAGAGAAGTTGAAGACGGCGAATGCCGAGCTGGAAAAGGAGAAGGCCTCTCTTCTGTCCGAGGCCCAATCCGCTTTCCAGAATGGGGTGGACCATGCCACGGAGCTATATGAGAAGCAGGTGGAGGAGATCACCTCCATTCTGTTCGAGGAAGGATGCTTGGCCGCACTGAGGCGTGCGGGGGTTCCTGAAGACCACCCTGTCTATCGGGACTTGCCGAAGTATTCGGACCCGGCTCCTAAGCCGAGCCCCGCTCCTTTGGCCGAAAGCGCCCCAGTCGAGGCTCCTACAGTCGTTCCTGCTCCAGATGCCGCTCCAGTCGCCCCGGCCCCGAGCGATGCCCCGGTCGCCAGCGATGCTTCGGCTGCGCCTCAAGGCGAGGCCTCTTCTGCCCCTGCTTCGGGTGAGGTACCGGTCAAAGCCTCTTCTGCCGGCGACGCTCCAAGCAAGGTCACGGTCGCGGCCGATGCTGCTGGTCCATCAGACACAGTGATCGACCTGGTGGAGTCGCCGAAGCCACAGTAGCCTTGCTTCTTTTTACCCTTGGCCTTTTATATGTAATGCTTTTTCAGCCCTGTAATACTCTTTGCTATGAATGAAAAACGGGCTTCTTTACTTGTGCATTTTTCTCTCTTTCGTTTCTGGGTGTGATATTGATGGATGTGATATTGAATGCCTTCAATGTGATGTGCGCCCCTAGAGAGAGTCGAACGGTCTTCATAGCTGTCTGTGCCGATTCTCCGTATTCTAGAGACCATAAATAGCAGTAAGCATGGTGATACGGCCGATGAGGGAAACGGGCGGACGTCTCCACGTGGCGCCATAGGAATCGCTGGTCAACAGACAGGAAGACGTGCGTCCCATGTAACGCGTGGGAGACTTCGCCCCATAACTTCCTTCGGAGACTGAGCCCTTCTTCTTCCTATAAGTAGAGGTGGTAGGCTCGCCATGGGAGAAGAAAAGAAAAGGATTTAGGATAGTTTAATTCACATAGACGTAGGAGCCATGTTCAGTGGACGTTTAGAAGCATTTGATCCGGGGGGAACCCCTGCGCCTGTGGACGACTTTCTCCAAGGGGGGAAGCCCGTCGTGGTCTGCGCGCTCTCTGAAGGAATTCCCCGTGGACCACGCGCTCTCTGAACGCGGGTTCATGGCCAACCGTCCCTGGTCCGGTTGCAGGGGAGTCTTCTGCAACTGTGGGATGGTGGCCCCCTCTGTGTCTGGCGATCCTGCAGGGTCCTGGGTGACATCGCGCTCCCCGTGAGCCCCATGCGGTATATCAGGACCGCGGAGCTGAGGGTGGGATTGAGGCCCCGCTGGACCTGGGGGCTCTTCAAACTTTGGTCTTACCGACCGGAGGGTGTTGAAGAGCTCAGCGAGGTCCAGGGCCTCCAAACTGGTGGGGCTCTGCAACGCTTTGGTCTGACCAACCAAAGTGTATTGTAGAGCTCACTGAAATTCAGGATCCCTCAGAACCTCCAGGCAACGAACCGGCGTCTTCGAGCCTGCAGCCTGAAGAGTCGGTGAAGATCAGAGTCTCCCAGCTTTTACTTCATTTTCTGTTTTAGAGGACTGCGAGCCTCCTTTCTGTACTTTGTTTTCTTTTTTGTAACCTTTGTAATGAAGCAGTTTACAATGAATAAAAAGGAAGAGCTTTGTGATCACTAAATCTGTGTACAGTGTCTTTGTATTCTTTTTTACTTTCCTTGAACTGTTTTGGAACACTTGTATTTTTGTGCTGTTTTTTTGCGCTTCAGTGCTTGCACAGCTCTTTCTTTCTTAAAAACTGACCTTGGCCGAAATGGCTAGCTTTGGCCGAGACGAATAGCCTTGCGCCGAAGTGGATCCAGAATCCCATTGGTCTCGGCTATGTGAGCATGAGTTCGGCAACGGTCTTTGAGGGGTGTATAAACCCGGACTTTAGGAAACGACCGAGTGTTCGAACTCGAGGCCTTTTCCAGGGCGGTGGACCCTTGAGTCGGGTATAAACCCGGACTTTAGGAAACGACCGAGTGTTCGAACTCGAGGCCTTTTCCAGGGCGGTGGAACCTTGAGTGGGGTATAAACCCGGACTTTAGGAAACGACCGAGTGTTCGAACTCGAGGCCTTTTCCAGGGCGGTGGACCCTTGAGTGGGGTAAAACCCGGACTTTAGGAAACGACCGAGTGTTCGAACTCGAGGCCTTTTCCAGGGCGGTGGACCCTTGAGTGGGGTAAAACCCGGACTTTAGGAAACGACCGAGTGTTCGAACTCGAGGCCTTTTCCAGGGCGGTGGACCCTTGAGTGGGGTAAAACCCGGACTTTAGGAAACGACTGAGTGTAGGAACTCGAAGCCTTTTCCAGGGCGGTAGACCAGAGCTGCCGGAGTCAGTCAAAGAGAGATGACAGATTGATGACAGGGCGAAAGCTGCTTTCATTGATTCTGAGATTCATTACATCTTTAGAAATAGAACTTCTTTAGGTGGGATGCATTCCACGGTCTCGGCAGTGGTTTGCCCTCTAAGTCTTCGAGCTTGTAGGCTGATTTTCCTGCCAGTGAGACTACCCTGAACGGGCCATGCCAGTTCGGAGCCAGCTTCCCTTCGTTTGGTTCTTTGTCAGCTGGCAGGGTCTTTTTTAGAACCAGCTCTCCCACGGAGAATCTTCTTTCTCTGACATTTTGATTGTATGCCCTGGCTAACCGCTGCTGATAGTCGGTCAGTCGCAGGGCTGTTGCTTCTCGGTGCTCGTCTGCCAGCTCCAGCTCCATTGCCAGGTTCGTCTCATTTCGGCCTTGGTCGACCAGCTCTGTCCTCAGGGTGGGAAGGCCGATTTCTAAAAGAATGACCGCCTCCATCCCGTAAGCCAGAGAGAAAGGCGTTTCCGAGGTGGACCTCCTTGGAGTTGTTCTGTATGCCCATAGCACGCTCGGAAGCTCCTCTGTCCATCTTCCCTTTGCCTTGTCCAGTCGCTTCTTCAGGCCGCCAGGATCACTTTGTTAGAGATTTCTGCCTGGCCATTACTCTGCGGATATGCCGGAGTGGAGTAATGGTTTCTGATACCGTGTTCTTGGCAGAAGTCTTTGAAGGACTTGGAGTCGAACTGGGTCCCGTTGTCCGAAATCAGGGTCCTGGGGATGCCGAACCTCGTTAGGATGTTTTTCCAAACAAAGTTCCTGGAGTCCCTGTCCGTGATGGAGGACAACGGTTCAGCTTCTATCCATTTTGTGAAGTAGTCTGTAGCAACTATCAGCCATCTCTTGTTCCCTGGAGCTCGGTGAAGAGGCCCCACAATGTCCAGGCCCCATTGAGCGAAGGGCCTTGGACTAGAGAGGGGACTCAGATCTTGTGCTGGCTGATGGAGAGAGTGGGAGAACTTCTAGCACTTCTCGCATTTCCTGGCGTACACCTGCGCGTCCTTCTGCATGTAGGGCCACCAGTAGCCCTGGCTTATTTCTCTGTAGGCCAGTGATCGACCTCCTATGTGACTGCCGCAGATTCCTTCGTGGATCTCATACAGGAAGTCGTCCACTTTGCTCGGGTGGACGCATTGGAGGTATGGACCTGTGAAGGATTTCCTGTAGAGTTTGCCTTCGGGAGAGAGCCAGAATCGAGCTGCCTTAAGTCTAATTCGGTGGGCTTCAGTCTTGTCCTCAGGGAGCTGGTCGTCCTTCAAGTAGGCGACGATTGGATCCATCTAGCTTGGGCCGAGGTCAGCACAGAGGACAAGCCGAGATGAATGGAGTTCTAAGCTTGACCTTGATATTGACCTAACCTCGACGGTCCTTTTCTTCCCTGCTTCGACGGCAGAGGCCAGGTTTGTAAGCGCATCTGCGTGTGTGTTGGTATCTCGGGATATTTGCCTGACCTCGGCTTTCTGGAAATGAGACAGCAGTTTTTTCGCAAGGGCTAAGTAGGCCGCCATCCTGTCGTCCCTGGCCTGGTAGTCTCCAGCGAGCTGGCTAGTTACCAGTTGAGAATCGCTGAAGATCACCAGGTGCTGGGCTCCGAGGATTTGGGTGCTGTTCAACCCTGCTATCAGTGCTTCATACTCTGCCTCATTGTTCGTCGCCTTGAAGTCCAGGGTGAAAGCCTGCTCTATGACCAGACCCTCTGGCGATTGGAGGACTATGCCGGCGCCAGCTCTCGTAGAGGTGGACGATCCGTCGACAAAGATCTTCCATGCCTGGGCGGGAGACTGTTCGACCTCGGTCACTTCTGGCTCGTGCCCTGTGCCCCCAGTGCCGTGCCGAGCTAGGTCGGAGCCGGGTTGGGGGAGACGAATTCGACGATGAAGTCTGCCAGAATCTGGGCTTTGATCGCAGTTCGGGGACGGTACTGTATATCATACTGCCCCAGCTCAACTGCCCACTTTGATATTCGCCCTGAAAAGTCAGCCTTCTTGAATATTGAACGGAGTGGATGCTCCGTGATCACCACAATGGTGTGGGACTGGAAATAATGGGAGAGCTTGCGGGAGGCACTGACGAGAGCCAACGCAAGTTTCTCCAGTAGAAGGTACCTGGTCTCGGCATCGAGCAGGGTCTTGCTCGTATAATAAATTGGTTTTTGAACTCCCTCGTCCTCCCTGATGAGGACGGAGCTCACTGCGTGATCCGAGACCGCGAGATATAAATACAAAACCTCCCCCGGAGTTGGGGTGGAGAGTAAGGGTGGTGACATCAAATAGGTTTTGAGTGCGGCCAACGCCTGGTCGCACTCAGGAGTCCACTGGAATTTTAAATTTTTCTTTAGAAGCTGAAAGAAAGGCCTGCACTTATCTGATGACCGGCTAATGAAGCGATTGAGTGCTGCAACCATTCCTGTGAGCTTCTGGACTTCTTTCGTGGTAGAGGGGCTCAGAATGCCCTGAATCGCGGTGATCTGATCTGGATTGGCCTCTATCCCCCTCTGCATTACCAAGCTGCCGAGGAACTTGCCAGAGGCTACGCCGAAGGCGCACTTGGAAGCATTTAGCTTGAGCTTGTATGCGCGAAGGATGTCGAAGACTTGGCCGAGATCCGCCAGGTGGTCGCTGGAGTGCACTGATTTGACGACCATGTCGTCGATGTACACCTCTACCGTTCGGCCGAGCTGAGCCTGATGGACCGCGCTCCTGCTTGGTTCTACCGAGGTCGGCGGACGTGGGAGTCCGTCGGGTCCGACCCTTTCGTAACCGGGGGGCAAGGGCGTGCATCAACATTTCTTTTTTTGTGGGTGTGCCAGATTTTCTATTTTACTTGGAATTGCAAATGGTGATCCGGAGATCAACCTTCGCAAGTAAAAAGGAAATCAACTTCTTTCAAGTTTTCCATTGCACATATATTTAAGAAAAGAGACATTTTCTTGATTTGCCGTGAAAGGCGATTTTTTTGGCATTTATAGCCGATTTTGGCGTTTATAGCCGATTTTTTGGCGTTTATAGCCGATTTTTGGTGTTTATAGCCGATTTTGGCGTTTATAGCCGATTTACAATCCTTATCAACAATGAAAGACAAGAATTGTGATTTTTGTCTCTTTTAAAAAAATACAAACTACAATGAAAAGCAAGAAAAGGAGGATCTAACTTCTCAGGAGATTGTGGAGGACTCGTTTAGATTGACGGTCGCAAGCCATATGTGGGCTTCGCCATCATCCATGCAGATGAGAACAGAGGATGCTATTTGATTCGCTTGGCTTGGCTATAACCTCGGGTTTTTAGAAGACAAAGACCAAAGGAAGGTCCTATGTCCAATAAAAAACCGAGTAGACGGGCTGAAAAGCCATATCTAAGCCATTGGAGGCAGGAGGAGAAGGCAAGGACCTTGGGGGGGGTACCCCCCAAGGGACTTTTGTCACCTTGTTGCGGTGGCCGGTGTAGAACTTCCGCAGAGTTTTCTCTCTTTTTCCTTTCTCTGGATTTCTGTCTGTGTGCTTGTGCTTTTTTCTCTGATTTTTCTGATGTTCTGATGTCTGTCTCCTTTGGAGTGCTCTCCTATTTATAGGCTCTTGGTAGCCATTTAGGAGAGCTTATGGGCTTTTAATGTCATTAAGCCACATAATGGGAGGAGTTACAAAATTGATTTGTTTATTTTGTAACTCATTTTTCTTGGCTTCTGATTGGCCGGAGGAGATTGAGGGCATTTAATCGCCTTTAATCGCCATGATGGGAGGAGTTTCATGGGTTAAATGCCATGAATTTCTTGACTTGTAACTCCCGAATGCTTGCTTCTGATTGGGCCGTCCAAAGAAATGGATTAATGACTGTAATAAAGCTAGTCAATTAATCGCATTAAGTGGTCGCCGAGCAGCTGAAGAGTCGCGGGCCGTGCCACGTCTTTTGGAATTCTTCTGTCGATGATCATCGATGGATCTTCATGTAGATCGACATCAGATGACCATGTAATTTCAGGTGTTTGTTGCCAACAGCGGGTCGGTGCCATCTGTCCTGTCGATTTCTCGATCGGTCGGGTGGAAAGCACACTTTTTTTTGGTTGACCGGGTGGCGATCAATACTGTCTTTGATACTCTTGATGATTTACCCGTGTTTTGGACGGATATCAGAGGACTTGGTGTCTCAAAAGCATGAATTTTGGAAAGTACCAGAGGCTGGGCTCCTCGAATCGCGAAAAAACGGCGAAAACCGGGGTTTCCGGGGCTTTCCCGGCGACCCCGGGGTCCATGGTCGCGGCGACCCTGGCCCAGGGTCGCAGGGGCCTGCGACCTTGGGCCAGGGTCGCAGGGGCCTGCGACCCTGGCCCAGGGTCGCAGGGGTCTGCGACCCTGGGGGGGTTTTCCCCCTTTTTGGTCCCGTTTTGCGTCCGTTTTTGCCTTTTTCTGATTTTTTTTCTTCTGTACTTTTCTTTGACATTTTGACCATTTATTGGCCTGATTTCTTTGTAGGAAACCTGATGAGAATCCTTGCATTTTATTTTGCAAAGTTTCCAATTTCCTGAGAAAGCCGAAGACTTTGTCGCGCAGAGTTGCCGATTTCCCGTCAGAAGTTGAAACTGGGTCAAACGATGTCGGAATGACCTGAAATTTGGTGTGAAGCCTTTTGAGCAATAAATAAGACCAACCATAGGCTTTTGTTTGAGTTTCGAAGCCGTTTGGGGTCCTATCACCTGCAGAATTGCTTTTTGTCGCAATGAAGATGTCGCGGTTTGATGTGCGGTCAACCGATGTCCGATTGACTTGAAATTTGACAGGGAACCTATTGGAGTCATTTTAAGATGATCCACAGGTTCTGTCTTGGAAATCATGGTCCCGGAGAGCTTTACCGCCGAGAGGCTTGATTTGGCTGTCGGAGAAGCGAAGTTAGGCCAAATGATCTTGAAATGGCTTGAAACTTCTTGTGTACTCCTCTTTTGGCTGTCTGGAAGAATCTTGCAGTTTTTGTTTGATTCTGACAAGATTTTATTTTTGGAAGCAGCATTGCCTATTTATGGCAGGTTGCGACTTCATGTAGCTCTTTGGATTTTGAAAAGGCAAAGTGACATTTTTGGTGTCAACAAATGCCCCCTCGAGGTACAGCGGCGAGTTGCTTAACTTTTGTAGTCGATGTGCCTCGAAGAGATTTTTTGAAGGAGAGCCTGTGACTTGACCAAGAGTCTTTGAGCAATCTTTCTTTTTGGTATTTGTAGCCTTTTGAGCTTCCAGGGGAATTTTATGGTAGTGAAAGGGATCACGTACCATCTCGAGGCAAAGTTTTGAAGATGACATCAGGGATGTGGATTTGGGTTTTGACCTTGTGACCTAACAGGCTATATATGGCAGGTTAGGGGGTCGGGTTTGGTTTTGATCGTGTGACCCAACAAGCTGTATGTGGAATGTTGGGGGATCAATTTTGGTTTTGATCTTGTGACCTAACAGGCTGTATGTGGCAAGTTAGGGGATCAGGTTTTGGTTTTTGGTTTTGGTCTTGTGACCTAACAGGCTGTATGTGGCAGGTTAGGGGACCAGGATTTGGTTTGATTTTTGTGAAATGTCAATTTCAAGATTTTGGCTCAATTTGGTAGATGAGGCTGGATGGTTTGATTTTGGAAGCTCATGGGGCTTGGAATTTTCTTTTGTATGGTCCAATCAACTCAAAAGAGGCATGGAACCATTTTTGTATGCTCTTGGTAAGAGGGATTTCTCTTTGACTAAAAGCCCAAAAATTTTTCTTTTTTTTTTTTTTTTGTGCCTAGGTGGTCAAACCTGGCTCATATGGGCTAACCCATGGGACCTTAAGCTTTTGAAATGGCTTAGATCTCATATGGTGTCATTTTTGTAAAGAATATCCAAAAATATCTCATTTGGATAGAGAATATCTAAGAATATCTTTACTTGGAGAGAATCTCTCATGATCCCTTTATTTTGGGATAGAATATCTCAAGATATCTTTCTTTTGGGAAAGAATCCGTCATCGATTGATTTTAGGAGAAAATCTCTCAATATCCCTTTATTTTGGGATAGGATATCTCAAGATATCTTTCTTTTGGGAAAGAATCCGTCATAGATTGATTTTTGGGAGAAAATCTCTCAAGATCCCTTTATTTTGGGATAGGATATCTCAAGATATCTTTCTTTTGGGAAAGAATCCGTCATAGATTGATTTTTGGGAGAAAATCTCTCAAGATCCCTTTATTTTGGGATAGGATATCTCAAGATATCTTTCTTTTGGGAAAGAATCCGTCATAGATTGATTTTTGGGAGAAAATCTCTCAAGATCCCTTTATTTTGGGATAGGATATCTCAAGATATCTTTCTTTTGGGAAAGAATCCGTCATAGATTGATTTTTGGGAGAAAATCTCTCAAGATATCTTTCTTTTGGAAAGAATCTTTCTAATTTCTTTCTTTTGGTAAGGTTACTAATTAGTAACACTTACCTCTTTCTTCTTTCCTTCTTTGGTTTGCTCTCCTCTATAAAAGCAAGGAGAATGTTGGATCTCTTGCTCTTACTACTTTCTTTTGCAATAATCTCAAGAGGGCTTCAAGACCAAGAGCTTTTCTTCTTCAAGATCTTCAAGAGTTTTCTTCTTCTTCTCCATCAATGGCTTCAAGTAAGTTCTCCTTTTTTTTTTAAGAAAACTTCATTGTAGGAAAAAAGTTCTTTCTCCTTTTTTTTTTTTCTTTCTTTTTCTTTTCTTTTTTCTTTTCCACGTGTTTTCCCCCTTTTTTTTTTTTTTACACGTGTTTTTTTTTTTTTTTTTTGCTTTCTTTTCTTTCTTTTTTTTTTTCATGTTTTTTTTTTTATTGTGTGGGCCGTACGGACAGATCCGTACGGATCTGGCCGTACGGCCATGTGGCCTGTGGGCCACGGCCTGTGGGCCAGCCCCTAAAAAAAAATTTCTTTCTTTTTTTTTTTTCTTTCCCTCCTCTTTTTTTGAGAGAGTTTCGTTTCCTTTTCTTTTTGTTTTCTTTCTCCTCCCTTTTTTTTTTAGAGAAAGTTTCTTTTCTTTTCCTTTTTTTTTTTTTGCTCATCATGATAATGCATTTTTTTTTCGCAAATCTAGATGTTCATGCATGCCTTTAATTTGTAAATTAAACTTGTAGCATGATGTGATTGCATACCTGAAAGTGTTTGCAAATTTGGGAACTTGGAGCTCGCAGTGATGTTGAGCCCTTCCTGATTTTGCGGAGACTTTTAGGTTTCGAAAGTTTGGAGTTTCGGAGCTCGCAGCGATGTTGAGCCCATCTTCAAGCTTTCTATTTCTTTCGGGTAGTTCCTTTTCTTCGGAATTGCCCCGTCATCATGTCAAAATTTCGCCAGATTTTTTTTTAGCGAGATTCTGTCATTTTGATGTTTGATCTTTTTCTTTTCCATCCTTTTCAGGTGGTTCCTCCAGAGCGAACAAGGGTAAAGAGCCTGCTACAAGCGTACCTCGTCGGTCTTCTAGATCTTCTAATCCGGCCGTTCAGCAGGCTTTTGAGAAGGTCCAGTACGTTGAGAGAAATCTGGAAGAGTGCGACTCCCTCAACAGAGATGAGATGAGGCAGCGACTGATCACTCTCAAGGGAGAGGAATTCTATAAGATTATGGTAAGCAGTCGTCCATGGCTGATGGAAGATCAGAGCATTTTGCCCAAGCCTACCTTCTTCTTTGGTGATGCAGTCCCTGACGACATTACATACCAGAGGAGATCTTTTCAGTTTTCCTTCACAGCAGATGGTGAGAAGAAGACTGTTGCTACCCGGTCGATGTTTGATCGCACCGTCTCGATTCTGAGCCTTGCCCCCACGTGCCCCAAGAGGGAAGATCCTCCAAGCTGGGTGAGAAGGACAAATGTAATCAAGACCGGGGTTTTTGTTGGCGGTTCTCCTGGATATACGGAGAGGTCGCCTGTTGATATGGACCTGTTGATGCCATCCAGCGGCTACCAGGGCTCTGATTATCCGTCGGTCGATTTGAGACCGATGGGCCTTGGTATTTTCAGCGGTGACGACAGCAATTGGATCAAGCCTTTTCGACTTCGAGGTCGTTTCAATGCTGACTCCGAGTGGAAGTCGTGGACTGATCGCGTCCTGCTGATTGGTGGCACCGTTTTGAAGGAAGCCGGGATTTTTGATGCGGTCCGCGCTTTTGGGGAGACCGTGATCTTTTCCGACGAGGCCTTCATGGCTATGCTGGAGTCGTTCCTTCCTCAAACCAATACCTTCGTTGTGACGAATGGTGAGATTGGTTTTTCTTTGAAGGAGTTGAGCGCCATTACCGGATTGCCCATCCTCGGCAAACTCTATGAGGAGTTTATGCCGATTGACAGCGTCCTCGAGGGGCAGTCTGAGGAGTTCAGGCTTCTATACTTTCAGCTCGTCGCCTTCTATGATTTTTTGAAGGAGAAGGGGGGTTCGAAAGTTAGATCCAGCAGTTGGAAGAGTTTTTGCTCTTCATTCCCCAACTTCTTTGATAGTAGGGAGCCTTCCGATAGCATGACCCAGGAAGCTGGAGCTCAGGATCCAAGTTCAAAGAAGATCTTGGCCATGCAAGAAGAGTTAAGAGATTTCTGTGCAAGTACAAACGCCATATGTCCTGACATTGCACTGAGGAGAGATCTCGCTGTGTACCTCACTTATTGGCTTGGTGAGGCTGTATTTTGCTGGAGGAGATGGAACGCACATCAGGCCGCATTGTATTTTTCCGGCTTGTCAGATGGCGTTTGGAGAGCAGCTTGCTTTGGTGCCATGCTCTTTACTCCTACCTGTGTACCGAACTGCAGGCTGCTGCTTTTCTAGTTCGGCTTGGGCTTCCCATGAATAGGGTATTTTCAGCCCATATCTTTTATTCGTGGTATGTATACCACTGTCCTGGCTTCCATCGGCTGGGTGTTGCACAGGATGATGATCCTCTGATGATTCGACTGGCTAAGGGCAAAGCCGTGTCCGAATCACTTTTGTTTGCCCGCATGAGGATCCGACGGTTCAGGGACGTCGAGATGGGGCAATCTTCAGTAAAGCTTTCTCCGGAGTTGCGAAAGAAGGCTTTTGATTTTGGTGCCTCCCGAGACTCTACCAGGGCGAGGGTCGGGAAGGCATTATTCCTTGACAAATGCAGAGAGAGAGTGGCTTTTCAGCATACGTGTCGGCACGATGGTGTACCGCAGACATCTTTTCGTCGATATCCAGCCGTATGTACCCTCTCGCTTTGCTTTGCAGCTTGGCTTTTCTCAAGGCGTTGTTGGAGCGCCTTCAAGCATGGTGAAGCGCTTTGGAGGCTTACAGGACGGGAGAAATGCATGGGCTTTTTATAGTGCTGAAGACACTACAGCCATGATTTCTTATCCTGTGTTGCTGACTTCCCGGACTGCCGGCTTTGCGAAGTGGTTCGCGGAGAGCTTCTCGGCATATCGGGGACTTTCCAGGAAGGAGCTTGATGTGAAGCTGGTATCTGGAAAGGGCCTTGGAAAGTCGGATGGCATCCGGCGAGAGGAAGTTTGGGCCTTCCTTTCTGGAGAGAAGCACAAGATAGGCTTTCTCGGTGACCAGGGCGTCATCGGTTCTGAAGCTGTTCGAGAAATACCTGACGAGGCTTTGGAGCAGCTAGAACAGGAGGAAGCCGAACTTGGCGCTTGGATGCAAGCGGCACAGAGGCAAGCTTCCGTGGAGTCTACTGGCAAGAGCAGACCATCCAGTGATGAGTCAAGTGGGAAACCTGACTCTGACAGCGGGGTAGGTTCTTCTAAGAAGCGAGCCCGCAGAAGTAAGAGGAGGAGGAGTCATCATCGCAGCCAGGGGCAGCATGAGGATTCTCCTAACTTGGAAGTTCCTCTTACTATCAATGAGGATGTGCCAGTGGATGCTGACGAGCCTCCGGAGAAGAGAAGCCGAGAAGAAGAGACCGTCGGTGAAGGTATGATTCTTCCTTTTTCTCTTTCCATTTCTTTTCATGGGATTTTTCCATGTTATGATTTGCTTCTTGTTTCTGCTTTTCTTCTTTTTTTTTTTTTAGCAGAGGAAGACTTGGTGATGCCTGAGGTCCCAACCGATGAGGTGGTGATGGATCCTGTTGAGGCACCTGAAGAAGAACCGAGGGACTCTGGAGTAGATCCAGAATCTCCAATTGGTACGACTTCTTTTGCTCTTTTTTTTTTTGTTTGTGACTCCGCTTGCTAACACATTTTTTTTTTTTTTTTTGTCAGCTGACTTGCCACAGGGTTCTGATGACTTTGAACCATCGATGGACGCAAATGTTGATGATGCTTTCGATGAGTTCATGGAGGAAGAAAGTGTTCCGCCAGTCGTCGAAGAAGGTATTTTGTAGTTATAACTCTGATAATGATTTTCAAACAGGGTCATATTCATACCTTTTTGTGTTTCCTTTGCAGGTTTTGAAGTGGCAGAGGAGGATCCGTTGCTTCCAGAGCAAGAGATGCCAGAGGTTGATCCAGAGGTAGAGATTCCTGGGACCAGCTCTGACAATATTGAGGAGATTCCTCGCGCTGAGATTCCTTCCCGAGCAGGAGCAGCTTCAGCTGGAAAGAGTTCTTTTGTTACTCTTTCAACAGATGATGACATGAGTAGCCGACCAACGGAGTTGGGCGAATCCTCAGCTGGGCCATCTCTTCTTTTTGCGAAGAAGGTGGTGATGCGAGTTGTGCGCTCTTGGATTGAGACTCTCCTTTCTGGGCACTTGGAAGTCGGATTTGGCATGATCCAGCATGTTCAGGAGATTCTCAGTGATGCTGAAGAGGCTGGTCTGGATGTCACAGGTGCCAGGGCGATCGTTGATAGGATCATTGCACTGGGTGACAAGTGGTTTGAGACCGTGAGTTTGGCTGATGACCAGTTCTTCAAGGAGATGTTCCTGGACCCTGCTGATAAGGCTAAGTCTGACCTAGATGAGGCTACAGAAAGCAAGAAGGTGGCAGTCCGAAAGAGGAATAGAGAAGAGCTAACCATCATCGGGCTGACACATGACCTTAACATCCTTGATAGGGAGGTCGATGAGGCCAGGAAACGTCTTGAGCTTCTGCAGGCACAAGTCGCTGCCAAATGGGCTGAAATTACAGAGGCTCGTGAAAGGGAGACTGTCCTGATTCACCATGTTGCAGATGCCGAACAGGTTCTCAAAAGGAAGTTTGATGAGGATAAACAATGGCAAGCTGCTCGAGGTAAGCTTCCTGGTGTGAGAGAAGGGGTACAGCCCACTCCAGCATCTCATGGCAAGTTCCTGAAGAAGCGTGCCTTGGAATCCTTGACAACTGAGGCTAAAAGTCTGCTTGGGGAGCTGAACTCTTGGCTGGAGACCATTTTTGATTGAGCTCCTGTATACAGAAACCATCTTCCTTTTTTTTTTTTTTTTTTTGGTACCACTTGTATATATTTTTTTTTGGTACTTATTATTTTGCAGTGCTTGTGAACACTTTTTTTTTTTGGTACCACTTGTATTTTTTTTGGTACTCTTTTTTTTGTAGTGCTTGTGAACACTTTTTTTTTTTGTTATCCCTACGCTCACTTTAATCTTTTTGTGATAAAAGTAATTGCTAAATGGGATGTTTTTTTTTTTTTTTTTATCCCTACGCTCACTTGAATCTTTTTGTGATAAAAGTAATTGCTAAATGGGATTTGATCAAAAGGTTGTCATTTTGTGAAAATCTTTTGTCAAATGACTGTTTTGGCATGAAAGCCAGGTTTTTTGTTTGTGGCATGGAAGCCAATTTTGGCATGAGAGCCAGCTTTTCTTGTGGCATTGATAGCCGAGTTTTTTTTTGTTTGTGGCATCTATAGCCAATTTTGGTGGCATTGATAGCCGGTTTGTTTTGTGGCATCTATAGCCGGTTTTTGGTGGCATTGATAGCCTGTTTTGTTTGGTGGCATTGATAGCCGTTTTTTGAAATCCAAGTTTTTGTTTTTTTTTTGTTTGTGGCATTGATAGCCGGTTTTGTTTTTGGTGGCATTGATAGCCGGTTTGTGGCATTTATAACCTGTTTTGATGGCATTTATAGCCGGTTTGGTTTTCAAAAAATGCAAGTATCGACTAAAAGTCGCCTCCCTGCTGAATGTTCTTGCAAGTATCGATGGAATGTCGCATCCTTGCTCATTCGGTTGCGGAGTATCGATGGAATGTCGCATCCTCGCGGATTTGGGTGCAAGTATCGATGGAATGTCGCATCCTTGCTTTTCAAAAATTTTGGTTTTGCGGGTACTGACTTGATGTCGTTTCCCCACGATTTTTGAAATTTGTGGTTTTCTCGAACCTTTGGGTCATGGATATCAACTGAAATGTTGCGTCTCCACAGTTTTTTAGGTTTTTTTCGAACCTTTGAAATTTGGGTTGTGGATATCAACTGAAATGTTGCGTCTCCACAGTTTTGGATTTTGCAAGTATCGACGAAATGTCGATTCCCTGCGATTTTGGAAGTGTCGAACGTGGTTCGCTTGCTTCCGATTTGTGTGAGTATCGACTAAGTGTCGCTTCCTCGCGGGTTTTTGAAAAACCATTTTTTTTTTTTTTTGTTTAAAGACACGAGGGTCATAAGTTTTGACCTAAAACCATTTTGGCGGTAAAAGGCAGGGTGGACTAGGGTGGAAATCCCTGAATCCGGATTTTGTTTCAAACTATGAATTTTGGGTTCAAGGGTTGAAAATTTTGGTCAAGTTAGGGAAAGGTTCCTAAACTTGGATTTTTTTTTGAACAATGAAACGATGAAAGTAAGCATTGTTTTAGATTTCTAGAAATTTCAACATTTGATATGAAAATTCTAAAAAAGGGTGGGTTTAGCGAGCGTGTACCTGGAAACCGGTTTTGGCCGTACAGGCATTGCTCTTACCCAGTTGGGTAAGTCTTCAAGGGTAGTACCGCTTTAAGAACTTGCCATTGATGGGCAGCATACATCTGTCACCTTCCATGTTTAGGAGTGCGTATGCGCCATTGGAGAAAACTTTGTCGATGACGTAGGGTCCCTCCCATTTCGGCTCAAATTTGCCTTTGGACTTGTGAGCGAAGACCATTGGTCTTTTTACCGCAAGAACCAAGTCATTCTTTTTGTAGGCGCGTTGCCTGACCTTTTTATCGAAAGATCCTGCCATACGTGCTTGGTAAAGTTCAATGCTTTGTTGAGCTTCGAGCCGTCTCTCATCGAGATTGTCCAGCTCATGGAGTCGCAATTTGACATTGCTTTCTTGAGTCATGTCATTTTGCAAGGATACCCTCAAGGAAGGAATTTGTACTTCCAAGGGCACGACAGCTTCGCATCCATAGACCAAGGAGAATGGTGTGCTATGGGTTGGTCCTCGAACGGTGGTTCGATAGGCCCACAAAGCTTCAGACATTTTGTCGCTCCAGTCTCGTTTGTGATTAGAGACCATTTTTTTGAGGATTTTGCAGAGTGTCTTGTTGAAAGCTTCTGCTAACCCGTTTGCTGCCGGATTGTATGGAGTCGAAGGACAGCTTTGGATTTTGTATTTGTCGCAGAACCTGTAGAATCGATGATCCCGGAACTGTGGCCCGTTATCATGGACGAATCTTTTGGGTATGCCGAAACGACAAATGATGTTGGTGCGTAGGAACTGAAGGACTGATGAGGTCTTCATTTCGTTAAACGCAAATGCTTCTGACCACTTGGAGAAGTAATCCGTAGCGGCGAAGATGAAGCGATGACCTTTGCTTGAAGGGGGAGAAATAGGACCTATGATGTCCATACCCCAGGCTTCGAAAGGCCATGAGATCGCTGTAGGATGTAGCCATTCTGGAGGCATGTGAATGTAATCTCCATGAACTTGGCATTGTTGGCAGCGCTTAGCAAATTGCATTGCGTCAGCTACCATGGTAGGCCAGTAATATCCTAACCTTTTTATCTGATCATAGAGCTTAGGTCCAGCCTGATGAGCTCCACAAAGACCAGCATGAACTTCTTTGAGTGTTTCTTCAGCCTCTTGTTGTGATAAGCAGCGTAGAAGTACTCCGTTGAAGGATTTCCTGTAAAGGATTTTTGATGGAATATCCAAATGGAAGCTTGGGGTTCGCCTTTGGATGCTTACCCGTTCTTTTGGATCTTCAGGTAGGATTCCGAACATAATGTAATCAATGAACGGATCCCTCCAGTCGCCGATTGAAGTTTGAAGGATTGAAATCCGACTTCCAACCACTTGGTGGCATTCAGCAACTGCTTGGTGTGTGTTAAGAGGAGGAAGGATTCTTCTTTCGCACACTGTGACTTGCATGTTTTCCCCTTCCTGGATTGCCATGGATGCGGCAAGTCCGGCTAGGGCATCTGCACGTATGTTTTCACCTCTACGAATGTGGGTGATGTGACAGATGTCAAACTTTTGCAGAAGTGATTGTGCCTTGTTGTAGTAGGGCAACAAATCTGGCTTCCTGACTTCAAATTTCTGATTCATCTGGTTGACGATCAGTTGAGAGTCTCCAAAGACTTCCAGCATAGTGATACCGGATTCGATGGCGAGTTCCAATCCTAAGATCAGAGCTTGATATTCAGCTGCATTGTTTGTGCATGGTTCCAGTAGCGAGAAAGCGTGTGGAATCATGTATTTGTCGGGGCTAACAAAGAGGATGCCAACTCCCGAGATCAGCTGTCTTTTTTCATTTGTCCTGGTTGCACCGTCAAAGTACATGTCCCAGGAGGCACTTTGTGAGAAAGTCTCCACATTGTAGACTGGTTCGTCTGGGAGATCATCTCTGAGTGGAGAATCTTTAGGCAATGGATGCTCTGCGAGGAAGTCTGCTAGAGCTTGCCCTTTGATTGCTTTTTGTGGTACATACCTAATATCAAATTGTGACAGAAGGATGGACCATTTTGCCAGTCGAGCATTGAGAGAACCTGCCTTTGTGACAAGGACCTTTAAGAGGTTGACCCTCGAGACCAGGTAGACTGTGTTGGAAAGCAAGTAGTGACGCAGCTTTTGTACGGCGAACATCACTGCAAGACATTCTTTTTCGACTGGAGAGTAGCGATGCTCTGCACCTACTAGCATGCGACTGAGGTAATATAGAGCAGCTTCTTTTCTTTGATCATTTTCTTGCGCAAGCAGAGCTCCCAGAGAGTGATCAAGGGCTCTTGTGTACAAGATGAATGGTTTTCCAGTGGTAGGAGCAGCTAACACTGGAGGTTTTGTCAGGTATGACTTGATGTCTTGGAAAGCAGCTTCACAGTCAGCATCCCAGACAAAGTTTACACCTTTTTTCATCAACCGGGAGAATGGACGGCATTTCCCTGAAAGATTGGAGATGAACCGTCTGATGTAGGCTAATCTCCCTTGAAGCCCTTTGAGTTCTCTCAAGGTTCTTGGAGAGGGCATTTCTAGAATGGCTTTGACTTTTATGGGGTCAAGCTCTATTACAGCTTTCCGAACTAAGAATCCGAGGAACTTACCCGACGAGATGCCGAAGAAGCACTTCAGAAGATTCATCCGCAGTTTGTTTTTGCGAAGTCGGAGTGTAAGTGATCTCATCAGACGATGCTTCGGAAGAACTATAATCCCGAATTATCACATTACAGGAAGCTCTGACAGGAGACGTTGCCTGATCGGAGTCAGACTCATCCTCGGATGTAAGAGGATTGTCTATCCAGCAATTTTCTCTATTTTCAGGAGTTAAGGGAGGATGTACCTGATGGTCTTCAGGGACTTCAGGCTCTGGATTGCGAGGAGGCTCGTTGACGCGTTCTTGCTCTTGTTCTAGAGCGAGTCGCTGCAAGATCCTTGCATATTCTTCAAGATCAGGTATGGGAGCCGGATCTTCTTCTTCATCATCTCTTTGTGGCTCAACATTGTTGATTTCCACTGGAGTGATGAGAGGTGCTGGGTCAGCAGCATTTTCTTGTACAGTCTCTTGGTCTTCTTCATCATCAGACCAGGATCCTTGTGGCTGTAGGGGGTTATACCAGATTACTGGCATAAGATGAGACTCAGGAACCCATTCTTCATCGGAGAGATATTCTCCTGTTTCAAGGGACTCCTCCCACTCATCTGTGTAGTTGGGTTCGAATCCATCATCTGTGTCGCTGGACTCGTATCCATCAATGGAGAATCCAACTACCGAATTGCAAGAGTATGATGTCTCCTGCATGGCTTCTCTGAATTGAGGTGGCATGAAATCACTGAGAGTGAATTTCCTTACCCCCTTTGAAGTCTCTGGAAGGGATGTTTTTGTTACCTCCAGTGAAGCGGTAGAGGAAGCCTCTGCCTTTTCTTTGACCTCTAGTTTTGGCTGGGTCTTCTCTTGCCGTTGGAGCTTGAGGGAGATGTTTCCTAGCCTGCCTTCGCTGTTGAGCTGTAGGCTTTATTTTCACGACCTCCCAATTTTCATCTTCCAGGAGATCGGGATGTACCCATATCGGTTGTCCGTCTGGTGTCGGGTAAGGAACCAGTTCCTCGGACGCTTCGATTGAGTTTATCACCTTGAAGGAAGTAGTGATCTTCTTCTTCGGTGATCTTGATGTTTGTCCACATGTCACCATGTTGACGGAGGCAGACCCATAGTTTTTGTCAAAGGTGATGACTCCGTTTTTCCACATCTCATTTATTTTCTCTCTCACAACGAAGCATTGATTGAGAGGATGCGAGATCATCTGGTTGGTATGGACAGTACCGAGGATCGTTGGTTTTGCCAACATCACCCGGTCTTTTTGGTTCAGGCAAGGTGAGCTTGCCGTTTGCCACAAGAGCCCCAAGATTTCATCAACATCTTCATCACACGGGTATTTCTTCTCTACTCGTTCTTTGAAGGCATCAGAGAGTTCAGGTCTCTTACCAGCAGCTTTGTTTTCAGCTTTCTTTGATGGCTGAGGAGCTGGCTTGGTCTGCACATTGAGGACCTCTTTCTTCTTTGGTTTAGAGGTTGCAATGGCGGTTGGCTCTTTCTTTGATGATTTCTGACTGTTTGAGGTCTTTAATCACCGTTTCAGCTTCCATGGAAGCTTCTAGGAGTTCTCCCAGGCTTTTTGATTTGTTGCCGATGATCATGGAGCGGATTCTGGCTCTCATGTTGTTTCGGCAGATGTCGACTAGCGATGCTTGTGGCAATACATCAGAGCACTTGTATGCCATTGCTTTCCACTTGTGAATGAAGTCATATGTTGATTCATTCTCCCCCTGTTTTAGGCTGCACAGCTGAGCCATAGTAGCGGGGTGATCCTCACCTTTGAAGTGAGTCAGGAAGCGTGTCTCTAGCATGGTCCAATTTTGGATTGAGTCCTCCGGCAGAGTGGAGTACCAATCGAAGGCCGTACCTTTTAGGGGTACTTGCAAAGAGGCGGATCTTGAGTGCATCTTGATCCGCGATAGCTCCGTCAAGATCTTGAAGTGGATGACGTGCTGTCTGGCTGATCCTTTCCCCGTATATGTTTGGAGAGTAGGATGCTTGAATTTGGTGGGGAACGGGACCGAGTCCATCCATAAGGGATATGGTGGCTTGATCCCATGCTCCTTGAGTATATCCTCTTCTTTTGCTTTGTCGAGGATACCGTCTACGTCCTTTTTGGTAAGGGCGCGTGACTCATTTTCTTCTCTATTTACCTCGTCGTCTTGATGATTCGGAGGAGGTTCATTGTTCGCCTGATTTTGGAAGGCGAGGAGAAGGTTTTCCATCAGAGTTTCAATCCTCTGCTGGCCCTGTTCCAACTGCTGGATGCGGGTAATCGCATCTTCTGGAGGTGGATTGCGGGGTGGTGGCTCAGAATTTGTAGCCAAGACATTCATCCTTCGTGATTCGAACGAAGAAACTGTCCTGGTGACTGAGCTGGGGCTCATTCTTTTTGAAGAGGAGCTTGAGGAAGGATCACTCTGCTGTCCTTTGCTTGAAGGAGCAGGGGATTCTTCTAAATGTCTTCTTGTCCTGGAGACGCTGCGGGTCATTGGACGTCGGACATGGATTTTTGTTGCTGATTTTTGGCGCCTTCTGGTTTTTCCAACCATATGGACGGCAGCAACTTGGTTGGGTCTTTCTTTTTCGACCCATTTAGGAGAGACTTGAAGTGTGGGAGGCTGAGTCCTTTGCTTCTCTAGTCTCTTTTGTCTATACGACGCGCGGCGGCGTATACGACGAGCCATTTGAGCTTCGGTCAGCTCTGACTGGGCTTTGACAATGAAGGATGTGCTCCCTCGGGCGCAGCAGCTGAGTCTGTCTTCTTTGTAGCTGGGCAAGGACAGGATGCGAACCCTATCCTTCGCCAGTTGCAGCGAAGCTTTGAACTTGTGAAGTTCGGCCCCTGTAGACATGAAGGGTCGAACTGCAGATTTGTAGGCCTTAGCAGATGCTTGTGGAGGCCTTGTGATGCATGACTTGATTTTGGGCTTGTAGGAACAAGCCGGCTCATGCTGGGTTGACTTTGAAGTCGGGTTGGAGATGGGTCTCTCCTCTTTCATGTAAGCAAGAGGATAGAACTGGTTCTCCTGAGTGGGGCCAGAAATGCTGGCTTAGTGGATGCCTGGGACCTTCTTTGTTTTGGTGAAGGTCTTGGGGACCAAGTCTTGGGGTAGACCTGGTTGTTTGCAGGTTGAGGCTTCGTGGGGCTGCCACGGGCTTCAGGCCTTCTTGTACTCGCCTTTGGCGTCACGGTAGTGACACGTTGAGAGGCGAGTTTCTGCTTCTTGGAGGGAGCAGCTTGTTCCTCAGGAAGTGGGAATGGTCCCAGCGTCCCGAAGACGATAGTCCGGGGAGTCGAGGTCGACCCGGAGTTCACAGAGTTGCCGAGGGAGTTGACACTTCGGCAGCTGATGGGGCGCTTGTAGGTGCGCGTGGTTTGCTTCTGTTGAAGCATGAGTTGGTGCTTGCTTTCGTCGAAAGTAATGGTTAGTGAAGCTGCCATTGTTAGTTTTTTTCGAAAATTTCTGAAACAAGACCACATCCATTAGTAATCACAAGAATATAATGATCATAAATGGGAAGTTCTATGGTTTCGTCTTTTCAAATTGCTCGAGGTAGATGACCCAAGCAATATGAGGAAGACAAAATGCCATAGAAGGTACAATTGTTCTGATCGCAGGTGTGGTAAGCCCGGAATGGGCATCCCAGTGACTGCTAGAAGCAATTGTGAACTTAAATTCGACTTATCGAGAAGCAGAGCTTGCTCGAGGTAAGAAGAATATAAAGTTGGAGTTACAGATGTGCCGATCGCAATACAGTAGACCCTGAAAGGGCGTACTAGTACCGCTAGACACAAATGTTTTGAGACCGCATCTATGAGATGAGATTCTCTGTTTTGAAAGGTCAAGATTGGATTCATCAAAGAGAGCAGATGGTATTCCAATCTGAACACGGGCTCAGCGATTTCCGCGAGCGCCAGTGCTCAGAAAGAAATGAACCATGATTTCTCGGATCTGAATCTAAAAATGACGAGTTTTCTTTTGAAAGGCCAATATCGGGTTCATCAAAGAGAGCAAAAGGCACTCCAATCTGAACACGGGCTCAGCGATTTCCGCGAGCGCCAGTGCTCAGAAAGAAGAAGACCAAGATTTCTCCAATCTAAACCCAAAATGACGGAAGTTTTTTTTTTTGAAGATTTTTTTTTTTTTTTAAAGATTTTTTTTTTTTAAAAAAAAAATCTCTTTTTTTTTTTTTTTTTTTTTTTTTTTTTTTTTTTATTTTTTTTTTTTAGATTTTTTTTTTTGAAAAATTTTTTATTTTTTATTTTTTATTTTAAAATTTTTATATATTTTTTTTTTTATTTATTTTTTTTTATTTAAAAGACGAGAGAGTACACATAGGCCTCCTAACCCGGTCTTATGAAATCTTGATTGATAGAATTGCCCCCAGGTAAGGGTAGGATTACTTAATGAACCCGTTTGGAGGACCCTTGCCTAGAACAGTCAAGCTGTCTCCACACTCTGGACAAGGCTTTTCTTTGAATCAACCATGATCAAAGAACACAGTTGGTTTAACCTTAGTGGTCTATGTCTTTTTTTTTTTTTTTATATATATATTTTTTTATTTTATTTTTATGAATTCATCGAAGAGAAACCATGGCCCAAAACCTTAGTCGAACAGGCTCAACATTTCTGCAAGCGCGATGAACGATAGGAACAGATCAAGGTTTCTCAATTTTGAATCCAAATTGAGAAATCTAAAAATTTTTGTTTTTTTTTTTTTATATATATATATTTTTTTTTTTGATTTTTAATGAACTCATCGAAGAGAAACCATGGCCCAAAACCTTAGTCGAACAGGCTCAACATTTCTGCAAGCGCGATGAACGATAGGAAAGGATCAAGGTTTCTCAATTTTGAATCCAAAAATGACAAATCTGATTTTTTTTGTTTTTTTTTTTTAAAAATTTTTGAAAAGAGAAAGAATGGAAATAAATTCAAAGAATTAGAAAGTTTCCAAACAAAAAATCTCATCTCATTTTTTTTTTGCAGAATTCAACATAGGCCACCAATTATAAAGTAGCCAAGGAATCGAGAAAAGAAATATAAGCATAGAGCAAAATATATGATATGCAAATATTTCATTTCTAGCATCGTGTTCTCAAATAAACGAGTCCCACCGGGTGATGCCAGCTTGATGGACCGCGCTCCTGCTTGGTTCTACCGAGGTCGGCGGACGTGGGAGTCCGTCGGGTCCGACCCTTTCGTAACCGGGGGGCAAGGGGCGTGCATCAACATTTCTTTTTTTGTGGGTGTGCCAGATTTTCTATTTTACTTGGAATTGCAAATGGTGATCCGGAGATCAACCTTCGCAAGTAAAAAGGAAATCAACTTCTTTCAAGTTTTTCCATTGCACATATATTTAAGAAAAGAGACATTTTCTTGATTTGCCGTGAAAGGCGATTTTTTTGGCATTTATAGCCGATTTTGGCGTTTATAGCCGATTTTTGGCGTTTATAGCCGATTTTTGGCGTTTATAGCCGATTTTGGCGTTTATAGCCGATTTACAATCCTTATCAACAATGAAAGACAAGAATTGTGATTTTTGTCTCTTTTAAAAAATACAAACTACAATGAAAAGCAAGAAAAGGAGGATCTAACTTCTCAGGAGATTGTGGAGGACTCGTTTAGATTGACGGTCGCAAGCCATATGTGGGCTTCGCCATCATCCATGCAGATGAGAACAGAGGATGCTATTTGATTCGCTTGGCTTGGCTATAACCTCGGGTTTTTAGAAGACAAAGACCAAAGGAAGGTCCTATGTCCAATAAAAAACCGAGTAGACGGGCTGAAAAAGCCATATCTAAGCCATTGGAGGCAGGAGGAGAAGGCAAGGACCTTGGGGGGGTACCCCCCAAGGGACTTTTGTCACCTTGTTGCGGTGGCCGGTGTAGAACTTCCGCAGAGTTTTTCTCTCTTTTTCCTTTCTCTGGATTTCTGTCTGTATGCTTGTGCTTTTTTTTTTCTCTGATTTTTCTGATGTTCTGTGTGATGTCTGTTCTCCTTTGGAGTGCTCTCCTATTTATAGGCTCTTGGTAGCCATTTAGGAGAGCTTATGGGCTTTTAATGTCATTAAGCCACATACTGGGAGGAGTTACAAAATTGATTTGTTTATTTTGTAACTCATTTTTCTTGGCTTCTGATTGGCCGGAGGAGATTGAGGGCATTTAATCGCCTTTAATCGCCATGATGGGAGGAGTTTAATGGGTTAAATGCCATGAATTTCTTGACTTGTAACTCCCGAATGCTTGCTTCTGATTGGGCCGTCCAAAGAAATGGATTAATGACTGTAATAAAGCTAGTCAATTAATCGCATTAAGTGGTCGCCGAGCAGCTGAAGAGTCGCGGGCCGTTGCCACGTCTTTTTGGAATTCTTCTGTCGATGATCATCGATGGCTCTTCATGTAGATCGACATCAGATGACCATGTAATTTCAGGTGTTTGTTGCCAACAGCGGGTCGGTGCCATCTGTCCTGTCGATTTCTCGATCGGTCGGGTGGAAAGCACACTTTTTTTTGGTTGACCGGGTGGCGATCAATACTTCTTTGATACTCTTGATGATTTACCCGTGTTTTGGACGGATATCAGAGGACTTGGTGTCTCAAAAGCATGAATTTTGGAAAGTACCAGAGGCTGGGCTCCTCGAATCGCGAAAAACGGCGAAAACCCGGGTTTCCGGGGCTTTCCCGGCGACCCCGGGTCCATGGTCGCCGGCGACCCTGGCCCAGGGGTCGCAGGGGCCTGCGACCTTGGGCCAGGGTCGCAGGGGCCTGCGACCCTGGCCCAGGGTCGCAGGGGTCTGCGACCCTGGGGGGGTTTTCCCCCTTTTTGGTCCCGTTTTGCGTCCGTTTTTGCCTTTTTCTGATTCTTTTTTCTTCTGTACTTTTCTTTGACATTTTGACCATTTATTGGCCTGATTTCTTTGTAGGAAACCTGATGAGAATCCTTGCATTTTATTTTGCAAAGTTTCCAATTTCCTGAGAAAGCCGAAGACTTTGTCGCGCAGAGTTGCCGATTTCCCGTCAGAAGTTGAAACTGGGTCAAACGATGTCGGAATGACCTGAAATTTGGTGTGAAGCCTTTTGAGCAATAAATAAGACCAACCATAGGCTTTTGTTTGAGTTTCGAAGCCGTTTGGGGTCCTATCACCTGCAGAATTGCTTTTTTGTCGCGATGAAGATGTCGCGGTTTGATGTGCGGTTAACCGATGTCCGATTGACTTGAAATTTGACAGGGAACCTATTGGAGTCATTTTAAGATGATCCATAGGTTCTGTCTTGGAAATCATGGTCCCGGAGAGCTTTACCGCTGAGAGGCTTGATTTGGCTGTCGGAGAAGCGAAGTTAGGCCAAATGATCTTGAAATGGCTTGAAACTTCTTGTGTACTCCTCTTTTGGCTGTCTGGAAGAATCTTGCAGTTTTTGTTTGATTCTGACAAGATTTATTTTTGGAAGCAGCATTGCCTATTTATGGCAGGTTGCGACTTCATGTAGCTCTTTGGATTTTGAAAAGGCAAAGTGACATTTTTGGTGTCAACAGAGCCTGGAACATCTTTGTCACGAGGCGCTGATAGGTCGCCCCCGCGTTCTTTAGCCCGAAGGGCATCACCTTGTAGCAGTAAGTGCCGCGGGGGGTTATGAATGACGTTTTCTCCTCGTCAGGCTCGTGTAGTGGAATCTGGTGGTAGCCTCTGTAGGCGTCGAGGAAGCTCATTCGGTCGTGGCCAGCGGTGGCGTCGATCAGTTGATCAATCTTCGGAAGGGGGAAACTATCTTTAGGGCAGGCCCTGTTCAAGTCTGTGAAGTCCACGCACACCCTCCATTTACCAGTTTTCTTTTTAACCACCACCGTATTAGCCAGCCAGACCGGGTACTGGACTTCCCGGATGGCCCCTGCCTTCAGCAGTTTGTCGACCTCTCGACGACCGCGTTCTATCTGCTGCAGCCCTGTCCTTCGGGCCCTCTGCACTACTGGCTTGTGGCTGGGGTCCACATTTAACTTGGGCAACAAGACCTCGGGGTCGACCCCCAGGCATTTCGCTTGGGCTCCAAGCAAAGACATCGACGTTCTGCATCAGGAACCTTGAGAGCTCGGCTCTCTCTTCGTCTGGCAGCTGGGTGCCGATCAGGAAGAACCTATCTGGGTCTGCCGAGTTCAGCCTGACCTCGGCCAGGTCCTCAATGCTTTTCTTCTCGGGGTCTCGGCCGATTTCATCTAGGCCTTTCTCGAATTCGGCGAGGTTGACGCGCTCCGGCTCTTTCACTGCTGGGACCGCGGCCAGCATGCACTGCCTCGCTTGCTGCTGATCTCCCTCCACCGTGAAAACTTCCATTTTGCCCTCCTTGTTCTCGAGGACGAACTTCAGCTTCTGGTGGAGGGAACAAGGAACTGCTTCCAATTTGTGGAGCCACGTTCTGCCCAAAATGACGTTGTAGGGAGAAGGGGCATCCACGACCAGGAAGTCGGCCAACACGGAAGCTCCGCCGACTCGGGTTTCCAGGGTAATCCTTCCCTTGGGATAGACTGGAGTGGCGGACAACCCTAGCAGGGGTGCACGGACCTCCGTGAGGTCTGCTTCCGAGAGGTTCATTTTCTTGAAGCACTCGTAGTAGAGGACCTCGGAAGAGCTGCCGGAGTCGACGAGGATCCTCTTCACGGTGAAGCCTCTTAGCTTCATTGTGAGGAGCAGGGGGGTCGTTGTGAGGGAGCTGGATTCCCTCTAGATCTTTATCTGAGAACGAGATAGCGGGTCGGTCGCGGCGAGCTCTCTTGGATGCCGGTGCGAGCTCGGCTTTCATCACCTCCTTCCCATGCGACGCTCGCCTGGCCTCGGCGCGGGCCCGCGAGCTTCCACGAGATGAGGGAGAGGGAACTGAGGATGCCAGATGGATCACGTTAATGATCTTCTCGGAATCCTCGCTGTCTGGGTCCCGAACCGCGCTCTGGTGAACTCGGCCCTCGCTGCCGCCGGCATCTTCTGCCTTGACGAACTCTGGAATGTGGCCTTCGCTGGCTAACTTCTCCAGGTACCACTTCAGAGACTTGTAGTCCTCGGTCTTGTGCCCGTTACCCTTGTGGTAAGAGCAGTAGAGCTTGCTTCGGCTGCCGGAGGTGGGCTCACTCCTCAAGGGCGGAGGCCACTTGCAGAACGGCTTGGTCTTTATCTTGTTCAGGATATGGTATATCGGCTCCTTGAAGACGACGTTGACGCTCTGACCGGCGCTGGTGGGAGGTCTGGGCCTCCAGGTGCCCCCAGATCGGGACGACGTAGGCTTCGCCGAACTAGCGGCCCAGGCCTGCTTGGCTCCTGCTTCTGGAAGGGCTTCCCGCCTCTCTGCCGAGGCTGGCTGTTCTTCTGCTCGGGCTCCGGTCTTTCGTCCTCTTCCCGGGCCTGGATTTCATCTTCCTCCCGGGCGACGAAGCGCTTTATCCAGGACATTAGCGCTGGCATGGATTCTGGGGGGTCTCCGACCAAGTCCTTCCGGAGGTCATGGCCGGGGATCAGGGCACGTTGGAAGGCGAAGATTGCTATCTCTTCCCTAGTGCCCTCGATCTGGCTATAAACTGCCCAGAATCATAGGGCGAACTTGGCGAGGCTCTCGCCCTGCTTCATTCTCAGGGCGAGAAGGTCCCCCCTCTGTCTTGGGGACGGCGCTGTAAGCTTGGAACTTCTTTAGAAAGGAGAGCTGGAGCTCCTTCCAACTCGAAACTGACTTCTCCGGGAGGGCACAGAACCACTTCAGAGGGAGGTCACCCAAACTGGAGGAGAAGATCTTGCAGTTGAGGTGGCCCTCGTTTCCCCAGATGGACATCTTCTGGGAGAAGTGACGGAGGTGAGCGGATGGATCGGACAGTCCGTCGTAGGGGACGAACCGCGGGACAGAGAACCTTTTAGGCAAGGGGGTGCGCTCGATGTCCCTCGTGATGGGTGAGGCCCCTAGATCGGTGTGGCCACAGATCTGCTTCTGGTCCCGCACGTCCAGGTTATGTTGAAGAGCCAACCTGACGCGCTTGTCGAATCGCTCCTGCTCGTCGTCCTTTTCTGGAGTCTGCGCTCTTGGCTTTCGCTTGGAGTGGTTCGGGCTGTGATGGCTATGGGCTCGGCCATCGCGGCTATGATGACTTCGGCTGTTGCTTGAGCCTTCATCATGGATCTGGCTTCGCTTGTGGTCCAGATGGTGTCTCAGATCCTCACGAGGAGGCTGGGCTGCCCCGCTCGGGGCGTCCCTCCTCTGTCCCTGAGGATTAGAGACCTGCCTCAACGAGTTTGCGCTGATCTCAGCTGCTGCTGGAGCTCGCGGATTAACCGCTCCTGCTTCTGGAGGAGAGGCATTTTGAGCTGCGACATCTCCTCCAGCGGCAGGAGGTTGAACGCAGACGCTCCGCTTCTACAGTCAACGGCTTTATCTTTTGCGAGGACGCTCATGCCGACGCTCGTCGCGTCGGGGTGGGCGTGACTTCGTCTGCTGAGAGCGAGGCCTCGAGTCCTCTTGGAGGGGGACCTCGACGTAGAGCTGCGAGCCTAAGCGGCCCTCGCCTGCAGATGTGCCATGCACCGTTCGGGACCGCCCCTGAGGAGGGACGTCCGTCGACGGTGCTGGCAGCTCGAGCGCTGCTCTCGAAGATTCTCCGCCCTTCCTAGCTTTCGGAGGCATGGTTTCTGGGAGATTGAGGTTGAGAAGGTTGGGAAGGTTGGGGAGGTTGGGATATTACTTTGCCACAGACGGCGCCAATTGTAGGTGCAGAAAATAACGACCCACAATAACTGGGGAGCCTTAAGAGGACTTATCCAAAGTGGTGATGACTGGGTACCGTCCGAAAGCCTGAAAGAGAAGAGCAAACGGTCAGAGGACCCTGGCCTGGGCGGCGCAAGGCTCTCCGATGCCAAAGTCAGTGAGTGAACTGGAACAACGAAAGGAGAGGAAGAAGAGAGGCAGAGTAACGGCTCTGTGGGTTGAATTGTGCGTACCTTGCTTGTGGTATGAAGCTCTATTTATAGAGGCTTGGGTCGTATCTTTGGAGGATATCTTGGTGTGGGTCCCATGATTCGACTGGGAAGTCATGATCAACCCACAAAGTAATAAATGCGGTCCAATCCAGCCCACTCTGCATTTAATGCCAGTCGGATCAGCCCACATCGCATTAAATGCGCGTCTTGTTGGGCCAGATTGTGTTGGGCGCCTTTGACGGTTGGGGTACCATCGGATCCGCCCTCGGGCCTTGCCCTGATGTGGCTTCAGCCGCTGGATGCCGCCCTGTCAGTGATCTGGCGAAGATTGTGGATGGCTGGATGTCGCATCTGTCTCACTAGCTCGCGCCCCTATTCCTCCATGTGCCTGATGACGTGGGGGATGAGGGGTGCGAGTGGAGGTTCCTTAATGCTTCGGCTTTCGTCCCGGCTCCTTCAGCCGAGGTGGAGCTCTCAGCCGAGATGGGCACATGGGGTAGCCGAGCTCGGCGCTAGCGGCCCGGAGCTGCTTGACTTCGGCTGAGGCCTCTGTCCTAGTAGCCGGGGTGAGTTTGGTGCCACGTGGATGGCACGTGAGAGTGCTTAGTCTCATCTGATGGCTGTGATTAGCGTAATCCTGGAGTTCCGGAAATCTCCCCACACAAGAACCATCACCCAAATGAATTTAACATGATGAGTGAACAAAGGAAGATCCTATGAAATAAACTTCCAAGGACAACAATAAGAACCATGCTCTACCACATTCACATCCCAACCATTGGAATGCAGCTCATACTTGTTCTTAATGATTTCACACCAAAGAGAATTCTGCTCAAGGGGAAATCTCCATAACCACTTGCCAATCAAAGCTTTATTCCTCACCATCAAATTACCAATAGCTAACCCACCTCTATCCTTAGGTCTTATTACTAAATCTCATTTAACTAAATGATTCCTCATACCCACATCACAATCCTCCCACAAAAACCTCATTAGATTCTCTAAGATCTTAGCTACTCTACAAGGTAACCTAAAAATAGACAAAAAAAAAGGGAATACTACCCAAAAACAGGGGTGGACCCAAAATTCTTTCTTGGGTGGGGTGGGGGGGGGGGGGGGGGTGGCGCACTGTGAAGATAGAAATTCTTTGGGGTCCATATATGAAAAACTTATGTAGTTTTCAAAATATTTAATAGTTTTTTTTGAAAATTTCGGGGTCCATACGTAAAAAATTATAAAATCTTCTAAAGAAAAACTGGGTTTTTAGAAATTGTGGAGGGGCCACATGTAAAAATCCATAAAACTTTGTAAAGAATAAAGGGGTTCTCCGAAATCTTGGAGGGGCCATAGGTAAAAATTCCATTAAATTCACTTAAGAAAGAAGGGGGTTTTAAAAATTATGGGGAGGCCATGGCCCCTGCCAGCCCCCCCTTTAGGTTCATCCATACGCAAAACCGATAGTACCAAAATAAGCTCCCTCCCCTAGAAAGAAAAGGTCTTCCTAACTCTCTCCACTATCGGCTCCCAAAATTCTAAAGACACCGGATTACTCCCCAAAGGTATCCCAAGATATCTAAGCAGCCAAACCCCAATCTCACAACCCAACAATCTAGCAAAGTAGTTCAACTTATGCTCCTCCGAATTAATACCCACAATCAACTCTTTGACATATTGACTCTAAGTCCCAACATCACCCCAAAAATCTCAAAAATGTAAATTAATTTATTAAAATTTTCCACGTCAGCCGAAACCCAAAAAAAATAGTATCTTCAGCAAATTGAAGATGAAAAGCACATATCTCATCCCTACCAATAGAAAAATCTTCCACTAAATTACCAAGAACCGTCCTATCCATCAACCTACTTAAGACGTCCACCACAAGGGTGAAAAGAAAAGGATAAAATGTTAGTTTACATTTTAGACAAAAGCTACTTTTCGGGCTCTTTTTCAAAATTTCTGGTTTTTTAAATTTAAGGCATTTGCTAGTTCTTTTCATTTTGTGCCTCTAGTCTACTCCCTATATAGTGTTCACCATTTTAGCAATTTTTGAAAAATTCTCAATTATTAAAATATTATAGGGATAAACCAATCCCAAAACTCTAAGACCTTTTAGCATTGCCACTAAATCACCAATCCCAAAACTCTAAGACCTTTTAGCATTGCCACTAAATCCTATGTGGCTCCACCCCTAACAAGGACCAACAATCCGGGACCAAAATGGTATCATGGCCTCAGCACATAATAAGATAAACACCATAAAGTAAAACTCTTCATATGCTGTACGCGGAATCCCCTGTGTGTTTATCTTAAGGCCATAAACATTTAAACACCATCTCTACGTGGAATCCCCTACTAACATGTGAACCAGTCCCTATGCATCATAGCTTTTATCTCAGCTTTTATTACAATATTATTGTAAAATAGAAAAAGAGAAAACTTTTTATCACTTAATTTAGCATTCTAAAACAGTACACCGAGTGCTGAAACAAGAAATCTAAATTACATATGGCCTACACAATAGATTTTAACTTTTTCTATCACTGGTTCCCAAAATGCTAAAGAAAAAGGATTGCCTCCTAAAAGTAACCCAAGATACTTCATTGACCACTTACCAACTTCACAAATCAACCTACCCACAAACGAGCCCAACTTTTGCTCATCTAGATTAATGCCATTAATACACTTCGACATATTAACCTTAAGACCTGAAACCAAACTATTAGCCAAATTATAAAATTTCACTTCATCCCTCGAAACAAAAAACATGGCATCATCAGCAAATTGTGAATGGGACACTATCATATCCTCCCTACCTATAGTAAAACCCTCCCCCGATCCTAAATCAATGGCCCTCGTCACCTTCTTTCTCAATACATCCACCACAAGAATAAAAAGGAAAGGTGATAAAGGTCACCTTGATCACCTTGCCTCAGCCCCCGAGAAGCTTTAAACCTCCCCTAGGTCTCCCATTGATAATTATTGGAAAATTTATAGAACTCAAACACTCACTTATCCACTTCCTCCACCTAGAACCAAACCCTTCCTTTCCAACACTTGATCTAAGAACCCCCAATCCACATGATCATAAGCCTTTTCAAAGTCAATCTTAATCACAGCACCTTCCTTATTCCAAATGTGATAATCCTCTACCACCTCATTAGTCACCAAAACAAGATCCAAAATTTTTCGACCTTTAACAAATGCTCCTTAAAAGGAAGAAATGGTTTCATTCAATATTTCCTTTAGTCTTAGAGACTAAGACATTTGCTAAAATCTTATAAAGACTTGACATCAAACTAATTGGACGAAAATCACTAATCCTCAAAGTCTTAATCTTCTTAGGTATTAAGCAAATAAATGTCGCATTAGTACAAGCATTGACCACCCCATCAATATAAAACTCCTTAAAAACCTTCAACAAATCATCCTTAATCACTTCCCAATAGCTAGAAAAACCATTAGGACCAGTGGATTTATTCCTGCCACAATAAAAAGCCGCCATTTTAATCTCATCCTCTTCACGGGACCTCTCTAACCAACAAGCTTTTACACTCCTTATAAGACTCCAATCTAAACTCATTAATACATTTTTATCTTCTACTTCCTTTGTATAAAGCTTCTCAAAAGAACTTGTCTAGCAAGCCTGCCTTGGTCCCCAAACATCTCCTTTAAGTTTAAGATAATCTCAACTGCAGTCTTAAATGACTCAAGTTGGTATTGTAAAATACTTGACATAGATGCCCGCATGTAGCACTTGGCCATCTCGTCATCTTTTAAGCCATTTGGTATAAAGGTCCTTTTGATCCTGGGGTGCATCTGGCCCGAGTTCTTGAGGGCATTCTGTGGTAAGGACATGTTTATATCCTAAAGCAGTCAGGACAATGTCCATGTTTCTCTTCCAGCTACATAGTTGGATCCCACCACTTTATTTTGGTTCAGGATGGTCGCAAGAGGATTGAAAGTAGATGAATTCATATTAACAAACTGTAGCTGTTGACACCAAAAATGTCACTTTGCCTCTTCAAGATCCAAAGAGCTACATGAAGTCGCAACCTGCCATAAATAGGCAATGCTACTTCCAAAAAATCAAATCTTGTAAGAATCAAACAAAAACTACAAGATCCTTAAAGACAGCCAAAAGAGGAGTACACAAGAAGTTTCGGGCCATCTCAAAATCATTTGGCCTAACTTCGCTTCTCCGGCAGCTGAAAAGGAGCTCCCGGCGGCGAAAGCATCGGAGACACTAAATCTTCGATCAGAGCCGATGGATGGTCTCAAAATACATCCAAAGGCTCCACGTCAAGTTCCCAGTCAAACCGACAACGTTTGACCCTACATCAACCCTCAAACAGCTAAATCAAGCCTCTCGGCGGCGAGAACCACCGAGGCCATCACTCATCAGATAGAGCACATGGACGGCTTAAAAATCCTTACAAAAGGCTACACGTCAAATTTCAGGTCATTTCGACAACATTTGACCATAGTTTGACGCTTGGAAGTCAAATCAGGCCTCTCGGCGGCGAAACTCCCCGGGACCATGGTTTCTGAGACAGAGTCTATGGATCATCTTAAAATGACTCCAATAGGTTCCTTGTCAAATTTCAAGTCAATCGGACATCGGTTGACCGCACATCAAACCGCGACATCTTCATCGCAACAAAAGCAAGTCTACTGGTGATAGGACCCCAAACGGCATCAAAACTTAAACAAAAGTCTATGGTTGGTCTTATTTAGTGCTCAGCAGGCTTCACTCCAAATTTCAGGTCATTCCGACATCGTTTGACCCAGTTTCAGCTTCTGACGGAAAATCGACAGCTCTGCGCAACAAAGTCTTCGGCTTTCTCAGAAAATTGGAAACTTTGCAAAATAAAATGCAAGGATTCTCATCAGGTTTTCTACAGGGAAATCAGGCCAATAAATGATCAAAAATTTCAAGGAAAAGTACAGAAGAAAAAAGAATAAAAAAACAGCAAAAATGGACACAAAACAGGACAAAAAGGGGGGAAACCCCCCAGGGTCGCCGGCGACCCTAGGGCCCGGGATCGCCCTGTGGGGCCCGGAAACCCCGTTTTTCGTCGTTTTTTGGTGACTCGAAGCGTCCGGCCTCTGGTATTTTCCAATATTCATACTTTTGAGACACCAAATCCTCTGACATCCGTCAAAAATACGGGTTAATCATCAAGAGTATCGAAATCAACATTGATCGCCAACTGGTCAACCAAAAAAAAGTGTGCTTTCTACCTGACCGATCAAGAAATCGACAGGACAGATGGCACCAACCTGCTGTTGGCAACCAACACCTGAAGTTACATGGTCATCCGATGTCGATCTACATGAAGATCCATCGATGATCATTGCCAGAAGAATCCCAAAAGACGCGGCACGGCCCGCGACTCTTCAATTGCTCGGTGACCACTTAATGCGATTAATTGACTAGCTTTATTACAGTCATTAATCCATTTCTTTGGACGGACCAATCAGAAGCAAGCATCCGGGAGTTACAAGTCAAGAGATTCATGGCATTTAACCCATGAAACTCCTCCCATCATGGCGATTAAAGGCAATTAAATGCCCTCAATCTCCTCCGGCCAATCAGAAGCCAAGAAAAAGGAGTTACAAAATAAAGAATTCAATCTTGTAACTCCTCCCTTTATGTAGCTTTATGACAATTAAGGCTAATAAACCCTCCTAAATGGCTACCTAAAAGCCTATAAATAGGAGAGCATTCCAAAGAAATAAAAGATCGGAAAAACAAGATAGATCCCAGATCAGAAAAAAGCACAGAAATTCAGAGAAAGAAAGAGAGAAAACTTTGTGGAAGTTCTACACCAACCATCGCTACAAGGTGACAAAAGTCCTTTGGGGGGGGGGGGGGGGGTCCTTGCCTTCTCCTTCTGCCTCCAAATGGCTTAGACTCGGCTTTTCAGCCCGTCTACTTGGTTTTTTATTGGACATAGGACCTCCTTTTGGTCTTTGTCCTCTAAAAACCTGAGGTTATAGCCAAGCCAAGCGAATCAATAGCATCCTCTGTTCTCATCTGCATGGATGATGGCGAAGTCCACATATGGCTTGCGACCGTCAATCTGAACGGGTCCCCCATAATCTCCTGAGAAGTTAGATCCTCCTTTTCTTGCTTTTCATTGTAGTTTGTATTTTTTCCAAAAGAGACAAAAATCACAACTCTTGTCTTTCATTATTGATAAGGATTGTAAATCGGCTATAAACGTCAAAATCGGCTATAAACGCCAAAAATTGGCTATAAACGCCAAAATCGGCTATAAATGCCAAAAAAATCGCCTTTCACGGCAAATCAAGAAAACGTCTCTTTTCTTAAATATATGTGCAATGGAAAACTTGAAAGAAGTTGATTTCTTTTTTACTTGCGAAGGTTGATCTCCGGATCACCACTTGCAATTCCAAGTAAAAATAGAAAATCTGGCACACCCATACAAAAGAAATGTTGATGCACGCCTTTGCCCCCCGGTTATGAAAGGGTTGGACCTAACGAACTCCCACGTCCGCCGACCTCGGTAGAACCAGGCAGAAGCGCGGTCCATCAAGTTGGCACACCCGGTGGGACCCGTTCATTTGAGAACACGATGCTATAAATGAAATATTTGCATATCATATCTTTTGCTCTATGCTTATATTTCTTTTCTCGATTCCTTGGCTACTTTCTAATTGGTGGCCTATGTTGGATTCCGCATCTAAAAAAAATGAGATGAGATTTTTTTGGAAATTTCTAATTCTTTGAATTTATTTCCACTCTTTCTCTTTTCAAAAAAGAAATCAGATTTTTCGGTTTGAATTCAAAATTGAGAAACCTTGATCCTTTCCTATCGTTTATCGTGCTTGCAGAAATGTTGAGCCTGTTTGACTAAGGTTTTGGGCCATCGTTTCTCTTCGATGAGTTCATTAAAGATCTAAAAAAAAAAGAAACAAAAAATCAGATTTTTCAGTTTGAATTCAAAATTGAGAAAACTTGATCCTTTCCTATCGTTCATCGTGCTTGCAGAAATGTTGAGCCTGTTCGACTAAGGTTTTGGGCCATTGTTTCTCTTCGATGAGTTCATTAAAAATCTAAAAAAAAAAATAATGTAAATAACAAAAAAAAAAAAAATAGATTTCTTGGTTTCAATTCAAAATTGAGAAACCTTGATCCTTTCCTATCGTTCATCGTGCTTGCAGAAATGTTGAGCCTGTTCGACTAAGGTTTTGGGTCATCGTTTCTATTCGATGAGTTCATTAAAAGATCTAAAAAAAAAAAACAAAACAAAAAAAATCAGATTTTTCATTTTGGATTCAAAATTGAGAAACCTTGATCCTTTCCTATCGTTCATCGTGCTTGCAGAAATGTTGAGCCTGTTCGACTAAGGTTTTGGGCCATCGTTTCTCTTCGATGAGTTCATTAAAGATCTAAAAATATATATATACATATATATATAAAATAAAAAAAAGACATAGACCACTAAGGTTAAACCAACTGCGTTCTTTGATCATGGTTGATTCAAGAAAAGCCTTGTCCAGAGTGTGGAGATAGCTTGACTGTTCTAGGCAAGGGTCCTCCAAACGGGTTCATTAAGTAATCCTACCCTTACCTAGGGGCAATTCTATCAATCGAGATTTCATAAGACCGGGTTAGGAGGCCTATGTGTACTCTCTCGTCTTTTAAATAAATCTTTTTAAAAATAATATTTTTAAAAAATAAAAATTTTAAAATAAAAAATAAAAAATAAAATTTTCAAAAAAAAAATCTTAAAAAAAAATAAAAATAAAAAATAAATAAAAAATCTTCAAAAAAAAAACTTCCGTCATTTTGGGTTTAGATTGGAGAAATCTTGGTCTTCTCCTTTCTGAGCACTAGCGCTCGCAGAAATCGCTGAGCCCGTGTTCAGATTGGAGTGTCTTTTGCTCTCTTTGGTGAACCCGATATTGGCCTTTCAAAAAAAAAACTTCCATCATTTTGGATTTAGATTGGAGAAATCTTGGTCTTCTTCTTTCTGAGCACTGGCACTCGCGGAAATCGCTGAGCCAGTGTTCAGATTGGAGTGCCTTTTGCTCTCTTTGATGAACCCGATATTGGCCTTTCAAAAAAAAAAGCTCGTCATTTTTGGATTCAGATTCGAGAAATTATGGTTCATTTCTTTCTGAGCACTGGCGCTCGCGGAAATCGCTGAGCCCGTGTTCAGATCGGAATACCATCTGCTCTCTTTGATGAATCCAATCTTGACCTTTCAAAATGGAGAATCTCATCTCATGGATGCGGTCTCAAAACATTTGTGTCTAGCGGTACTAGTACGCCCTTTCAGGGTCTACTGTATTGCGACCGTCACATTTGTAACTCCAACTTTATATTCTTCTTACCTCGAGCAAGCTCTGTTTCTCGATAAGTCGAATTTAAGTTCACAATTGCTTCTAGCAGTCACTGGGACGCTCATTCTGGGCTTACCATACATGCGATCAGAACAATTGTACCCTCTATGGCATTTTGCCTTCTTCATATTTCTTAGGTCATCTCCCTCGAGCGATTTGAAAAGACAAAACCATAGAACTTCCCATTTATGATCATTATATTCTTGTGATTACTAATGGATATGGTCTTGTTTCAGAAATTTTCGAAAAAAACTAACAATTGCAGCATCACTTACCATTACTTTCGATGAGAGCAAGCACCAACTCATGCTTCAACAGAAGCAAACTACGCGCACCTACAAGCGCCCCATCAGCTGCAGAAGCGTCAACTCCCTCGGCAACTCTCTGAGCTCCGGGTCGACCTCGACTCCCCGGACTATCGTCTTTGGGACGTTGGGATTATTCCCACTTCCCGAGGAACAAGCTGCTCCTTCTAAGAAGCAGAAACTCGCCTCTCAACATGTCACTACCGTGACACCAAAGGCGAGCACCAGAAGGCCAGAAGCCCGTGGCAACCCCACGAAGCCTCGACCAGCAAACGACCAGGTCTATCCCAAGACTTGGTCCCCAAGACCTTCACCAAAACAGAGAAGGTCCCAAACATCTACCAAGCCAGCATTCCTGGCCCCACTCAAGGAGAACCAGTTCTACCCTCTTGCTTACATGAAAGAGGAGAGACCCATCTCCAACCCGACTCCCAAGTCAAACCAGCATGAGCTGGTAGGTTCCTACAAGCCCAAAATCAGATCATGCATCACAAGGCCTCTGCAAGCACCTGCTAAGGCCTACAAACCTGTAGTTCGACCCTTTATCTCTACAGGGGCCGAACTTCAAAAATTCAAAGCTTTGCTGCAACAGGCGAAGGACAGGGTTCGCATCCTGTCCTTGCCCAGCTGCAAAGAAGATAGGCTCGGCTGCTGCGCCCGAGGGAGCACATCCTTCATCGTCAAAGCCTAGTCAGAGCTGACCGAAGCTCGAATTGCTCGTCGTATACGCCGCCGTGCGTCGTATCGGCAAAAGAGACTAGAGAAGCAAAGGACCCAGCCTCCTACACTTCAAGTCTCTCCCAAATGGGTCGAAAAAGAAAGACCCAACCAAGTTGTTGCCGTCCATATGGTTGGAAAAACCAGAAGATGCCAAAAGTCAGCAACAAAAATCCATGTCCGACGCCCAATGACCCGCAGCGTCTCCAGGACAAGAAGACATTCAGAAGAATCCCCTGCTCCTTCAAGCAAAGGACGACAGAGTGATCCTTCCTCAAGCTCTTCTTCAAAAAGAATGAGCCCCAGCTCAGTCACCAAGACAGTTTCTTCGTTCGAATCACGAAGGATGAACGTCTTGGCTACAAATTCTGAGCCACCACCCCGCAATCCACCTCAAATGATGCAATCACCCGCATCCAGCAGTTGGAACAAGGCCAACAGAGGATTGAAACTCTGATGGAAAACCTTCTCCTCGCTTTCCAAAATCAGGCGAACAATGAACCTCCTCCGAATCATCAAGACGATGAGGTAAATGGAGAAGAAAATGAGTCACGGGCCCTTACCAAAAAGGACGTAGACAGTATCCTCGCCAAAGCAAAAGAAGAGGATATACTCAAAGAGCACGGGATCAAGCCACCATATCCCTTATGGATGGACGCGGTCCCGTTCCCTACAAAATTCAAGCATCCTACTCTCCAAACATATACGGGGAAAGGATCAGCCAGACAGCACATCATCCACTTCAAGATCCTGACAGGAGCTATCGCGGATCAAGATGCACTCAAGATCCGCCTCTTTGCAAGTACCCTAAAAGGTACGGCCTTCAATTGGTACTCCACTCTGCCGGAGGACTCCATCCAAAACTGGGTCATGCTAGAGACACGCTTCCTAACTCACTTCAAAGGTGAGGATCATCCCGCTACTATGGCTCAGCTGTGCAACCTAAAACAGGGGGAGAATGAGTCAACAAATGACTTCATTCATAAGTGGAAAGCAATGGCATATAAATGCTCTGATGTATTGCCACAAGCGTCGCTAGTCGACATCTGCCGAAACAACATGAGAGCTAGAATCTGCTCCATGATCATCGGCAACAAATCAAAAAACCTGGGAGAACTCCTAGAAGCTTCCATGGAAGCCGAAACGGTGATTAAAGACCTCAACAGTCAGAAATCATCAAGAAAAGAGCCAACCGCCATTGCAACCTCAAAACCAAAGAAAAAAGAGGTCCTCAATGTGCAGACCAAGTCAGCTCCTCAGCCACCAAAGAAAGCTGAAAACAAAGCTGCCGGTAAGAGACCTGAACTCTCAGATGCCTTCAAAGAACGAGTAGAGAAGAAATACCCGTTTGATGAAGATGTTGATGAAATCTTCGGGGCTCTTGTGGCAAACGGCAAGCTCACCTTGCCTGAACCAAAAAGACCGGGTGATGTTGGCAAAACCAACGATCATCGGTACTGTCCATACCACCAGATGATCTCGCATCCTCTCAATCAATGCTTCGTTGTGAGGGAGAAAATAAACGAGATGTGGAAAAATGGAGTCATCACCTTTGACAAAATCTATGGGTCTGCCTCCGTCAACATGGTGACATGTGGACAAACATCAAAATCACCGAAGAAGAAGATCACTACTTCCTTCAAGGTGATAAAGTCAATCCAAGCGTCTGAGGAACTGGTTCCTTACCCGACACCAGACGGACAACCCATATGGGTACATCCCGATCTCCTGGAAGATGAAAATTGGGAGGTCGTGAAAACAAAGCCTACAGCGAAGGCATGCTAGGAAATATCTCCTCAAGCTCAAACGGCAAGAGAAGACCCAGCCAAAACAAGAAGTCAAAGAAAAGGCAGAGGCTTCCTCTACCGCTTCACTGAAGGCAACAAAAACATCACTTCCAGAGACTTCAAAGTGGGTAAGAAAATTCACTCTTAGTGATTTCATGCCACCTCAATTCAAAGAAGCCACGCAGGAGGCATCATACTCTTGCAATTCGGTAGTTGGATTCTCCATTGATGGATACGAGTCCAGCGACACCGATGATGGATTCGAATCCAACTACACAGACAAGTGGGAGGAGTCCCTTGAAATAGGAGAATACCTCTCCGATGAAGAATGGGTTCCTGAGACTCATCTTATGCCAGTAATCTGGTATAATCCCCTACAGCCACAAGGATCCTGGTCTGATGATGAAGAAGACCAAGAGGCTGTACAAGAAAATGTTGTTGGAAGTCAACAATGTTGAGCCACAAAGAG
Organism: Litsea cubeba; assembly: GCA_012931725.1. Lineage (NCBI taxonomy): Eukaryota > Viridiplantae > Streptophyta > Magnoliopsida > Laurales > Lauraceae > Litsea > Litsea cubeba. Next base: position 50,792,842 of record CM022944.1, read on the forward strand.
TTGATGAAGAAGAAGATTTGGCTCCCATGCCTGTAAGACCCCGACCCCCAATTCCTCTATTTAGTATGGTTTTAATCGTGGTTTAGCTTTTTAAGCAAGATTTGAGTTAGTTTAACTTTGTTTTTGAGTTTGACTAGACTTTTCCATAGCCTTGGAGATTTTGAAGACCGTTGACTTTAGTTTGATCCGGTCCATATGATATGTAATTTTTATGAGAAATTACTTGTGATTTCTAAAAATTCTGAATTTGGTGTATTTTGACTCACTTTATGAAGTTTAACAACTTTCATGTTTTGACCATTTTGATTCGATGATCAGAAAATGCGTTTTTCAAGAAAAAGGGCGAAACTGACTTTTCACACTAAATCTATCCATGAATTTCGAAAATTTCAGAAATTGGGGAAAATATACTTTTTGGAAAGTAGAAATTTCGTTGATCGATTTTGTCTTCTTCGTCGATCGCATTCGGGGCCCGCAAATGCCACTTTCAGCCTTGTGAAGATCGAGGCCCACAAAACCCATCTTATAAGAGGAGGAACCCTCTTCTTCCCTTTCATTTCCTCTCCCTGCACGTTTTGGAGCAAGGGCTCTCTCCCTCTCCTCCAGCAACTTTCTCTCTCCTCTTTGAAAGCCCTAATCTTGAGTGCTAAGTGAGGGAGTGATCTTCCACTCTTCTTCTCCTCCCTCTTAGCTTTCCAAAGAACCCATTTGCAAGAAATTTGAGCTAGGAGAGACCACTTTTCCATGCTTTTCTTCTTTGTTTGAGCTTCAAAAAGGTGAGCAATGGATTTCTTTCTCCAAATCTTGGTTTTCCAAACCATTTAGAATGTGTTTGTCATACATGCATAGGTTTTCCTTGAGTTTTGCAATGGATTTGTTTTCTAGGGTTTATTCATGAGTTATTTTGGGGGTTTTGTGATTTTGGGAGCTTGAGACCCTAAAGCATGGTTTGAAGAGCATCTTAGCTTTCATTGTGGCTTGAGGCAAGTGGAATTTTCAATTAATATGATGGTTTCATTTCTCTTGTTTGGTTTCATGGTTTTTTTCTTATTATGTTCTAATTCTTCATGGTTTATGGATTTGCTTTGAATGAATGAATCAATGTTATGTGGATTTCCATTTATGTTGTGGTCTTACAATGTATTAGAAGCTTGCTTTTATCTTGGTCATTTAGAAAATTTGATCTCTTTGTGTTAAGAGTTGGTGTTCAAAGAAATGGGGAAAAACTTTGGTTTAAAAGTGGTTGTTTGGTTAATTAGATTCCTAAGGAATGGTGATTTGATGAGTTTGGAAGGTCAAGGGAGGGTCCAAAAGGATCTTGGGATTATGTATGAAAGAAGGGAAGAAAAAAGAATGAAAAAGAATAGCAAAGAGTGCATTTCTGCACTCATTTCGGACCCAGCCAGAACTGGGTCCGCTCGAGCGGACCCTGGGTCGCTCGAGCGGACCCAGCCCAGTTCTGGGCCTTTTCAGAGACTGGTTTGAAGGGTTTGAATAAAGTAGTTTGCCTGATTTGAGGTTGAGCTTTGGGCTGTTTTAAAACCTGATATTGGGCCTGTTCAAGGTCAGCTTTTGGGCTGTTTTTAAAACTTGTTTTGTGGGCCTGTTCAAGGTCAACTTTTGGGCTATTTTTAAAACTTGTTTTGGGGGCCATTCAAGGTTAGTTTTGGGCTGTTTTAAGATATGTTTTGTGGGCCGTTCGAGGTTAGTTTTGGGCTGTTTTTAAAGGATTGTTTTGGACTAAATGAGTAGACTGTTTTGGGCTCGGTTTAAGGCCAGCTATGGGCCTGTATTAAAGAGATTTGGGATTTCTTGTAATACTTGGAAAATTTGTAAAATGGGAATGGGAACAATGAGAGAATGAGCGTATGTGAGATTACCCGGGAATCGTTCGAGTCTTAATGCGCACTTTATCATTTAAATGTTGTGGATTTTCATTGGCATCAAACATATTCTCTTATTAATCAATGTTTAAAGGTTAAATGTGCATTGAGATGGTTCCTTGGTAAGTCATTAAGTCATTCTACACAATTCCATTCCATTTCAAGTTAGAGGATGTATTTGTATTTGTATTTGTATTTGTATTCTTTGGTAAACTAATTTGAATAGCATCGGTGATTTATTATAAAATCATGGGGTTTTCCATATCCGAAAGGATTGATCGTATGATTTTATACAAATCACTTTGATGTGTATTTGAGCGGCTTACCATGGATATTCGTATGTTTTCTCCGAATCGGTTTGAAAGGAGATTGGAGTGGTTCGTCACATTCGGGATTTCTTCGATGAGACTATCATTTTGATAAGACTAGTATTTTGAAAACAAAACCTCGAGGCAAGATGGGGCCAGAGCTTTGTAGTGTGAGCCCCTGAGCCAAAGGGATTATTATTATGGTTAGATTTGTATCAGTTCGAGTTTTGAAAACTAAAGGCACCACTAGGCTTAGGTCACCTTGTCGGGTTGATCACCCGGCTTGGGATCTTTAATTTGTCCGCCAGCTGCAACTTGGATTCTGTCTGTACCGACCATGGCAACGGTTTTTATCTGCCGGTCCCATTTGTATGGCTACGGTTCTGATTTGATCTGCCGGTCCCATTTGTATGGCTACGGTTCTGATCCTATTTCCGGTCCCACGTGTAGTGGCTACGGTTCTGTCTGCTCTTGTTACTTCGGTAATAGGAGAATATAGCTACGTGTGGTTGCCAATGTTTTATCTGTTTATTTCTTTGCTTTATGATTCTTATTTATTTATACTCATTATATTCTTGGAGTTTGCTAATGTTTATGATATCGATCTTTCATCGTATTGTTGCCATTAATTAGGATTTGAAATGTATTTCCAACTATTAAATGTTTTATGCGGGCTACTATCTTTTCGAGATGTTCGTACTTCTGAGACTGTTCTTTTACTTGCTTTGATATTTAAGTTTGGTCTTTCGATCATTTTATCATGGTTTATTGCTATTATTGTTTAGACTATTTATTCGGTTTTACAATGATTTCATCAGGTTTTACGAATGTTCTTTGGTTTCATATTACTTGTTTATTTGCTTGCCAGACCGTCGTGTCTGACCCTGTTTGTTTGGTGCCAGTTTCTTCTCTTTCTGTTTTTAGGTGTTTGATCGGAGGAGGCGGTAGGACCGCCGGTCTGACGTGAGAGGCTGCCCATTGATATCATCCAGATGTCAAGTTTGGCACCGGAGCTCGTAAAATCATTTGGGGTAGTATATCAGTTAGTGGTTTATTTGTATGGCTTTGTTAGCCTTTTTCATTGGGTTTGTAATTAAGACATTTGTTAATTGTAATTTGAATATGTGGGAAATAAATAGTCTTATTACTACCAGCTCAGTGTTCTTTGGATTATGATTTGTGCCAGTCTGCTTATGTAATGGCTTTATGATATTGGTTGCGTGCGACACGGAACCCGATGGCCACGGATTCCGAGTCGTAACACCATGTTTAGCTTCCGCGAAAATATACTCTAATCGTGTTGGAATTGGATTATCCTCATTCACGCGGATCTTGGGAAACATAACAAAAGTTTCAAATTTATCCAAAAATTTCGTATCCCGAGGTCGGATCACTGCAGGGCCCGGTTTCGGGGTGTGACAATGCCTGATCTTGAAGAATATGCAAGGATCTTGCAGCGTCTCACTCTAGAACAAGAGCAAGACCGCGTCAATGAGCCTCCTCGCAGTCCAGAGCCTAAAGTCCCTGAAGACCATCAGGTACATCCTCCCTTGACTCCTGAAAATGGAGAAAATTGCTGGATAGACGATCCTCTTACATCCGAGGATGAGTCTGACTCCGATCAGGCAACGTCTCCTGTCAGAGCTTCCTGTAATGTGATAATTCAGGATTATAGCTCTTCCGAAGCATCATCTGATGAGAGCACTTACACTCCGGTGACGCCTAGCAATGCATCTTCTGGAGCCACCTCATCTCACGTGACTTTCACTGAGATGACACCTTCTCAGGTTTTTTTCTCCTGAGACTGTGACTTCAAAGTTCACACCCTTCCTGACTGAAGAATTCCCAGCTATTGATACTTGGGACGATGAATTGGTCAACGAAGAAGAAAGGTTGCTGGATGCTGTTCAGGACTTGTTCCCGAAAAATGCTCCGTGCAACACAATCACTAAGGATGGCAACTCCGCTGTTGATACATCCTCAGCAAATGAAAAACGACAGCCTCTTGATCCTGAAGACAATCTTCCAAACGAAGACCCTTCTCAAGGAGCTCTCGAAGTTGGTAGAGGCACTCGCTCTGGCCGGGACTACCATAAAAATTACAACCAATCTTTCTTTACATATGTAAATCCTTCGAGAAAAGATGTTGTAAGCGCCCCTAGTGGCAACAATGATGAACATGCAGGCCCTAAGGAGGCTTTCAAGTATGACTTGATTGAACACTTCAAGCACATACCTACACGTCTGCACATCCTGGATTTATTGTGAATGTCTCCGCACACTCGTGATAATCTCATTTCAGAATTACAAAAGCTGAATGAGGATGTCGACAAACATGCCCCGCAAGTCCTCCAAATTGAAATGGATTACCGGGTCAAAAACTCAGAAGCCTCCTCAAAGGGAGAAAAGAAGAAAACTGAAGGATCATGCATTGAATGCCTCTCGGTTAAAAAAGCAGCCAGTGCAACCATCGCCTTCACAAAGGACGACCTCCTACTTGGCGAAACAGGCATAACCGACCCTTGTACTTCACAGGGTACATCAAGGAAATGCCTATGCACAGAGTTCAGATCGACGCAGGTTCTGCACTCAACCTCATCTCCACATCGGCTCTCGAAGAGTTGGGCATCCCACCCAGCAAACCGAGCCACACATCTGTATCTATCTTTGGATACGATGGGAGTACTCAAAGGCCTATCGGCAAAATCAGGTTCAAGTTGCAAATCGGTGATCTTATTTCTGAGGTCACTGTGTATGCAATAAAAACCCCTTCATGCTACAACATTCTTCTCGGACGCCCTTGGATCCACGAGAATGGCGTTGTCCCTTCAACTCTACATCAATGCATCAAGTTTGTTGGCGACGACGGCATGATACATCAAGTCTTTGCGGACAGAAAACCCTTCAAAGGTAAAGAAGTCCACTTCGAGGACTCACAGATGTATGAAGGTGAAAAAGAAGAAGAGAAGAAGCATACAGCATCCTTTGCCGAAAATCACCAGAAAGATAAAGGCAAGGCTCCTCAACAATCGCCGGAAGAAAACAAATCATCCGGTAAATCCGAAGAGAGCATTCAAACTCCCTTCATCATCTCCCTCAAACCTTCAAAACCTTTGGTCATCACAACTAAAGTGAAGAAGGTAAAGCAAAAGCCTGGGGATAAATTTGTTGTCTCTTTCGTGTCTATCATGCAAGACACGGACTCGGATTCAGAGCCAGAAGACGACACATCGTCAAGCCAAGCTGACACTCAGCAAGTTCAACCTGCTCTTACTCCAATGGAGACAACTTCTGACATAGAAGATCCTATGTCAGCTTCCTTCGTTGTTCCAGCAACTTGAGCAAAGGAAAATCCGATCTTCTTCCATAGATCGGATGCTTCTTCATCAAACTCCATGCTTGAACCTTTCCAAAATGAAGGTATGCCTCAACTATCCTTATATAGTTCTGTGGCACAAAATATTATGAAGAAAATGGGCTATGACGCTCAAAACCCAGTCAGTTTGGGAGAAGGACGCGGTATTCTCACGCCATTGGGGCCCGTCTTGACCAAAAGCCAGCTGGAAGATTGGAGACTCTACGACTATGTAGAAAAGTCTTCACACGGGTTAGGGTATGATCCCGACACTCCCCTGAGGCAGTTGACACAAAGGCTTAAAAGTCGACTTACCGACCAAGCCTCAACATCTCAAGTCCATGAAGACATCGATCTCCCTGGATATCTCTTCGATGAGTCACCTGACAAAGATCCAGGAAGCTCATCCAATTGGCACGATTTCTCCGAAAATGAAGAGGTATTGTCCGATGGCACAGACGTGTGGTCTTCTGACCCATAAGAACCCTCATCTCCAAAAGAAGTAGCCTACTTCGACCCGGTTTCAACAGGCGATTGGGATCATCTCATAGCAAGCCTTGGGAAAATTACCGATCAAGAAGACCCGTGGAAAGGAACAAAGCCTTGGTCTGGAAATGCCCTTGAAACCCCATAAGGTTTCGTTGAGCCGGAAGCCTCCGAAAATATTGTGGAGGAACCACCTTCGAACCTTCCAACAGAAGATCCTATTCAAAAGATAGACTTGGGAACACCAGATAACCCACGTCCTATATTCATAAGCAAGAATATAAAGGATATGATGAGTTACCCGAGTATATCGCCTTTCTTCGTGAGTTCGTTGATTGCTTTGCATGGTCTTACACTGAAATGCCAGGCTTAGATCCCAAAATAGCAGTCCACAAACTCAATCTTCAAGAAGACATCAAGCCTGTCAAGCAAGGCCAAAGAAGATTCCGTCTAGATGTAATGGATAAAATTGAACAAGAAGTTCAAAAACTCAAAAGCGTCGGCTTCATCCGTGAGGAACAACATCCTGAATGGTTGGCCAACATTGTCCCCGTGACAAAGAAAAATGGGCAGATCAGGGTCTGTATCGACTATAGAGACCTGAATGGCGCATGCCCAAAAGATGAATTTCCGCTCCCCATACCAGAGGTAATGATTGATAATACCTGTGGATTCGAGCGAATGACATTCATGGATGGTTTCTCTGGCTACAATCAGATAAAGATGCATCCTGAAGATGAAAAACATACATCTTTTCGGACCCCATTTGGCGTGTATTGCTACACTGTCATGCCATTTGGTCTGAAAAATGCTGGTGCCACATATCAGAGGGCTATGATGAAAATATTCCAAGATATGCAGCACAAGATGGTTGAATGTTATGTTGATGACCTCGCCGTCAAAAGAAAAAGAAAAGAAGATCATCTCGATGTCCTTCGAGAAGTCTTCCTCCGGCTTCGCAAACACAAACTGCGAATGAATCCTTTGAAATGCTTTTTCGGCGTCTCGTCGGGTAAGTTCCTCGGATTCTTAGTTCGGAAAGCTGGAATAGAGCTTGACCCTATAAAAGTCAAAGCCATTCTAGAAATGCCCTCTCCAAGAACCTTAAGAGAACTCAAAGGGCTTCAAGGGAGATTGGCCTACATCAGACGGTTCATCTCCAATCTTTCGGGGAAATGCCGTCCATTCTCCCGGTTGATGAAAAAAGGTGTAAACTTTGTCTGGGATGCTGATTGTGAAGCTGCTTTCTAAGACATCAAGTCATACCTGACAAAACCTCCAATGTTAGCTGCTCTTACCACTGGAAAACCATTCATCTTGTACACAAGAGCCCTTGATCACTCTTTAGGAGCTCTGCTTGTGCAAGAAAATGATCAAAGAAAAGAAGCTGCTCTATATTACCTCAGCCGCATGCTAGTAGGTGCAGAGCATCGCTACTCTCCAGTCGAAAAAGAATGTCTTGCAGTGATGTTCGCCGTACAAAAGTTGCGTCACTACTTGCTTTCCAACACAGTCTACCTGGTCTCAAGGGTTAACCTCTTGAAGGTCTTTGTCACAAAGGGAGGTTCTCTCAATGCTCGACTGGCAAAATGGTCCATCCTTCTGTCACAATTTGATATTAGGTATGTACCACAAAAGGCAATCAAAGGGTAAGCTCTAGCGGACTTTCTCGCAGAGCATCCATTGCCTAAAGATTCTCCACTCAGAGATGATCTCCCAGACGAACCAGTCTACAATGTGAAGATTTTCTCACAAAATGCCTCCTGGGACATGTACTTTGACAGTGCAACCAGGACAAATGAAAAAAGACAGCTGATCTCGGGAGTTGGCATCCTCTTTGTTAGCCCCGACAAATACATGATTCCACACGCTTTCTCGCTACTGGAGCCATGCACAAACAATGCAGCTGAATATCAAGCTCTGATCCTAGGATTGGAACTCGCCATCGAATCCGGTATCACCAAGCTGGAAGTCTTTGGAGACTCTCAACTGATCGTCAACCAGATGAATCAGAAATTTGAAGTCAGGAAGCCAGATTTGCTGCCTTACTACAACAAAGCACAATCACTTCTGCAAAAGTTTGACATCTGTCACATCACCCACATTCATAGAGGTGAAAACATACGTGCAGATGCCCTAGCTGGACTTGCCGCATCTATGGCAATCCAGGAAGGGGAAAAAATGCAAATCACAGTGTGCGAAAGAAGAATCCTTCCTCCTCTTAACACACACCAAGCAGTTGTTGAATGCCACCAAGTGGTTGGAAGTCGGATTTCAATCCTTCAAACTTCAATTGGCGACTGGAGGGATCTGTTCATTGATTACGTTATGTTCGGAATCCTACCTGAAGATCCAAAAGAACGGGTAAGCATCCAAAGGTGAACCCCAAGCTTTCATTTGGATATTCCTTCAAAAATCCTTTGCAGGAAATCCTTCAACGGAGTACTTCTACGCTGCTTGTCACAACAAGAGGCTGAAGAAACACTTAAAGAAGTTCATGCTGGTCTTTGCGGAGCTCATCAGGCTGGTCCCAAGCTCTATGATCAGATAAAAAGGCTAGGTTATTACTGGCCTACCATGGTAGCTGATGCAATGCAATTTGCTAAGCGCTGCCAACAATGCCAAGTTCATGGAGATTACATTCACATGCCTCCAGAATGGCTGCATCCTACAGCGATTTCATGGCCTTTCGAAGCCTGGGGTATGGACATCATAGGTCCTATTTCTCCCCCTTCGAGCAAAGGTCATCGCTTCATCTTCGCCGCTACGGATTATTTCTCCAAGTGGTCAGAAGCATTTGCGTTCAATGAAATGAAGACCTCATCAGTCCTTCAGTTCCTGCGCACCAACATCATTTGTCGTTTCGGCATACCCAAAAGATTCGTCCATGATGACGGACCACAATTCCGGGATCATCGATTCTACAGGTTCTGCGACAAATACAAAATCCAAAGCTGTCCTTCGACTCCATACAATCCGGCAGCAAACGGGTTAGCAGAAGCTTTCAACAAGACACTCTGCAAAATCCTCAAAAAAATGGTCTCTAGTCATAAAAGATACTGGAGCGATAAAATGTCTGAAGCTTTGTGGGCCTATCGAACCACCGTTCGAGGACCAACCCATAGCACACCATTTTCCTTGGTCTATGGATGTGAAGCTGTCGTGCCCTTGGAAGTACAAATTCCTTCCTTGAGGGTATCCTTGCAAAATGACATGACTCAAGAAAGCAATGTCAAATTACGACTCCATGAGCGGGACAATCTCGATGAGACGCGGCTCGAAGCTCAACAAAGCATTGAACTTTACCAAGCACGCATGGCAGGATCTTTCGACAAAAGGTCAGGCAACGCGCCTACAAAAGGGGTGACTTGGTCCTTGTGGTAAAAAGACCAATGGTCTTCGCTCACAAGTCCAAAGGAAAATTTGAGCCAAAATCGGAGGGACCCTACGTTATCGACAAGGTTCTCTCCAACGGCGCATACGCACTCCTAAACATGGAAGGTGATAGATGTATGCTGCCCATCAACGGCAAGCTCTTAAAGCGGTACTACCCTTGAAGACTTACCCAACTGGGTAAGAGCAATGCCTGTACGGCCAAAATCGGTTTCCAGGTACACGCTCGCTAAACCCACCTTTTTTTAGAATTTTCATATCAAATGTTGAAATTTCTAGAAATTTAAACAATGCTTACTTCCATCGTTTCATTGTTCAAAAATCCAAGTTTAGGAACCTTTCCCTAACTTGACCAAAATTTTCAACCCTTGAACCCAAAATTCATGGTTTGAAAAAAAATCCAGATTCAGGGATTTCCACCCTAGCCCACCCTGCTTTTTACCGCCAAAATGGTTTTAGGTCAAAACTTATGACCCTCGTGTCTTTAAATAAAAAAAATGATTTTTCAAAAAAAAACCGCGGGGAAGCGATGCTTAGTCGATACTCGCACAAATCGGAAGCATACGATCCACGTTCGACACTTCCAAAATTGCAGGGAAGCGACATTTCATTGATACTTGCAAAATCCAAAACCGTGGAGACGCAACATTTCAGTTGATATCCATAACCCAAAATTCAAAGGTTCAAAAAAAAAAACCTAAAAACCGTGGAGACGCAACATTTCAGTTGATATCCACAACCCAAATTTCAAAGGTTCAAAAAAACCTAAAAAACCATGGAGACGCAACATTGTAGTTGATATCCATAACCCAAAGGTTCGAGAAAACCACAAATTTCAAAAATCATGGGGAAACGACATCAAGTCAGTACTCGCAAAACCAAAATTTTTGAAAAGCAAAGATGCGACATTCCATCGACACTTGCACCCAAATCCGCGAGGATGTGACATTCCATCGATACTCGCAACCGAATGAGCAAGGATGCGACATCCCATCGATACTTGCAAGAACATTCAGCAGGGAGGCGGCTTTTAGTCGATACTTGCTTTTTTAAAAACCAAACCGGCTATAAATGCCACAAAACGGCTATAGATGCCACCAAAACAGGCTATAAATGCCACAAACCGGCTATCAATGCCACAAAACAAAACCGGCTATCAATGCCACAAACAAAAAAAATTGGCTTTCAAAAAACCAGGCTATTAATGCCACAAACCCGGCTATAGATGCCACAAAACAAACTCGGCTATCAATGCCACAAAAAAGCTGGCTCTCATGCCAAAATCGGCTTCCATGCCACAAACAAAAATCTGGCTTCCATGCCAAAACAATCATTTGACAAAAGATTTTCACAAAATGACAAGCTTTTGATCAAATCCCATTTAGCAATTACTTTTATCACAAAAAGATTTAAGTGAGCGTAGGGAAAACAAAAAAAAAAGGCATCCCATTTAGCAGTTACTTTCATCACAAAAAGATTTAAGTGAGTGTAGGGAAAACAAAAAAAAGAGTACCAAAAAAATACATGTGGTACCAAAAAAAAGTGTTCACAAGCACTACAAAAAAAAAAAGTCCAAAAAAATACAAGTGGTACAAAAAAAAGAGAGAAGGATGGTTTCTGTTAAAAAAAAAAGGAGCTCAATAAAAAATGGTCTCCAGCCAAGAGTTCAGCTCCTCAAGCAAACTTTTGGCCTCAACCGTCAGGGATTCCAGGGCACGATTCTTCAAGAACTTGCAATGAGATGCCGGGGTGGGCTGTAACCCTTCTTTCGCACCGGGAAACTTATCCCGAGCAGTTTGCCATTGTTTGTTCTCTTCAGACTTCCTTTTAAGAACTCGATCGGCATCTGCAACCCGGCGAATCAGAGCACTCTCCCTGTCACGAGCCTCTATTATTGCAGTCCACTTGGCAGCGACTTGTGCCTGTAGATACTCAAGACGTTTCCAGGCCTCATCGACCTCCCTATCAAGGATGTTAAGGTCATGTGTCAGCCCAATGATGGTTAGCTCTTCTAAGTTCTTCTCTCGGACTATCTGCTTCCTGCTTTGTGTAGACTCATCCAGGTTAGACTGAGCCTTATCCACAGGGTCCAGGAACATCTCCTTGAAGAACTGGTCGTCAGGAAAACCCATGGTCTCAAACCACCTGTCACCCAGCTCAATGATCCTATCAACGATCGCCCTGGCACTTGTGACATCCAGACCAGCCTCTTCGGCATCACCGAGAATCTCATGCACATGCTAGATCATCCCAAATCCGGCATCTAAGTGTTCAGAAAGCAGAGTCTCAATCCAAGAGCTCAGAACTCGCACCACCACCTTCTTCGCAAAAAGAAGAGATGGCCCAGCTGAAGATTCGCCCAACTCCGTTGGTCGGCTGCTCATGTCATCACCCGTTGGAAGAGTAACAAAAGAACTCTTTCCAGTTGAAGCTGCTCCTGTTCGGGAAGGAATCTCAGCACGAGGTATCTCCTCAACAGTGTCAGAACTGGTCCCAGGAGTCTCTACCTCTGGATCGACCTTTGGCATCTCTTGCTCTGGTTCTGAAGGAAGCGACGGACTCTCCTCTGTCACCTCAAAACCTGCCAAAGAAACACAAAAAGGTATGAACATGATCCTGTTTGAAAATCATTATCAGGGTTATTACTACAAAATACCTTCTTCGACGACTGGTGGAACACTTTCTTCCCCCATGAACTCATCGGAAGCATCATCAACATTTGCGTCCATCGATGGTTCAAAGTCATCGGAATCCTGTGGCAAGTCAGCTGGCAAGAAAAATGTTAGCAAACCAAGTCACAGACAAAAAAAAAAAGAAAACAAAAGAAGTCATACCAATTGGAGATTCTGGATTCACTCCAGAGTCCCTCGGTTCTTCTTCAGGTGCCCCGACAGGATCCGTCACCACCTCATCGGTTGGAACCTCAGGCATCGCCAAATCTTCCTCTGCTAAAAAAAGAAAAGAAAAGCAGAAACAAGAAGCAAATCAGAACATGGAAAAATCCCATGAAAAGGAATGGAAAGAGAAAAAGGAAGAATCATACCTTCACCGACGGTCTCCTCTTCTCGGCTTCTCTTCTCCGGAGGCTCGTCAGCATCCATTGGCACATCCTCATTGATAGTAAGAGGAACTTCCAAGTCAGGAGAGTCCTCATGCTGCCCCTTGCTGCGATGATGACTCCTCCTCCTCTTACTCCTACGGGCTCGCTTTTTAGAGGAACCTGCCTCACTGTCAGAGTCATGTCTTCCACTTGACTCCTCACTGGATGGTTTACTCTTGCCAGTAGACTCCACGAAAGCTTGCCTTTGCGCCGCTTGCATCCAAGCATCAAGTTCGGCTTCCTCCTGTTCTAGCTGTTCTAAAGCCTCATCGGGTATTTCTCGAACAGCTTCAGAACCAATGACGCCCTGGTCACCGAGAAAGCCTATCTTGTGCTTCTCTCCAGAAAGGAAGGCCCAAACTTCCTCTCGCCGGACGCCATCGACTTTTCAAGGCCCTTTCCAGATGCCAGCTTCACATCAAGCTCCTTTTTGGAAAGCCCCCGATATGCCGAAAAGCTCTCCGCGAACCACTTCGCAAAGCCGGCAGTCCGGGAAGTCAACAACACAGGATAAGAGATCATGGCTGTAGTGTCTTCAGCACTATAGAAAGCCCATGCATTTCTCCCGTCTTGTAAACCTCCAAAGCGCTTCACCATGCTTGAAGGCGCTCCAACAACGCCTTGAGAAAAACCCAACTGCAAAGCAAAGCGAGAGGGTACATACGGCTGGATGTCGACGAAAAGATGTCTGCGGTACACCATCGTGCCGACACGTATGCTGAAAAGCCACTCCTTCTCTGCATTCGTCAAGGAGTAATGCCTTCCCGACCCCGCCCTGGTAAAGTCTCGGGAGGCACCAAAATCAAAAGCCTTCTTCCGCAACTCTGGAGAAAGCTTCACTGAAGATTGCCCCATCTCGACGTCCCTAAACAATCGGATCCTCATGCGGGCAAACAAAAGTGATTCAGACACGGCTTTGCCCTTAGCCAGCCGAATCATCAGAGGATCATCATCCTTTGCAGCACCCAGCCGGTTGAAGCCAGGACAGTGGTACATGTTCCACGAATAAAGGATATGGGCTGAAAATACCCTATTCATGGGAAGCCCAAGCCGAACCAAAAAAGCAGCAACCTGCAGTTCGGTACACAGGTAGGAGTAAAGAGCTGGCACCAAAGCAAGCTGCTCTCCAAACGCCATCTAACAAGCCGGAAAAATACAATGCGGCCTGATGTGCGTTCCATCTCCTCCAGCAAAAATAGCCTCACCAAGCCAATAAGTGAGGTAAACAGCGAGATCTCTCCGCAGTGCAATGTCAGGACATATGGCGTTTGTACTCGCACAGAAATCTCTCAACTCTTCTTGCATAGCCAAGATCTTCTTCGAACTTGGATCCTAAGCCCTGGCTTCCTGGGTCGCACTATCAGAAGACTCCCTGCTATCAAAAAAGTTGGGGAACGAAGAGCTAGAACTCTTCCAACTACTGGATCTAACTTTCAAACCCTCATTCTCCTTCAAATAATCATAGAAGGCGACGAGCTGAAAGTACAGAAGCCTGAACTCCTCAGACTGCCCCTCAAGGACGCTGTCAATCGGCATAAACTCCTCATAGAGTTTGCTAAGGATGGGCAATCCAGTAATGGCGCTCAGCTCCTTCAAAGAGAAACCAATCTCACCATTCGTCACAACGAAGGTATTGGTTTGTGGGAGGAATGACTCCAGCATAGCCATGAAGGCATCGTCGGAAAAGATCACGGTCTCCCTAAAGGCGCGGACCGCATCAAAAATCCCGGCTTCCTTCAAAACGGCGCCACCAATCAGCAGGACGCGATCAGTCCACGACTTCCACTCGGAGTCAGCATTGAAACGGCCACGAAGTCGAAAAGGCTTTATCCAATTGCTGCCGTCACCGCTGAAAATACCAAGGCCCACCGGTCTCAAATCGACTGACGGATAATCAGAACCCTAGTAGCCGCTGGATGGCATCAATAGGTCCATGTCAGCAGGCGACCTCTCCGCATATCCAGGAGAACCGCCAACAAAAACCCCGGTCTTGATTACATTTGTCCTTCTCACCCAGCTTGGAGGGTCTTCCCTCTTAGACTCGTGGGGGCAAGACTCATGATCGAGATGGTGCGATCAAACGTCGACCGGGTAGCAACAGTCTTCTTCTCACCATCTGCTGTGAAAGAGAACTGACAACATCTCCTCCGGTATGTCATGTCATCAGGGACGGCATCACCAAAGAAGAAGGTAGGCTTGGGTAAAACACTCTGATCTTCCATCACCCATGGACGATGTTGACACCAAAAATGTCACTTTGCCTTTTCAAAATCCAAAGAGCTACATGAAGTCGCAACCTGCCATAAATAGGCAATGCTGCTTCCAAAAATAAAATCTTGTCAGAATCAAACAAAAACTGCAAGATTCTTCCAGACAGCCAAAAGAGGAGTACACAAGAAGTTTCTAGCCATTTCAAGATCATTTGGCCTAACTTCGCTTCTCCGACAGCCAAATCAAGCCTCTCGGCGGTAAAGCTCTCCGGGACCATGATTTCCAAGACAGAACCTATGGATCATCTTAAAATGACTCCAATAGGTTCCCTGTCAAATTTCAAGTCAATCGGACATCGGTTGACCGCACATCAAACCGCGACATCTTCATCGCGACAAAAAGCAATTCTGCAGGTGATAGGACCCCAAACGGCTTCGAAACTCAAACAAAAGCCTATGGTTGGTCTTATTTATTGCTCAAAAGGCTTCACACCAAATTTCAGGTCATTCCGACATCGTTTGACCCAGTTTCAACTTCTGACGGGAAATCGGCAACTCTGCGCGACAAAGTCTTCGGCTTTCTCAGGAAATTGGAAACTTTGCAAAATAAAATGCAAGGATTCTCATAAGGTTTCCTACAAAGAAATCAGGCCAATAAATGGTCAAAATGTCAAAGAAAAGTACAGAAGAAAAAAGAATCAGAAAAAGGCAAAAACGGACGCAAAACGGGACCAAAAAGGGGGAAAACCCCCCCAGGGTCGCAGACCCCTGCGACCCTGGCCCAAGGTCGCAGGCCCCTGCGACCCTGGGCCAGGGTCGCCGGCGACCATGGACCCCGGGGTCGCCGGGAAAGCCCCGGAAACCCCGGTTTTCGCCGTTTTTTCGCGATTCGAGGAGCCCAGCCTCTGGTACTTTCCAAAATTCATGCTTTTGAGACACCAAGTCCTCTGATATCCGTCCAAAACACGGGTAAATCATCAAGAGTATCAAAGACAGTATTGATCGCCACCCGGTCAACCAAAAAAAGTGTGCTTTCCACCCGACCGATCGAGAAATCGACAGGACAGATGGCACCGACCCGCTGTTGGCAACAAACACCTGAAATTACATGGTCATCTGATGTCGATCTACATGAAGATCCATCGATGATCATCGACAGAAGAATTCCAAAAGACGTGGCACGGCCCGCGACTCTTCAGCTGCTCGGCGACCACTTAATGCGATTAATTGACTAGCTTTATTACAGTCATTAATCCATTTCTTTGGACGGCCCAATCAGAAGCAAGCATTTGGGAGTTACAAGTCAAGAGATTCATGGCATTTAACCCATGAAACTCCTCCCATCATGGCGATTAAAGGCGATTAAATGCCCTCAATCTCCTCCGGCCAATCAGAAGCCAAGAAAAAGAGTTACAAAATAAACAATTCAATTTTGTAACTCCTCCCATTATGTGGCTTAATGACATTAAAAGCCCATAAGCTCTCCTAAATGGCTACCAAGAGCCTATAAATAGGAGAGCACTCCAAAGGAGACATCACACGGACATCAAACAGAACATCAGAAAAATCAGAGAAAAAAGCACAAGCATACAGACAGAAATCCAGAGAAAGGAAAAAGAGAGAAAACTCTGCGGAAGTTCTACACCGGCCACCGCAACAAGGTGACAAAAGTCCCTTGGGGGGTACCCCCCCCCAAGGTCCTTGCCTTCTCCTCCTGCCTCCAATGGCTTAGATATGGCTTTTCAGCCCGTCTACTCGGTTTTTTATTTGACATAGGACCTTCCTTTGGTCTTTGTCTTCTAAAAACCCGAGGTTATAGCCAAGCCAAGCGAATCAAATAGCATCCTCTGTTCTCATCTGCATGGATGATGGCGAAGCCCACATATGGCTTGCGACCGTCAATCTAAACGAGTCCTCCACAATCTCCTGAGAAGTTAGATCCTCCTTTTCTTGCTTTTCATTGTAGTTTGTATTTTTTTAAAAGAGACAAAAATCACAATTCTTGTCTTTCATTGTTGATAAGGATTGTAAATCGGCTATAAACGCCAAAATCGGCTATAAACGCCAAAAATCGGCTATAAACGCCAAAAATCGGCTATAAACGCCAAAATCGGCTATAAATGCCAAAAAAATCGCCTTTCACGGCAAATCAAGAAAATGTCTCTTTTCTTAAATATATGTGCAATGGAAAACTTGAAAGAAGTTGATTTCCTTTTTACTTGCGAAGGTTGATCTCCGGATCACCATTTGCAATTCCAAGTAAAATAGAAAATCTGGCACACCCACAAAAAAAGAAATGTTGATGCACGCCCCTGCCCCCCGGTTACGAAAGGGTCGGACCCGACGGACTCCCACGTCCGCCGACCTCGGTAGAACCAAGCAGGAGCGCGGTCCATCAAGCTGGCATCACCCGGTGGGACTCGTTTATTTGAGAACACGATGCTAGAAATGAAATATTTGCATATCATATATTTTGCTCTATGCTTATATTTCTTTTCTCGATTCCTTGGCTACTTTATAATTGGTGGCCTATGTTGAATTCTGCAAAAAAAAATGAGATGAGATTTTTTGTTTGGAAATTTCTAATTCTTTGAATTTATTTCCATTCTTTCTCTTTTCAAAAAAAAAAAATTTTAAAAAAAAAAAACAAAAAAAATCAGATTTGTCATTTTTGGATTCAAAATTGAGAAACCTTGATCCGTTCCTATCGTTCATCGCGCTTGCAGAAATGTTGAGCCTGTTCGACTAAGGTTTTGGGCCATGGTTTCTCTTCGATGAGTTCATCAAAATAAAAAAAAATATATATATATATATATAAAAAAAAAATTTTTAGATTTCTCAATTTGGATTCAAAATTGAGAAACCTTGATCCGTTCCTATCGTTCATCGCGCTTGCAGAAATGTTGAGCCTGTTCGACTAAGGTTTTGGGCCATGGTTTCTCTTCGATGAGTTCATCAAAAATCAAAAAAATATATATATATATAAAAAAAAAAAATTTAGATTTCTCAATTTGGATTCAAAATTGAGAAAACTTGATCCGTTCCTATCGTTCATCGCGCTTGCAGAAATGTTGAGCCTGTTCGACTAAGGTTTTGGGCCATGGTTTCTCTTCGATGAGTTCATCAAAAATCAAAAAAAATATATATATATATAAAAAAAAAAAAAAAATTTTGGATTTCTCAATTTGGATTCAAAATTGAGAAACCTTGATCTGTTCCTATCGTTCATCGCGCTTGCAGAAATGTTGAGCCTGTTCGACTAAGGTTTGGGCCATGGTTTCTCTTCGATGAATTCATAAAATAAAATAAAAAAAAATATATAAAAAAAAAAAAGACATAGACCACTAAGGTTAAACCAACTGTGTTCTTTGATCATGGTTGATTCAAAGAAAAGCCTTGTCCAGAGTGTGGAGACAGCTTGACTGTTCTAGGCAAGGGTCCTCCAAACGGGTTCATTAAGTAATCCTACCCTTACCTGGGGGCAATTCTATCAATCAAGATTTCATAAGACCGGGTTAGGAGGCCTATGTGTACTCTCTCGTCTTTTAAATAAAAAAAAATAAATAAAAAAAAATTATAAAAATTTTAAAATAAAAAATAAAAAATAAAAAAAAAATTTCAAAAAAAAAAATCTTAAAAAAAAATAAAAAATAAAAAAAAAAGATTTTTTTTAAAAAAAAAAAAAAAAAAAAATCTTCAAAAAAACAAAAAAAAATTTTCAAAAAAAAAACTTCCGTCATTTTGGGTTTAGATTGGAGAAATCTTGGTCTTCTTCTTTCTGAGCACTGGCGCTCGCGGAAATCGCTGAGCCCGTGTTCAGATTGGAGTGCCTTTTGCTCTCTTTGATGAACCCGATATTGGCCTTTCAAAAGAAAACTCGTCATTTTTAGATTCAGATCCGAGAAATCATGGTTCATTTCTTTCTGAGCACTGGCGCTCGCGGAAATCGCTGAGCCCGTGTTCAGATTGGAATACCATCTGCTCTCTTTGATGAATCCAATCTTGACCTTTCAAAACAGAGAATCTCATCTCATAGATGCGGTCTCAAAACATTTGTGTCTAGCGGTACTAGTACGCCCTTTCAGGGTCTACTGTATTGCGATCGGCACATCTGTAACTCCAACTTTATATTCTTCTTACCTCGAGCAAGCTCTGCTTCTCGATAAGTCGAATTTAAGTTCACAATTGCTTCTAGCAGTCACTGGGATGCCCATTCCGGGCTTACCACACCTGCGATCAGAACAATTGTACCCTCTATGGCATTTTGCCTTCCTCATATTGTTTGGGTCATCTACCTCGAGCAATTTGAAAAGACGAAACCATAGAACTTCCCATTTATGATCATTATATTCTTGTGATTACTAATGGATGTGGTCTTGTTTCAGAAATTTTCGAAAAAAACTAACAATGGCAGCTTCACTAACCATTACTTTCGACGAAAGCAAGCACCAACTCATGCTTCAACAGAAGCAAACCACGCGCACCTACAAGCGCCCCATCAGCTGCCGAAGTGTCAACTCCCTCGGCAACTCTGTGAACTCCGGGTCGACCTCGACTCCCCGGACTATCGTCTTCGGGACGCTGGGACCATTCCCACTTCCTGAGGAACAAGCTGCTCCCTCCAAGAAGCAGAAACTCGCCTCTCAACGTGTCACTACCGTGACACCAAAGGCGAGTACAAGAAGGCCTGAAGCCCGTGGCAGCCCCACGAAGCCTCAACCTGCAAACAACCAGGTCTACCCCAAGACTTGGTCCCCAAGACCTTCACCAAAACAAAGAAGGTCCCAAGCATCCACTAAGCCAGCATTTCTGGCCCCACTCAAGGAGAACCAGTTCTATCCTCTTGCTTACATGAAAGAGGAGAGACCCATCTCCAACCCGACTTCAAAGTTAACCCAGCATGAGCCGGCTTGTTCCTACAAGCCCAAAATCAAGTCATGCATCACAAGGCCTCCACAAGCATCTGCTAAGGCCTACAAATCTGCAGTTCGACCCTTCATGTCTACAGGGGCCGAACTTCACAAGTTCAAAGCTTCGCTGCAACTGGCGAAGGATAGGGTTCGCATCCTGTCCTTGCCCAGCTACAAAGAAGACAGACTCGGCTGCTGCGCCCGAGGGAGCACATCCTTCATTGTCAAAGCCCAGTCAGAGCTGACCGAAGCTCAAATGGCTCGTCGTATACGCCGCCGCGCGTCGTATAGACAAAAGAGACTAGAGAAGCAAAGGACTCAGCCTCCCACACTTCAAGTCTCTCCTAAATGGGTCGAAAAAGAAAGACCCAACCAAGTTGCTGCCGTCCATATGGTTGGAAAAACCAGAAGGCGCCAAAAATCAGCAACAAAAATCCATGTCCGACGTCCAATGACCCGCAGCGTCTCCAGGACAAGAAGACATTTAGAAGAATCCCCTGCTCCTTCAAGCAAAGGACAGCAGAGTGATCCTTCCTCAAGCTCCTCTTCAAAAAGAATGAGCCCCAGCTCAGTCACCAGGACAGTTTCTTCGTTCGAATCACGAAGGATGAATGTCTTGGCTACAAATTCTGAGCCACCACCCCCGCAATCCACCTCCAGAAGATGCGATTACCCGCATCCAGCAGTTGGAACAGGGCCAGCAGAGGATTGAAACTCTGATGGAAAACCTTCTCCTCGCCTTCCAAAATCAGGCGAACAATGAACCTCCTCCGAATCATCAAGACGACGAGGTAAATAGAGAAGAAAATGAGTCACGCGCCCTTACCAAAAAGGACGTAGACGGTATCCTCGCCAAAGCAAAAGAAGAGGATATACTCAAGGAGCATGGGATCAAGCCACCATATCCCTTATGGATGGACTCGGTCCCGTTCCCCACCAAATTCAAGCATCCTACTCTCCAAACATATACGGGGAAAGGATCAGCCAGACAGCACGTCATCCACTTCAAGATCTTGACGGGAGCTATCGCGGATCAAGATGCACTCAAGATCCGCCTCTTTGCAAGTACCCTAAAAGGTACGGCCTTCGATTGGTACTCCACTCTGCCGGAGGACTCAATCCAAAATTGGGCCATGCTAGAGACACGCTTCCTGACTCACTTCAAAGGTGAGGATCACCCCGCTACTATGGCTCAGCTGTGCAGCCTAAAACAGGGGGAGAATGAATCAACATATGACTTCATTCACAAGTGGAAAGCAATGGCATACAAGTGCTCTGATGTATTGCCACAAGCGTCGCTAGTCGACATCTGCCGAAACAACATGAGAGCCAGAATCCGCTCCATGATCATCGGCAACAAATCAAAAAACCTGGGAGAACTCCTAGAAGCTTCCATGGAAGCTGAAACGGTGATTAAAGACCTCAACAGTCAGAAATCATCAAAGAAAGAGCCAACCGCCATTGCAACCTCTAAACCAAAGAAGAAAGAGGTCCTCAATGTGCAGACCAAGCCAGCTCCTCAGCCATCAAAGAAAGCTGAAAACAAAGCTGCTGGTAAGAGACCTGAACTCTCTGATGCCTTCAAAGAACGAGTAGAGAAGAAATACCCGTTTGATGAAGATGTTGATGAAATCTTTGGGGCTCTTGTGGCAAACGGCAAGCTCACCTTGCCTGAACCAAAAAGACCGGGTGATGTTGGCAAAACCAACGATCCTCGGTACTGTCCATACCACCAGATGATCTCGCATCCTCTCAATCAATGCTTCGTTGTGAGAGAGAAAATAAATGAGATGTGGAAAAACGGAGTCATCACCTTTGACAAAAACTATGGGTCTGCCTCCGTCAACATGGTGACATGTGGACAAACATCAAGATCACCGAAGAAGAAGATCACTACTTCCTTCAAGGTGATAAACTCAATCGAAGCGTCCGAGGAACTGGTTCCTTACCCGACACCAGACGGACAACCGATATGGGTACATCCCGATCTCCTGGAAGATGAAAATTGGGAGGTCGTGAAAATAAAGCCTACAGCTCGACAGCGAAGGCAGGCTAGGAAACATCTCCTCAAGCTCAAACGGCAAGAGAAGACCCAGCCAAAACTAGAGGTCAAAGAAAAGGCAGAGGCTTCCTCTACCGCTTCACTGGAGGTAACAAAAACATCCCTTCCAGAGACTTCAAAGGGGGTAAGGAAATTCACTCTCAGTGATTTCATGCCACCTCAATTCAGAGAAGCCATGCAGGAGACATCATACTCTTGCAATTCGGTAGTTGGATTCTCCATTGATGGATACGAGTCCAGCGACACAGATGATGGATTCGAACCCAACTACACAGATGAGTGGGAGGAGTCCCTTGAAACAGGAGAATATCTCTCCGATGAAGAATGGGTTCCTGAGTCTCATCTTATGCCAGTAATCTGGTATAACCCCCTACAGCCACAAGGATCCTGGTCTGATGATGAAGAAGACCAAGAGACTGTACAAGAAAATGCTGCTGACCCAGCACCTCTCATCACTCCAGTGGAAATCAACAATGTTGAGCCACAAAGAGATGATGAAGAAGAAGATCCGGCTCCCATACCTGATCTTGAAGAATATGCAAGGATCTTGCAGCGACTCGCTCTAGAACAAGAGCAAGAACGCGTCAACGAGCCTCCTCGCAATCCAGAGCCTGAAGTCCCTGAAGACCACCAGGTACATCCTCCCTTAACTCCTGAAAATGGAGAAAATTGCTGGATAGACGATCCTCTCACATCCGAGGATGAGTCTGACTCCGATCAGGCAACTTCTCCCGTCAGAGCTTCCTGTAATGTGATAATTCGGGATTATAGCTCTTCCGAAGCATCGTCTGATGAGAGCACTTACACTCCGGCGACGCCTAGCAATGTATCTTCTGGAGCCACCTCGTCTCACGTGACTTTCACTGAGATGACACCCTCTCAGGTTTCTTCTCCTGAGACTGTGACTTCAAAGTTCACACCCTTCCTGACTGAAGAATTCCCAGCCATTGATGCTTGGGACAATGAATTAGTCAACGAAGAAGAAAGATTGCTGGATGCTGTTCAGGACTTGTTCCCGGGAAATGCTCCATGCAACACAATCACTGAGGATGGTAACTCTGCTGCTGATGCATCCTCAGCAAATGAAAAACGACAGCCTCTTGATCCTGAAGACAATCTTCCAAACGAAGACCCTTCTCAAGAAGCTTTCGAAGTTGGTAGAGGCACCCGCTCTGGCCGGGACTACCACAAAAATTACAACCAAAAATCCTTTACAGGAAATCCTTCAACGGAGTACTTCTACGCTGCTTATCACAACAAGAGGCTGAAGAAACACTCAAAGAAGTTCATGCTGGTCTTTGTGGAGCTCATCAGGCTGGACCTAAGCTCTATGATCAGATAAAAAGGTTAGGATATTACTGGCCTACCATGGTAGCTGACGCAATGCAATTTGCTAAGCGCTGCCAACAATGCCAAGTTCATGGAGATTACATTCACATGCCTCCAGAATGGCTGCATCCTACAGCGATCTCATGGCCTTTCGAAGCCTGGGGTATGGACATCATAGGTCCTATTTCTCCCCCTTCAAGCAAAGGTCATCGCTTCATCTTCGCCGCTACAGATTACTTCTCCAAGTGGTCAGAAGCATTTGCGTTTAACGAAATGAAGACCTCATCAGTCCTTCAGTTCCTACGCACCAACATCATTTGTCGTTTCGGTATACCCAAAAGATTCGTCCATGATAACGGGCCACAGTTCCGGGATCATCGATTCTACAGGTTCTGCGACAAATACAAAATCAAAAGCTGTCCTTCGACTCCATACAATCCGGCAGCAAACGGGTTAGCAGAAGCTTTCAACAAGACACTCTGCAAAATCCTCAAAAAAATGGTCTCTAATCACAAAAGAGACTGGAGCGACAAAATGTTTGAAGCTTTGTGGGCCTATCGAACCACCGTTCGAGGACCAACACATAGCACACCATTCTCCTTGGTCTATGGATGCGAAGCTGTCATGCCCTTGGAAGTACAAATTCCTTCCTTAAGGGTATCCTTGCAAAATGACATGACTCAAGAAAGCAATGTCAAATTGCGACTCCATGAGCTGGACAATCTCGACGAGAGACGGCTCGAAGCTCAACAAAGCATTGAACTTTACCAAGCACGTATGGCAGGATCTTTCGATAAAAAGGTCAGGCAACGCGCCTACAAAAAGAATGACTTGGTTCTTGCGGTAAAAAAGACCAATGGTCTTCGCTCACAAGTCCAAAGGCAAATTCGAGCCAAAATGGGAGGGACCCTACGTCATCGACAAAGTTTTCTCCAATGGCGCATACGCACTCCTAAACATGGAAGGTGACAGATGTATGCTGCCCATCAATGGCAAGTTCTTAAAGCGGTACTACCCTTGAAGACTTACCCAACTGGGTAAGAGCAATGCCTGTACGGCCAAAACCGGTTTCCAGGTACACGCTCGCCAAACCCACCCTTTTTTAGAATTTTCATATCAAATGTTGAAATTTCTAGAAATCTAAAACAATGCTTACTTTCATCGTTTCATTGTTCAACAAAAATCCAAGTTTAGGAACCTTTCCCTAACTTGACCAAAATTTCAACCCTTGAACCCAAAATTCATAGTTTGAAACAAAATCCGGATTCAGGGATTTCCACCCTAGTCCACCCTGCCTTTTACCGCCAAAATGGTTTTAGGTCAAAACTTATGACCCTCGTGTCTTTAACAAAAAAAAAAAAAAAATGGTTTTTCAAAAACCCGCGAGGAAGCGACACTTAGTCGATACTCACACAAATCGGAAGCAAGCGAACCACGTTCGACACTTCCAAAATCGCAGGGAATCGACATTTCGTCGATACTTGCAAAATCCAAAACTGTGGAGACGCAACATTTCAGTTGATATCCACAACCCAAATTTCAAAGGTTCGAAAAAAACCTAAAAAACTGTGGAGACGCAACATTTCAGTTGATATCCATGACCCAAAGGTTCGAGGAAAACCACAAATTTCAAAAATCATGGGGGAAACGACATCAAGTCAGTACCCGCAAAACCAAAATTTTTGAAAAAGCAAGGATGCGACATTCCATCGATACTTGCACCCAAATCCGCGAGGATGCGACATTCCATCGATACTCGCAATCGAATGAGCAAGGATGCGACATTCCATCGATACTTGCAAGAACATTCAGCAGGGAGGCGACTTTTAGTCGATACTTGCATTTTTTGAAAACCAAACCGGCTATAAATGCCATCAAAACAGGCTATAAATGCCACAAACCGGCTATCAATGCCACCAAAACAAAACCGGCTATCAATGCCACAAACAAAAAAAAAAACAAAAAAAACTTGGATTTCAAAAACGGCTATCAATGCCACCAAAACAAAACAGGCTATCAATGCCACCAAAAACCGGCTATAGATGCCACAAAACAAACCGGCTATCAATGCCACCAAAATTGGCTATAGATGCCACAAACAAAAAAAAAAACTCGGCTATCAATGCCACAAGAAAAGCTGGCTCTCATGCCAAAATTGGCTTCCATGCCACAAACAAAAAACCTGGCTTTCATGCCAAAACAATCATTTGACAAAGATTTTCACAAAATGACAACCTTTTGATCAAATCCCATTTAGCAATTACTTTTATCACAAAAAGATTCAAGTGAGCGTAGGGATAACAAAAAAAAAAAAACATCCCATTTAGCAATTACTTTTATCACAAAAAGATTAAAGTGAGCGTAGGGATAACAAAAAAAAAAAGTGTTCACAAGCACTACAAAAAAAAGAGTACCAAAAAAATACAAGTGGTACCAAAAAAAAAAAGTGTTCACAAGCACTGCAAAATAATAAGTACCAAAAAAAAATATATACAAGTGGTACCAAAAAAAAAAAAAGAAAGGAAGATGGTTTCTGTATACAGGAGCTCAATCAAAAATGGTCTCCAGCCAAGAGTTCAGCTCCCCAAGCAGACTTTTAGCCTCAGTTGTCAAGGATTCCAAGGCACGCTTCTTCAGGAACTTGCCATGAGATGCTGGAGTGGGCTGTACCCCTTCTCTCACACCAGGAAGCTTACCTCGAGCAGCTTGCCATTGTTTATCCTCATCAAACTTCCTTTTGAGAACCTGTTCGGCATCTGCAACATGGTGAATCAGGACAGTCTCCCTTTCACGAGCCTCTGTAATTTCAGCCCATTTGGCAGCGACTTGTGCCTGCAGAAGCTCAAGACGTTTCCTGGCCTCATCGACCTCCCTATCAAGGATGTTAAGGTCATGTGTCAGCCCGATGATGGTTAGCTCTTCTCTATTCCTCTTTCGGACTGCCACCTTCTTGCTTTCTGTAGCCTCATCTAGGTCAGACTTAGCCTTATCAGCAGGGTCCAGGAACATCTCCTTGAAGAACTGGTCATCAGCCAAACTCACGGTCTCAAACCACTTGTCACCCAGTGCAATGATCCTATCAACGATCGCCCTGGCACCTGTGACATCCAGACCAGCCTCTTCAGCATCACTGAGAATCTCCTGAACATGCTGGATCATGCCAAATCCGACTTCCAAGTGCCCAGAAAGGAGAGTCTCAATCCAAGAGCGCACAACTCGCATCACCACCTTCTTCGCAAAAAGAAGAGATGGCCCAGCTGAGGATTCGCCCAACTCCGTTGGTCAGCTACTCATGTCATCATCTGTTGAAAGAGTAACAAAAGAACTCTTTCCAGCTGAAGCTGCTCCTGCTCGGGAAGGAATCTCAGCGCGAGGAATCTCCTCAATATTGTCAGAGCTGGTCCCAGGAATCTCTACCTCTGGATCAACCTCTGGCATCTCTTGCTCTGGAAGCAACGGATCCTCCTCTGCCACTTCAAAACCTGCAAAGGAAACACAAAAAGGTATGAATATGACCCTGTTTGAAAATCATTATCAGAGTTATAACTACAAAATACCTTCTTCGACGACTGGCGGAACACTTTCTTCCTCCATGAACTCATCGAAAGCATCATCAACATTTGCGTCCATCGATGGTTCAAAGTCATCAGAACCCTGTGGCAAGTCAGCTGACAAAAAAAAAAAAAAAAAAATGTGTTAGCAAGCGGAGTCACAAACAAAAAAAAAAGAGCAAAAGAAGTCGTACCAATTGGAGATTCTGGATCTACTCCAGAGTCCCTCGGTTCTTCTTCAGGTGCCTCAACAGGATCCATCACCACCTCATCGGTTGGGACCTCAGGCATCACCAAGTCTTCCTCTGCTAAAAAAAAAAAAAGAAGAAAAGCAGAAACAAGAAGCAAATCATAACATGGAAAAATCCCATGAAAAGAAATGGAAAGAGAAAAAGGAAGAATCATACCTTCACCGACGGTCTCTTCTTCTCGGCTTCTCTTCTCCGGAGGCTCGTCAGCATCCACTGGCACATCCTCATTGATAGTAAGAGGAACTTCCAAGTTAGGAGAATCCTCATGCTGCCCCCTGGCTGCGATGATGACTCCTCCTCCTCTTACTTCTGCGGGCTCGCTTCTTAGAAGAACCTACCCCCGCTGTCAGAGTCAGGTTTCCCACTTGACTCATCACTGGATGGTCTGCTCTTGCCAGTAGACTCCACGGAAGCTTGCCTCTGTGCCGCTTGCATCCAAGCACTAAGTTCGGCTTCCTCCTGTTCTAGCTGCTCCAAAGCCTCATCAGGTATTTCTCGAACAGCTTCAGAACCGATGACGCCCTTGTCACCGAGAAAGCCTATCTTGTGCTTCTCTCTAGAAAGGAAGGCCCAAACTTCCTCTCGCCGGACGCCATCCGACTTTCCAAGGCCCTTTCCAGATGCCAGCTTCACATCAAGCTCCTTCTTGGAAAGCCCCCGATATGCCGAAAAGCTCTCCGCGAACCACTTCGCAAAGCCGGCAGTCCGGGAAGTCAGCAACACAGGATAAGAAATCATGGCTGTAGTGTCTTCAGCACTATAGAAGGCCCATGCATTTCTCCCGTCCTGTAACCTCCAAAGCGCTTCACCATGCTTGAAGGCGCTCCAACAACGCCTTGAGAAAAGCCCAGCTGCAAAGCAAAGCGAGAGGGTACATACGGCTGGATGTCGACGAAAAGATGTCTACGGTACACCATCGTGCCGACACGTATGCTGAAAAGCCACTCTCTCTCTGCATTTGTCAAGGAATAATGCCTTCCCGACCCCGCCCTGGTAGAGTCTCGGGAGGCACCAAAATCAAAAGCCTTCTTCCGCAACTCCGGAGAAAGCTTTACTGAAGATTGCCCCATCTCGACGTCCCTGAACCGTCGGATCCTCATGCGGGGCGAACAAAAGTGATTCGGACACGGCTTTGCCCTTAGCCAGTCGAATCATCAGAGGATCATCATCCTGTGCAGCACCCAGCCGATGGAAGCCAGGACAGTGGTATTACATACACGAATAAAAGATATGGGCTGAAAATACCCTATTCATGGGAAGCCCAAGCCGAACCAGAAAAGCAGCAGCCTGCAGTTCGGTACACAGGTAGGAGTAAAGAGCGGGCACCAAAGCAAGCTGCTCTCCAAACGCCATCTGACAAGCCGGGAAAATACAATGCGGCCTGATGTGCGTTCCATCTCCTCCAGCAAATACAGCCTCACCAAGCCAATAAGTGAGGTAAACAGCGAGATCTCTCCGCAGTGCAATGTCAGGACATATGGCGTTTGTACTTGCACAGAAATCTCTTAACTCTTCTTGCATGGCCAAGATCTTCTTTGAACTTGGATCCTGAGCTGCAGCTTCCTGGGTCATGCTATCAGAAGGCTCCCTACTATCAAAGAAGTTGGGGAATGAAGAGCAAAAACTCTTCCAACTGCTGGATCTAACTTTCGAACCCCCCTTCTCCTTCAAAAAATCATAGAAGGCGACGAGCTGAAAGTATAGAAGCCTGAACTCCTCAGACTGCCCCTCGAGGACGCTGTCAATCGGCATAAACTCCTCATAGAGTTTGCCGAGGATGGGCAATCCGGTAATGGCGCTCAACTCCTTCAAAGAAAAACCAATCTCACCATTCGTCACAACGAAGGTATTGGTTTGAGGGAGGAACGACTCCAGCATAGCCATGAAGGCCTCGTCGGAAAAGATCACGGTCTCCCCAAAAGCGCGGACCGCATCAAAAATCCCGGCTTCCTTCAAAACGGCGCCACCAATCAGCAGGACGCGATCAGTCCACGACTTCCACTCGGAGTCAGCATTGAAACGACCTCGAAGTCGAAAAGGCTTGATCCAATTGCTGCCGTCACCACTGAAAATACCAAGGCCCACCGGTCTCAAATCGACCGATGGATAATCAGAGCCCTGGTAGCCGCTGGATGGCATCAACAAGTCCATGTCAACAGGCGACCTCTCCGTATATCCAGGAGAACCGCCGACAAAAACCCCGGTCTTGATTACATTTGTCCTTCTCACCCAACTTGGAGGATCTTCCCTCTTAGGGCACGTAGGGGCAAGGCTCAGAATCGAGACGGTGCGATCAAACATCGACCGGGTAGTAACAGTCTTCTTCTCACCATTTGCTGTGAAGGAAAACTGAAAAGATCTCCTCTGGTATGTAATGTCGTCAGGGACTGCATCACCAAAGAAGAAGGTAGGCTTGGGCAAAATGCTCTGATCTTCCATCAGCCATGGACGACTGCTTACCATGATCTTATAGAATTCCTCTCCCTTGAGAGTGATCAGTCGCTGCCTCATCTCATCTCTGTTGAGGGAGTCGCACTCTTCCAGGTTTCTTTCAACATACTGGACTTTCTCGAAAGCCTGCTGAACGGCCGGATTAGAGGATCTAGAAGACCGACGAGGTACGCTTGTAGCAGGCTCTTTACCCTTGTTCGCTCTGGAGGAACCACCTGAAAAGGATGGAAAAGAAAAAGATCAAACATCAAAATGACAGAATCTCGCTAAAAAAATCTGGCGAAATTTTGACATGATGACGGGGCAATTCCGAAGAAAAGGAACTATCCCGAAAGAAATAGAAAGCTTGAAGATGGGCTCAACATCGCTGCGAGCTCCGAAACTCCAAACTTTCGAAACCTAAAAGTCTCCGCAAAATCAGGAAGGGCTCAACATCACTGCGAGCTCCAAGTTCCCAAATTTGCAAACACTTTCAGGTATGCAATCACATCATGCTACAAGTTTAATTTACAAATTAAAGGCATGCATGAACATCTAGATTTGCGAAAAAAAATGCATTATCATGATGAGCAAAAAAAAAAAAGAAAAGAAAAGAAACTTTCTCTAAAAAAAAGGGAGGAGAAAGAAAACAAAAAAAAGGAAACGAAACTCTCTCAAAAAAAAAAAAAGAGGAGGGAAAGAAAAAAAAAAAGAAAGAAAATTTTTTTTAGGGGCTGGCCCACAGGCCGTGGCCCACAGGCCACGTGGCCGTACGGCCAGATCCGTACGGATCTGTCCGTACGGCCCACACAATAAAAAAAAAAACATGAAAAAAAAAAAAAAAAAAAGAAAGAAAAGAAAGCAAAAAAAAAAAAACCGTGTAAAAAAAAAAAGGGGAAAACACGTGGAAAAGAAAAGAAAAGAAACAAAAAAAAAGAGAAAGAAGAACTTTTTTTTCCTACAATGGAGTTTTCTTGAAAAGAAGAACTTACTTGAAGCCATTGATGGAGAAGAAGAAGAAAACTCTTGAAGATCTTGAAGAAGAAAAGCTCTTGGTCTTGAAGCCCTCTTGAGATTATTGCAAAAGAAAGTAATAAAGAGCAAGAGATCCAACCTTCTCCTTGCTTTTATAGAGGAGAGCAAACCAAAGAAGGAAAGAAGAAAGAGGTAAGTGTTACTAATTAGTAACCTTACCAAAAGAAAGAGATTAGCAAGATTCTTTCCCAAAATAAAGAGATCTTGAGAGATTTTCTCCAAAAATCAATCTATGACGGATTCTTTCCCAAAAGAAAGATATCTTGAGATATCCTATCCCAAAATAAAGGGATCTTGAGAGATTTTCTCCAAAAATCAATCTATGACGGATTCTTTCCCAAAAGAAAGATATCTTGAGATATCCTATCCCAAAATAAAGGGATCTTGAGAGATTTTCTCCCAAAAATCAATCTATGACGGATTCTTTCCCAAAAGAAAGATATCTTGAGATATCCTATCCCAAAATAAAGGGATCTTGAGAGATTTTCTCCCAAAAATCAATCTATGACGGATTCTTTCCCAAAAGAAAGATATCTTGAGATATCCTATCCCAAAATAAAGGGATCTTGAGAGATTTTCTCCCAAAAATCAATCGATGACGGATTCTTTCCCAAAAGAAAGATATCTTGAGATATTCTATCCCAAAATAAAGGGATCATGAGAGATTCTCTCCAAGTAAAGATATTCTTAGATATTCTCTATCCAAATGAGATATTTTTGGATATTCTTTACAAAAATGACACCATATGAGATCTAAGCCATTTCAAAAGCTTAAGGTCCCATGGGTTAGCCCATATGAGCCAGGTTTGACCACCTAGGCACTAAAAAAAAAAAAAAAAAAAAAAAAAAAATGAATTTTGGGCTTTTAGTCAAAGAGAAATCCCTCTTACCAAGAGCATACAAAAATGGTTCCATGCCTCTTTTGAGTTGATTGGACCATACAAAAGAAAATTCCAAGCCCCATGAGCTTCCAAAAATCAAACCATCCAGCCTCATCTACCAAATTGAGCCAAAATCTTGAAATTGACATTTCACAAAAATCAAACCAAATCCTGGTCCCCTAACCTGCCACATACAGCCTGTTAGGTCACAAGACCAAAACCAAAAACCAAAACCTGATCCCCTAACTTGCCACATACAGCCTGTTAGGTCACAAGATCAAAACCAAAATTGATCCCCCAACATTCCACATACAGCTTGTTGGGTCACACGATCAAAACCAAACCCGACCCCCTAACCTGCCATATATAGCCTGTTAGGTCACAAGGTCAAAACCCAAATCCACATCCCTGATGTCATCTTCAAAACTTTGCCTCGAGATGGTACGTGATCCCTTTCACTACCATAAAATTCCCCTGGAAGCTCAAAAGGCTACAAATACCAAAAAGAAAAATTGCTCAAAGACTCTTGGTCAAGTCACAGGCTCTCCTTCAAAAAATCTCTTCGAGGCACATCGACTACAAAAGTTAAGCAACTCGCCGCTGTACCTCGAGGGGGCATTTGTTGACACCAAAAATGTCACTTTGCCTTTTCAAAATCCAAAGAGCTACATGAAGTCGCAACCTGCCATAAATAGGCAATGCTGCTTCCAAAATAAAATCTTGTCAGAATCAAACAAAAACTGCAAGATTCTTCCAGACAGCCAAAAGAGGAGTACACAAGAAGTTTCAAGCCATTTCAAGATCATTTGGCCTAACTTCGCTTCTCCGACAGCCAAATCAAGCCTCTCGGCGGTAAAGCTCTCCGGGACCATGATTTCCAAGACAGAACCTATGGATCATCTTAAAATGACTCCAATAGGTTCCCTGTCAAATTTCAAGTCAATCGGACATCGGTTGACCGCACATCAAACCGCGACATCTTCATCGCGACAAAAAGCAATTCTGCAGGTGATAGGACCCCAAACGGCTTCGAAACTCAAACAAAAGCCTATGGTTGGTCTTATTTATTGCTCAAAAGGCTTCACACCAAATTTCAGGTCATTCCGACATCGTTTGACCCAGTTTCAACTTCTGACGGGAAATCGGCAACTCTGCGCGACAAAGTCTTCGGCTTTCTCAGGAAATTGGAAACTTTGAAAAATAAAATGCAAGGATTCTCATCAGGTTTCCTACAAAGAAATCAGGCCAATAAATGGTCAAAATGTCAAAGAAAAGTACAGAAGAAAAAAGAATCAGAAAAAGGCAAAACGGACGCAAAACGGGACCAAAAAGGGGGAAAACCCCCCCAGGGTCGCAGACCCCTGCGACCCTGGCCCAAGGTCGCAGGCCCCTGCGACCCTGGGCCAGGGTCGCCGGCGACCATGGACCCCGGGGTCGCCGGGAAAGCCCCGGAAACCCCGGTTTTCGCCGTTTTTTCGCGATTCGAGGAGCCCAGCCTCTGGTACTTTCCAAAATTCATGCTTTTGAGACACCAAGTCCTCTGATATCCGTCCAAAACACGGGTAAATCATCAAGAGTATCAAAGACAGTATTGATCGCCACCCGGTCAACCAAAAAAAGTGTGCTTTCCACCCGACCGATCGAGAAATCGACAGGACAGATGGCACCGACCCGCTGTTGGCAACAAACACCTGAAATTACATGGTCATCTGATGTCGATCTACATGAAGATCCATCGATGATCATCGACAGAAGAATTCCAAAAGACGTGGCACGGCCCGCGACTCTTCAGCTGCTCGGCGACCACTTAATGCGATTAATTGACTAGCTTTATTACAGTCATTAATCCATTTCTTTGGACGGCCCAATCAGAAGCAAGCATTCGGGAGTTACAAGTCAAGAAATTCATGGCATTTAACCCATGAAACTCCTCCCATCATGGCGATTAAAGGCGATTAAATGCCCTCAATCTCCTCCGGCCAATCAGAAGCCAAGAAAAAGAAGTTACAAAATAAACAAATCAATTTTGTAACTCCTCCCATTATGTGGCTTAATGACATTAAAAGCCCATAAGCTCTCCTAAATGGCTACCAAGAGCCTATAAATAGGAGAGCACTCCAAAGGAGACAATCATCACACGGACATCACACAGAACATCAGAAAAATCAGAGAAAAAAAGCACAAGCATACAGACAGAAATCCAGAGAAAGGAAAAAGAGAGAAAACTCTGCGGAAGTTCTACACCGGCCACCGCAACAAGGTGACAAAAGTCCCTTGGGGGGTACCCCCCCCAAGGTCCTTGCCTTCTCCTCCTGCCTCCAATGGCTTAGATATGGCTTTTCAGCCCGTCTACTCGGTTTTTTATTGAACATAGGACCTTCCTTTGGTCTTTGTCTTCTAAAAACCCGAGGTTATAGCCAAGCCAAGCGAATCAAATAGCATCCTCTGTTCTCATCTGCATGGATGATGGCGAAGCCCACATATGGCTTGCGACCGTCAATCTAAACGAGTCCTCCACAATCTCCTGAGAAGTTAGATCCTCCTTTTCTTGCTTTTCATTGTAGTTTGTATTTTTTTAAAAGAGACAAAAATCACAATTCTTGTCTTTCATTGTTGATAAGGATTGTAAATCGGCTATAAACGCCAAAATCGGCTATAAACGCCAAAAATCGGCTATAAACGCCAAAAATCGGCTATAAACGCCAAAATCGGCTATAAATGCCAAAAAAATCGCCTTTCACGGCAAATCAAGAAAATGTCTCTTTTCTTAAATATATGTGCAATGGAAAACTTGAAAGAAGTTGATTTCCTTTTTACTTGCGAAGGTTGATCTCCGGATCACCATTTGCAATTCCAAGTAAAATAGAAAATCTGGCACACCCACAAAAAAAGAAATGTTGATGCACGCCCTTGCCCCCCGGTTACGAAAGGGTCGGACCCGACGGACTCCCACGTCCGCCGACCTCGGTAGAACCAAGCAGGAGCGCGGTCCATCAGACGACTGCTTACCATGATCTTATAGAATTCCTCTCCCTTGAGAGCGATCAGTCGCTGCCTCATCACATCTCTGTTGAGGGAGTCGCATTCTTCAAGATTTCTCTCAACATACTGGACCTTCTCAAAGGCCTGCTGAACGGCCGGATTAGAAGATCTAGCAGATCGACGAGGTGCGCTTGTAGCAGGCTCGTTACCCTTGTTCGTTCTAGAAGAACCACCTGAAAAGGATGGAAAAGAAAAAGATCAAACATCAAAATGACAAAATCTCGCAAAAAAAAATCTGGTAAAATTTTGACATGATAACGGGGCAATTCCGAAGAAAAGGAACTATCCCGAAAGAAATAGAAAGCTTGAAGATGGGCTCAACATTGTTGCGAGCTCCGAAACTCCAAACTTTCGAAACCTCAAAGTCTCCGCAAAATCAGGAAGGGCTCAACATCGCTGCGAGCTCCAAATTCCCAAATTTGCGAAAACTTTCAGGTATGCTATTACATCATGCTACAATTCAATTTTCAAAAAAAAATATACATACATGAACATCTTGGTTTACGAAAAAAAATGCATTATCATGATGAGCAAAAAAAAAGAAATAAACTTTCTCAAAAAAAAAAGAGGGAAAGAAAACAAAAAAAAAAGAAAAAAGAAAAAAGGGACTGGCCCACAGGCCACGTGGCCGTACAGCCAGATCCGTACGGATCTGTCCGTACGGCCCACAAAAAAAAACATGCAACAAAAAAAAAGAAAAAGAAAGCAAAAAAAAACGTGTGAAAAAAAAAAGAGAAGCAAACACGTGGAAAAAAAAAAGAAGAAAAGAAAAGAAAGAAACAAAAAAAAGAAAGAACCTTTTTTTTTCTTCTACAATGGGGTTTTCTTGAAAAAGGGAACTTACTTGAAGCCATTGATGGAGAAGAAGAAGAAAAGTCTTGAAGATCTTGAAGAAGAAGAACTCTTGGTCTTGAAGCCCTCTTGGGATTGTTGCAAAAGAAAGTAATAAGAGCAAGAGATCCAACCTCCTCCTTGCTTTTATAGAAGAAAGCAAACCAAAGAAAGAAAGAAGAAAGATGTAAGTGTTACTAATTAGTAACCTTACCAAAAGAAAGAAATTAGAAAGATTCTTTCCCAAAAGAAAGATATCTTGAGGGATTCTCTCCCAAAAAGAAATCAATGAGAGATTTTCTCCTAAAAGATAGGATCAATGAAAGATTCTTTCCCAAAAGAAAGATATCTTGAGATATCCTATCCCAAAATAAAGGGAACATGAGAGATTCTCTCCAAATAAAGATATTCTTAGATATTCTCTATCCAAAGGAGATATTTTTAGATATCCTTTACAAAAATGACACCATATGAGATCTAAGCCATTTCAAAGCTTAAGGTCCCATGGGTTAGCCCATATGAGCCAGGTTTGACCACCTAGGCACAAAAAAAAAAAAAATTGGGCTTTTAGTCAAAGAGAAATCACTCTTACCAAGAGCATACAAAAATGGTTCCATGCCTCTTTTGAGTTGATTCGACAATACAAAAAAGAATTCCAAGCCCCATGAGCTTCCAAAAATCAAACCATCCAGCCTCATCTACCAAATTGAGCCAAAATCTTGAAATTGACATTCCGCAAAAAACCAAAAACCAAAACCTGATCCCCTAACTTGCCACATACAGCCTGTTAGGTCACAAGATCAAAACCAAAATTGATCCCCCGACATTCCACATACAGCTTGTTGGGTCACACAGTCAAAACCAAACCCGACCCCTTAACCTGCCACATACAGCATGTTAGGTCACAAGGTCAAAACCCAAATCCACATCCCTGATGTCATCTTCAAAACTTTGCCTCGAGATGGTACGTGATCCCTTTCACTACCATAAAATTCCCCTGGAAGCTCAAAAGGCTACAAATACCAAAAAGAAAGACTGCTCAAAGACTCTTGGTCCAGTCACAGGCTCTCCTTCAAAAATCTCTTCGAGGCACATCGACTACAAAAGTTAAGCAACTCGTCGCTGTACCTCGAGGGGGCATTTGTTGACACCAAAAATGTCACTTTGCCTCTTCCAGATCCAAAGAGCTACATGAAGTCGCAACCTGCCATAAATAGGCAATGCTACTTCCAAAAAATCAAATCTTGTCAGAATCAAACAAAAACTGCAAGATCCTTCAAGACAGCCAAAAGAGGAGTACACAAGAAGTTTCGGGCCATCTCAAAATCATTTGGCCTAACTTCGCTTCTCCGGCAGCTGAAAAGGAGCTCCCGGCGGCGAAAGCATCGGAGACACTAAATCTTCGATCAGAGCCGATGGATGGTCTCAAAATACATCCAAAAGGCTCCACGTCAAGTTCCCAGTCAAACCGACAACGTTTGACCCTACATCAACCCTCAAACAGCTAAATCAAGCCTCTCGGCGGCGAGAACCACCGAGGCCATCACTCATTAGATAGAGCACATGGACGGCTTCAAAATGCTTATAAAAGGCTACACGTCAAATTTCAGGTCATTTCGACAACATTTGACCATAGTTTGACGCTCGGAAGTCAAATCAGGACTCTCGGCGGCGAAACTCCCCGGGACCATGGTTTCTAAGACAGAGCCTATGGATCATCTTAAAATGACTCCAATAGGTTCCCTGTCAAATTTCAAGTCAATCGGACATCGGTTGACTGCGCATCAAACCGCGACATCTTCATCGCGACAAAAGCAAGTCTACTGGTGATAAGACCCCAAACGGCTTCAAAAATCAAACAAAAGCCTATGGTTGGTCTTATTTATTGCTCAGCAGGCTTCACCCCAAATTTCAGGTCATTCCGACATCGTTTGACCGAGTTTCAGCTTCTGACGGAAAATCGGCAGCTCTGCGCAACAAAGTCTTCGGCTTTTTCAGAAAATTGGAAACTTTGCAAAATAAAATGCAAGGATTCTCATCAGGTTTTCTACAGGGAAATCATGCTAATAAATGATCAAAAATGTCAAGGAAAAATACAGAAGAAAAAAGAATAAAAAATAGTAAAAACGGACACAAAAGAATCGCAGGGTCGCCCGCCCCTGCGACCCTAGGGCCCGGGATCGCTCGGTGGGCCCCTGAAACCCTGTTTTTCGCCATTTTTT
Organism: Litsea cubeba; assembly: GCA_012931725.1. NCBI lineage: Eukaryota > Viridiplantae > Streptophyta > Magnoliopsida > Laurales > Lauraceae > Litsea > Litsea cubeba. Next base: position 50,830,121 of record CM022944.1, read on the forward strand.
CGCGATTCGATGCGTCCGGCCTCTGGTATTTTCCAATATTCATACTTTTGAGACACCAAATCCTCTGACATCTGTCAAAAACACGGGGTTAATCATCAAGAGTATCGAAATCAACATTGATCGCCAACTGGTCAACCAAAAAAAAGTGTGTTTTCTACCCGACCGATCAAGAAATCGACAGGACAGATGGCACCAACCCGCTGTTGGCAACCAACACCTGAAGTTATATGGTCATCTGATGTCGATCTACATGAAGATCCATCGATGATCATTGCCAGAAGAATCCCAAAAGACACGGAACGGCCCGCGACTCTTCAATTGCTCGGCGACCACTTAATGCGATTAATTGACTAGCTTTATTACAGTCATTAATCCATTTCTTTGGATGGACCAATCAGAAGCAAGCATCCGGGAGTTACAAGTCAGGAGATTCATGGCATTTAACCTATGAAACTCCTCCCATCATGGCGATTAAACGCAATTAAATGCCCTCAATCTCTTCCGGCCAATCAGAAGCCAAGAAAAAGGAGTTACAAAATAAAGAATTCAATCTTGTAACTCCTCCCTTTATGTAGCTTTATGACAATTAAGGCTCATAAACCCTCCTAAATGGCTACCTAAAAGCCTATAAATAGGAGAGCATTCCAAAGAAATAAAAGATTGGAAAAACAAGATAGATCCCAGATCAGAAAAAAGCACAGAAATTCAGAGAAAGAAAGAGAGAAAACTCTGCGGAAGTTCTACACCGACCACCGCTACAAGGTGACAAAAGTCCCTTGGGGGGTACCCCCCCCCCCCAAGGTCCTTGCCTTCTCCTTCTGCCTCCAAATGGCTTAGACTCGGCTTTTCAGCCCGTCTACTTAGTTTTTTATTGGACATAGGACCTCCTTTTGGTCTTTGTCCTCTAAAAACCTGAGGTTATAGCCAAGCCAAGCGAATCAATAGCATCCTCTGTTCTCATCTGCATGGATGATGGCGAAGTCCACATATGGCTTGCGACCGTCAATCTGAACAGGTCCTCCACAATCTCCTGAGAAGTTAGATCCTCCTTTTCTTGCTTTTCATTGTAGTTTGTATTTTTTCCAAAAGAGACAAAAATCACAACTCTTGTCTTTCATTATTGATAAGGATTGTAAATCGGCTATAAACACCAAAAATCGGCTATAAATGCCAAAATCGGCTATAAATGCCAAAAAAATCGACTTTCACGGCAAATCAAGAAAATATCTCTTTTCTGAAATATATGTGCAATGGAAAACTTGAAAGAAGTTGATTTCTTTTTTACTTGCGAAGGTTGATCTCCGGATCACCACTTGCAATTCCAAGTAAAAATAGAAAATCTGGCACACCCACACAAAAGAAATGTTGATGCACGCCTTTGCCCCCCGGTTACGAAAGGGTCGGACCCAACGGACTCCCACGTCCGCCGACCTCGGTAGAACCAGGTAGAAGCGCGGTCCATCAGTAGCACATAACCATACATTCAATTAATAAACATAAATGACATTAGGTTTAGCATTCTCACCAAAATTTATGTGGAATCCTCCAACCACTTAAATTCAGAATGCATCAAAATTCCAATCCCTTACGACATGCCTCCTTGGGGAGTGCAGATGCAACTTAGATTGATGCGGATCAATGTCGGTCCATAATAAATTTAAGACAAACAATCCATGTCCCCTATCATTCATTATTATCTAAGTATCTCATACCAAATAATGCGTGACTTCCGATTAAACTTTGATTTCTAAAATACATGATGCAAATCTTTGGAGATACTACATTATTATTTTAGTTAAGTAGGACCCACCGATTAGTATTACGTGATACCCGTTGTGAGTAGCGCCTCCTTGGGGAGTAAGCTCCCACCCTGCCTCACCAACGCTATCCTAAGGAGATTCATATCTAGTAACCAGCCAAATAAATGCCCTCCGTTGGGATCGGCCACTCTTCTGATGGCACGAGGCACTTACTTGCCTTACAACAGACCTACTGTAGAAAACCATAGCGATTTCTCAATTTAAATGCCCTGCTCCCACTTAATATTTTAGAATTGAGGATTTTCTTTTAGGTCTATGGACCCACATATAAAGAATATCAAATCATCTCATGATGTAACCAATGATAAGTTCCAAGTCAAATTTAAAATTAAGGAAAGTCTAGTTACTAAGATTAGTATTACCATTGGGTGCATTTCATGGGTCCACTAAAACTAATTCTATTATTAGAACTCTTTCCAAAATATTAAATTGATTTGACCAATTTTGGTAATTGCTATATTTGGATCAGATTTGGAAAGAAATAGAAACATGCTATTAAAGCAATCATATACATAGAAAGTAGTAGGGGTGTAACGGTTCGGTTAACCGTTCATTTTGGGAAAACCATTAAACTTTTTGGCTTTTAAAAACCGTAACCGTAATCGTGAAAAACTGTTAAAAACCGAACCACGATTAACGGTTCAGTTACGGTTAATTGACAGTTGAAAAAAATTTGTGAAAATTTTGCCATTTACCAATCAAACATATTGTGAAAAAAAAAACCATAGTTGGAAAATGGCGTAATATGTTACTGTAAAACAAAAAAAAAAGTAATTTTCATTCAGGCCCTTAGGTTTTCTTCTTATTAGCGAAATGGTTCAGTCGAATCGTAGTTAACGGTTCAGTTCGTTTAATAACCGTGAGTCGAGATAAAAATCGTAACCGAATCGTGAAGCATGGTTTTCCGATTTCAATAATCGTAACAGTAACTGAAACGTGAAACATGGTTTTTAATCGTGGTTTGGTTCGGTTAGAAGATTTCTTGATTTTCTTTTACACCCCTAGAAAGTAAAGGTGCACTCACAAAAAAAGGCTAAACCGATGCAAACTGGGCGGTTTGGATCAATTCGGTCAAGGTTCGAATGCGGTTAAATAGCTCAAACCGAACCAATTATCTAAATTTATATTTTTTATAAAATATATAAAAGAATATGAAATATTACTTGAAGAAGACTCGAACCCTCACTCCGTTACTTGAAGTCCAACGTCTCTCGCCAATTGAATTAATATTTTTTTGTGAAAAAAAAAAAGAAAAAAACCGTAACCGAACCAAATCGGTTCCTTTCAGTTCGGTTCAATTCGGTTTGAGCACATGGGCGGTTCGGTTCGATTTGAGAAAATAGAAAACTGATGGGTTCGGTTTGTTTGATGGTTTTCCCTATAAACCGATCTGAACCGCCCATATGCACCCCTAATAGAAAGTAACAAAAATATAAAAACTAGTCATCTCCTCCACATGGCCCAAACAGAATAGACTTCTTAGACTTCTTAAACTTCCAAACTTTGGGTATCTCCAAAACTCTTTTGGTAATCTTCAAAGTCTTTGATTAAGAGTCCAACACCACCTTCCTTCTTTCTCTTAGACGCCGCCATAATTTACAAAATTGATAAAAATAAAAATTACATAATTCCTATGTCTCAATGATGAGACTTACATGACAATCTAATAATGGAAATAAAATGGCTTTTAGGGAAAACATCATGCCTTTCCCTTTCACGGGAAACCAAGAAAGCCATGATGCCCTTCACATATTGCCTCAAATAAACCAATAACCAAAAAGGTAAGTCAAAAGACTTGTGGGCCATATGGAGAGGACAATAAACCTGCAGGGTTAGTATCTCATACAACCATACAAACCAAAACCAGGTTGCCAATCTGTAGTGGAAAAACAAGCGGATAAGAGAATCCCGAATATGCAAAAACAGACCCGAACCTTGCTGTTCGTGTGTCTCCGGTCGACCGGAAACGGGGTCGGGTCGACCAGACTCACGAACTAGAAAAGTTGGATTTTCTAGTTTCGTGTCCATTCGAAGCCAAACAGCCTCTAATGGATTCTTACCATCCTTCCATTACAGGGATTCCTACCATCCTTCCATTACAGAATAACCCTTTTGTGAACATTCCAACAACAGATCTACTTAAAAAGAAAGCAAATCCACAAGTTTTAGTTGGATTTTCCAGTTTCTCTTTATTTTACCACTTAGTTATATTTTATTTCACCCCTGTTGCTAAAGTTAATTGAAGTTAAAGATTAAATTAAGAGACGAGAAAATAAGAGTCATATTAAAAAAAAGTCAAAAAAACTATTCGCTTATGACAAAATACCCTCTTCTTTTTATCCATAATGATGAAAAACCCCCTTTTTTTATCCACAAAAATAAAAAAAAGTACCTTCTTATGCCACTAAATGACAAAAAAACCCTCTTAATTATCCAAAAAAGGTTAAAAATGGTACCTTCTTCTTTTCATGTCTCTTAATTTGAACCTTCACTTGAAATTCACTTTACAAGTGAATTATCCAATCAGGAAGGGGTGGAATATGCAAAAGCATTCACTCAAAAAAAAAAATGATGATGCAAATTGGGATGCCACATTTTGTCATGAGGATGCATAAGAGCATGAGGAGAAAATCACGTTTGATCATAGCAAGGCATTTTTGATGAGAGGAGCCCATGTAAATCTCATGGAATAGAAGGACAAATACCATGATGCATTTAGGAAATGTATAAAGTGGCAATGACCATGTGAAAGCAACGCAAATAGGCATGCAATCTAGGTCCCTATATACAAAATAATAATAATAATAATAATAATAAATCTATAAACAATGAAAAGTCCCCACCGTTTTTTTTAAAGGAATTTTTTTTTTGAAATACCACTAAATGAGTGATGTATCTTTTTTTATTTCAAAAAATGTACGTGTTCCCACTAGAATGGCTAGGCAAAAGAACTCCAATCCGTTGAGCAGTGAACATTCTCACACTCGAAAGGTAGGAGGATGTAACCAAAGGATCCAATAGTGATGAAATAGAAACATTATATATAGGGCCAACTCTCCTAAGTTGAATTTAACTTATCATAAGCTGGAATAGTGTTGGTCCCACAAATCAAAGTCGATTATCATTTTTTTTACATGATGATCATCTTCAAAATCAAGATAAATCCAATCAGAACTAGATTTCCAGTCCAGTTCCATCATGCAAAAAACAGATATAATCAACTTTGATTAGTGAGACTAGCACTATTGCAACTTAAGATAAGCTAAACTTCAACTTAAGAGAGCCTTGCTCTATATATATTAGACATGTAATGAATAGAGAAGCATTTTCGTTTTCAAAAAGAAGAAAAAGATATACATAGAAAAAAAAGAGAGACATACGTACCACCACACTATCATGATTTAAGCACAAGAGTTCCAATCCTTTGAGCAACGAATAATTTTCCTAAAAGATCCAATAATGATGAAATGGTGAAAAAAAGTTTTTTTTTCCACATGAAATGAATGGAGAAGCATTCTTTCAAAAAAAAGAAAAGGCAAAAAAATGAAACAAACCACCCCGCCACCATGATTTGCCACAAGAGTTTGTCATTTGAGCAGCAACAAGTAATCTCATGCTCTAGCCAATACTGATAAAATGGTGATTTTAGGCATGAAATGAATGTTTTTTTTTTAAAAAACATAAAAAGGAGAAAAAAACATGCATGGATCTCCAAATGACTTGATGGCGTCGTTTTCTTTTATTTTCTTTTTTAGAACTTTCAAATCATGTAGAAAGTACATGCAAGTTGTAAAATAATATCATGTGTGAAGGTGACACAGATGACACAACTTTATTGCATTAAGGCAGATACAACGCTAACACAAAATGCATACCAACATTGCCCATAAATGCATGTATAACTAGGTGAGAAATAAGTCCAAACAAGGGACTGTCTTGGAATTTCAGTCCATATAATGGACTGTTTTAAGAATTTGGTGCAAATAGTGGATTGTTTTAAGAATTTGGTGCAAATAGTGGACCGTTTGGACTCTTTCATGAAAAAGTGGGACTATTTTTGAACAACAAAAGCATATATTAGTATTTTTAGCATACAAATTCATGATAAAGCGCATAAAATCATGGGAAATGCACAAATCATGAAAACTGATGAACATGATGGGATAATGAAATTCATACCAAGTTAGCAAATTAAATCACAAATATCATGATTTCATGCCTGTTAATTATATTAAAACATGATCGACCAAATAAAAAAATGCATCCAAAATTCTATCTCAGCCATACAAATGATCAATTCATGCATGTTAATTATAATTAAACAGGGACGCAAATAAAAAAATGCGTCCAAAATTCCATCTCAGCCATACAAATGATCAAAATTCAAAATTTGAGAAACACGATGATGGAAATCATGAAATGGGCCAACACACAACAAGTATGCATGGATTTTCGCATTGGACACATGAAAATAAATGCATGGGTTTTTTTTTTTTTTTTTGAAAATGCATGAATTTTCACTTAAAACAATGGATGAAAAAAAATGCATTGTTTTCCGCGTAAATTCAGTGAATAAGAAAAAGGCATGAATAAATACATGGAACCACAGGGTCCATGCGAAATATGGTGGATACATGGTGTACATGATACGGTAAATATATCCATGAAATTCACAAGGATGGACATATCAACCATGGGCTAGATAATTATTTATCAAATGGACCATATTATCAAATCGAAAATTTTCAAAATCGAAAATTTTCACAGTGGAACAAAGAACAAACCCGTGCGAACTCATTTTCAAACAATACGTTGCATCTATGAGATAATGAGCATACATTGGAAACAAACACAAATCTTCACCATTTTTTAGATCGGCACCTTACCCCTGTAGTAATGCGTAGCAGTTCTCACCTACCTACCTAGGATTATAACCTTGGGCATGCCACCTTACCTCATCCGAGATCTCTCCCACTGGCATGGGTTCAATGGGTCCCCAACCCCTTAACAGGGGTACCGAAAAACACTAATCTCACATGCATAGGATCCATGAGGCAGTGAGCATATCATATAACCAACACAAATTCCCACATCAAATAGTGGGGCCACTGTAGGCATGGTGGCATCAAATTCTCGATGCAACAAAAATTCAGTTTCATACTAATTCATGGTAAGGGCAGTGAACAGACTGCAGCATGGAAAGAATATCCAAAGAACGAGTGAAGTGCATGGAGTGCCAACAACCAAACGGTGAATTTTGTGTGTAAAATTCAACATGTGAATAGTGGGTCCTACCCAAACAGATGGTCATTCGATTGGAACACGAGGAATTCTAACGCCAAACAATGGGTACAATGCATGAAAATTCAGCATCCAGACTTGTACCCTATGTGTGAAGAAAATGTGTAGCAAACCCAACACCCAAAGCATGGGTCATTCCATGAAAAATAATTGGAGTTTTGAAAACCAAACCACAGCTGCAAGGCATGGAATTTCGTCATCTAAACAGTACACAAGACTTTAGCACTAAAATCCTTGTCCCACTACTGTATGTACACATGATGATCACATCAAATCAATAGATAAGTTATGAAATTCATAATAAGGAGCATCAAGATCATGGCCAAACATGGGCTGATCAAGGTTATCTGGGCGGAATCTCATCCAAACAGTGAATTAGATTATGACAAGTGGATAGGTACGTGCGTTGCACGTAATGTTCATTCCACTGTCATCAAATAATAAGATGTTTCGGCTATAGTACTATGTTATAAGATACTATCATATGCTAGTATTAATCTAGGTTCACAATAAGCATGTAGAAAAAAGTGATATTTATTGCCTCAGGAACATATCTAAATGGAAAATGCTATTCAGAAGATGATTAATCAAATGAAGAATGAAAAAAAAAATGTATCATGCACACATAAAAGACGCTTGATAAATATAATCTTCAATAGATATTTTAGATGGAAATTCTAAGAAATGATGAGTTATGACATAGTGTTGTCTGCTGTAATCAAATTCAGTTTTGGGGTAAGTGCTCGAGTTGAAATGAGAAAGGAGATGTTAATAGAATTTTCTTTATTTTATAAAAAGGTTTTTAACCAATTGATAGTACGTAAGATTGTTTACAATGTATACCTTTAGATTGCCAAATTTGTAGATGCACATGTCTGCTACTTGAAGTGCACGTTTAGTTTTTTGAATTTGGGTTTTTTGTTTCTCATTAATCCTTTTAAGCTGCAAGAGAAGATAAAGGAATAAGTACACAGACAAAAAATATGATCACAAATATTAAATAAACTTTGTAGCAATCCATTAGATGGAATTGAACCCCATAAAAATGAGAAAATCCAATATTTAGAACAAAAGATGCAGTTTGAAATGATTTTATTTTACTGTTACTACCCCCTAAAATTTAGTTTTTGATGAAAACATCTTCATGGTAAAGGAGGAAAAGCATGAACATGATAAAGAGTAGCTGTCATCCTCAATGGATCTATGGGAACTCGAAGGGTGATCTCTAAAGCAATCATCCACATAAGTCGAGAATTTTTCCTTCTTATAAATATATTCATGTTTTATAAGGGAATCTTTGTGCACAAGCCTTTTCCGTGAAATGCGGAAATTGTGTTGCATCAACAGTTCTCTCACTCTCAGCCAGAAACCCACAACCCAGGAATGTTGAGAGGGGGAAAAAAGGAATTATTAAAAATTAAGAGCTATAAGTAACCTAGTTTCATGAAAGATAAACAGAGAATTCTTAGAAATAGCTCAAAAAAAAAGTCCTAGGAGGAGAATGTGAATTTGGTGAATTGGGCCTAACTTTCTAGCATGTTAGCCAGAAGTTAGAGAAGCTATCAAAGAATTATTAAATTTGATGTTCTAAAGACTTCATGTTTTCACCAATGGATTCATCACTTTAATATCTCTATATTAACCCCCTTAGTTTACTATGAATTCTTGGGAAGTCAATTCGAAGTAGGCAATGGGGACTGATTTTTCTTAGTCACTCTTTCTCAACTCTTTGCAATTAGAACGCTCCCTTAAGAATATAGAAATGAAATTTTTTAATTGTTTTTAAGAAAGGTAATGATTAAAGTTATTAAAAATCAAACCAAATTGGATACATGTAGAAAGAAATGATACTATTTCCATAAAAACTAAATGGTGCCCAGGAACTCTTGTTTCATGCTGAATTGGGTAATGTTACGAGGCACACAAATAGAAATTGGTTCCAAGCTCCCTTATGCAAGAGTTGGAAGCATAAATTTAGTAGTCCAGAAGGCGAATTGAACTAAAAACCCATATATCCAAGTATAGTTAAGAGAAAGAGGCATTTATTGGATATATCATTAGAATTTTACCTAAGCAAAGGCTTTAAGGAAAAAATGTGACCGAAGACGCTTCATTTGCATAAGACGTGCTGGAAACAAAACATTTCTTGCATGTAGGTGGGTTCCTTAAGCAAGGGTTAGAGCTGAGCATCAACCTTCCCATCTCCCTTAGCATCAAACTCCAAAATAAAACACTGTGAGGTCTGGCTCTCAAAGCAAAAATCCTACTATACTTACATTGCCCTTCACACTATTGCTCAATACTACAAGTAAAAGTTGTGCAATCAGAAGAGAAAGAAACAAACAAAAAATGGTACAGAGAGAGAGAGAGACGAAAGGGAATCAAAATCTACTATAACAGTCTCTAAAATACCATTAATTAATACAAAATTTTCACAAAATGTGGGCTGTTGTTTTCCATTGCACATTCAAGGCCCCAAGCCCAAAAATGCCCACCATTGGAATTGGAAGGTCCAATTTCGCAATGTGGACTACAACTACTTTGTTAAAACTGAAAAATGCACTTTAATGTCATGGTGGTAGGGAGACATACAAAAATTAAATGCAACAAAGAGGCTCGGAAAATTGGGTTCCCCCAATATCTACCAATATCTACGCCACCGTTAAATTGGAAAGTTATAACATTTCAATCGCCAAATAGAAAACTGAGCGAATCCATGTGAGGTTCATGAGTTTTATTTTCTTGTTAGACATTATGCTTCATGTACTTCATCTCATTGTTTCAGTCACAGTTTTAGATAGAAACTCTTTATAGCATATGGTTTTAATATAACTATTCTGTCAATCTTGTAGCACTTAAATTAGCTTGGCGGTGTAACTCAAAACAATGACATCAAAACAAAACAATTATAATGAACAAAACATGATCCGACAAAAATACCAGATTACAAAAAAAAAAAAAAAAAAAAAAACAATAAAAAATCCTTTTTTAATGTTATATTAACGTGAAAAAAAAGCATGAGTTTTATTGCAACGGTTCTAATAAGCAAATCCCAGCTGAAAAAAAATACAAGATTACAACAAAAAAAAAAACCAAAAAAGAAAGAAAAGAAATACGTTTTTGAATGGTGAAAGATGATTCGAGCTAATCCTTTTGTTTGCAACATTGAGAGCAATTTCAAATTGTGACGCAATTCTAGTCAAATCCAAAGGAACACCATTTTACCATCACCACACATGGTTAAACCAACAACATAATAAAAAGTTTGACAGGATAGTAAAAAAAAATAAAAAACCTACACCTACATAATCCAAAGAGAAGTAAACCAATTTTACTACCAAAACAAGAGATAATTATTGTACACAATTAAAAGGAGATATTCCTAAATCTCCATAAAGCTTCCTATCAATGACCATAAAAGATTGAAAAACACATGACATCAATTGAATGATTGTATCTATCTACCCTTATAAAAGCCAAGAAATGACCTGCTTGTTAACTTTCTCTACAAATCCACCTGGGTTCCACTTGCATGCATCTTCATCTGTGGCTCATTTGATGAGGGACATGTGGATGGACATTTGTTGGCCAAAATGGGAAGCCAACGAGACCCTCTCAAACAAACACAACAAACAGAGAAACAAAACGACTAACCTTCTCGTCATTTGATCGCCCTCTAAGAATCTCTGCAGGAATCGATGCTCAAGTGCTCAAAGGTAAGATTTTGTATGCAAATCCCTTCTTTTCTTCATTGCTCCATCTTCATTTGTTTGTTACTTGATTTTATTAATTTTTTTATGTGCTGGAATTGGTTGGTTTGTAGCAGAAATGTCCACTTCTCCCAAATCAGAGCTTCTAACCCAAAAATCTAGACCCTAAGTTGTGTCTGATTTGGTAAGAGACATTGTCTTCCAAACAAAAAGAAGAAGAAAGTCATCACTTTTGACTACCATTTGGGGCTTTCTACTTTGTCAGTTTTTATCTCCAAGTCATATCATTTTTTCCTTCTTCTCCATCCAAACACTCTTCCCTACCAGCACTATGGCTTGCTGCATTCCTTACTTCATCTAACTTTTTTTTTCAATTTAAACAAAAAGAATAAGTGAATTTGGAGTATTCAACAGGATAGCCATAGTGGTAATGAGACTCTGGGAGAGAGACTAAGACCCACGTCATCATCTTTGACATTTTTTTTTTGGGTAGAAATCATCTTTGACATTGAAGTCTTATACAATCATCATTTCTATCATCAAAGTCTCTGGAGTGGTTAT